>JAAKBH010000344.1:0-611210 GCA_019776075.1 Amaranthus palmeri | reverse complement strand
TTGCAACTAAGAGAATTACATTTTCACGGCTGGTTTCTAAACATTGTCTCTCTCTGCAAAATAGAAGTTTCAGGACAATAAGTGCAGATGTCCAAACCAAAACAAAGAGAAAATAAATGTTCAAATCAAGTGTAGCCAGTAGCATTTACAAAATTGGTTGACCATTTTTCGAAAGTGACTATATGAAGATACTGTTTTAAAGATAGAGCAATATCTTCTCGATTTAACATGTGAAAATAAAGAAGAGCACAGTTGAAGCATCAGAGAAACACAGCTGTCGATCAGCATTCCGGCAAAATGGGCAATTCTTTATACAAAAAACATTTCAGAATAAGATTGGCAATTATCCCAATAATATGTTACTGGAACCAGTGTGCCTCTACTTTTATAAATGGGTAGACAAATATTGAGATTCAAAAATAAATAAGTAATGTAATCACCTAGGTTATACGTATGTTTTATCTTTCTTATGTTAATTTCCCAAAAAATTCCACGATACGCAAGAAAAGAACTCAGTGTGGTCTGTATGAGCCAATTAAAAATGAAGAACCAGGCTGCCACTAACAGTTCCACAGCCATTGAGTCAGAACTCAGAAGTAGGGTGAGCAAGTTTCTCATAAAGGTGGCCAAACTTCAAGAGGACAACTTAGATGGTAACTTGTCAAACTTTGACATCCAACACGAGTTAAATTACCCCAAAAAGATTTATAGTAATTAACCATCATTAGTGGCTCACACATTGGCGGGATTTAAGGGGATCCAATGTACAAAATCTTACCTTTATTAGTAATAACAAAGGTCGTTCGATTGACCCTTGACAGAAAACATCATGTGCAACTTCACATAAATTAAAAGTATACATGATTTAAATGAGTCATTTAATATAGTATAAAAAATCCGAAGCCAAAGAACTATTATTCTTTGGCCCCATATTGAATGCAGAAAAGAGTAATCCCCAATTACAAGTTAATGACATTTATAAACATTCTAATGTGTAAGGGTTAATGTGTGAATGCAAAACGCCAAAAGACTGAATTATTAGAATCAACAATTAGAACAAAAACATCCAACACATGCCAAATACATCTAAACTCAAACAATCCTTGTCAAAGAACACTCAAACTTCAACAAAACAGGACAATAAATCCACAGATAAGATACTGAAGGAACCTGGAAGCCAAAGACAAATTCCAGAAGATCAAACATGTCGGCATCCCGATGCCTAGGAATCTGAAACCTAGAAGGAAGTAGCGGAAACCTTTCGATGTACCTTATAGCAGATATGGCGCCTCTAACCTGCAAAGAGCATGCATTAGACAGACTTGATCATAGAAATCCCACAAGTTAACATAGGGTGAATTCCAACACAATAAAAGAAAGTTAACAACGCAAACCATAAATCTTGCACAATGAATGGAATACCATAGTTATGATTGTGGAATGTCTGAGAAAGCAAGTGTTTAAGCCAAAATTTTCTTTGCTCGGCTATAGGCTCAAAGTCTTCCCGGAAATTAATGGGGCTCACAGTAAACAAGAATATTCCAAAATATTTGCAGATATTTTACTTTTAAGATCTCAAAAGCAATTCAGCATGGATTTATTTATTTAGTTTTAGTACAAAAAACAATTAACAGAACAAATGAATGGCACAAGATAGACGGGCCAAAAGTCAAACGAAATCAGGAAATACATAAAACGAAATTCGATTTTTAAATTCATAAAAGAGGAGTGAGGGACATGTTAAATAAATACCGAAAACTCAGAACAAAAGAGAGGTTAAAAACACCATCTGCTTCCACAAAACGATTCCAACATAGGAGTAATGCATAATTTAAACTGCTATCCCAAAAAAAAATTCTAACAAAACTGATATAGAGATGTAAACATTTATCTCCAAGGAAAGATACGTTCTACATTTCTTACAAGCTTATAACACGCAAATAATTGGATGGGAAGAAAACAACAAACTTAAACAAGTCTACAGTCTTACCTCTGGAAAAAACTCCAATAGCATTGGTCAAAGATGGTGCTTCCAGTGGAATGATGTTATAAGGGATCAGCTCACCAGAAAATGTAGCATCTGATTTTTCAATTCTCCTTAACTGAAACAAACCCCATAAAAGAGATAGAGTTTACATAGTGTAAACATCTCGAAAGATTGACGAGCAAATAAACCAGAACTTAGAAAATGACGATAAACTAAATTAAACTAAAAGCTACATTCATAACATCAAAAGCAAAAGGGCTATAAAAAGAAGTAAAGGTGTATGTGTTTCCAACATAAACAACAGGATCATTGTTTCAAGTATAAATGAAGCTCGAGATATAACAAAACGACCACCTATATAAATATACTTGTGATAAGTTCAAGACTTGACGTTCTTTTCAAACCCCCTCTAAAGCTCATCATAATTTCAACTATTTGAGGGTTCTATTTGAAATAAAGACAACAGAGCTTCATAGCTTCACTATGTTAAAAACTTCTCCACACAATAATTGCTTTACACACCCTACCAAACTGCAAAAACTTTCAAATAATTTCAAATTCTTCATTTCTAGTTCTAAGATGGCATCACATATTCCCAAAAACTCCTACTGCCAACTCCTACGCCAAATCCCAATCCATAACAAGCAGGACAAACAAAATCTACTTGGTAACTCAGAGCAAAAGTTGGACCACTTACACTGCCTTCATTCTCTACTACCTTCCCTACAACACCAAATACAAACATCAGTTGTTAGCCATTCAGAAATCAACGGCTAAAGCAGTAAGGTCTGGCATCCTGGTGATGGAATCCACCACAAACCAAACAAAGCAAAGTGTAATCATTAAGAGAACATCAAAATCCAAGACATTTGGTGCAGCAATAATCCCCAAAATTGTTTTGATATGTTTCAACAACGGATACCACAATGTCGGAAGTTGCCTATGTGGAACGAGAACTTCATTTTACAATGCGCAAGAAAAAAACTACTCATAATATCTATTATAATTTTTCAAATTAACAAATATCCAATACCGTACCCATTTGTATCTTGATACCGAACACCCTAATGATTGAGACGGATCTCATCACGAATATTTAAGGGACATCTTAAGACAATTGGTTCTTTTTCATATTAGAGAATAACTTATTTCCTTGAAAGGAAATTTCTCTTGGTCTTCCTCATAGATGGCATTTAGAAATAAAGCTCATCCGAATGCTAGCTTTTATGCTTTGTTACCAGCCAAAGAAAGTCCAAATAATGAAGGTCCTTAAGAAAATATGCAATCCACCATGTTTTTCGTAGGGAAAGTGATCTTTTACTCTTCTTGTCTTGCTATTATTGGATTAATTCACAAGCTCTTTTTCCAGTCTAAATATTGAAGGTCCATGTGCAAGTCTCTTTTTCTATTTCTATAGTGTTCCATAAGATGAATTGCTTCCATTGTGATCTCGCTGACATAAATCCAAATTGGTTCTCTAATATGTAGGTACATGTCCTCGTATGTATCTTTATCACTCTTTCCGATAACTTAATAGTGTGGCACATGAGTTTTATTTCTCAATAGTTAGAGTTATCCTAGACATCTCCTTTGTTCTTATGAATGGGCTTTAAAATACTTCTCAAGTCATTGGCATCTTATTTGTCCTCCAAATCTTGTTGAATAGATTGATTAGCCAAGATACTCTAATCATCCATAGGCATCTATATACCTCAACAAGTATACTATCTGGCCCAACTACTATCTTTAGCTTCATTTTTTTTCAAAACCACATCAGCCTCTGATTTTTTTACTCTTCGCATAAATTATCTATTTTCATCGAAGAGAATGATTGTTTGTGTCCCGTACAATATGTCCATATTTTCCATTAAATAGCTCATCAATTCCTCCATCGATCCTTGATGTTCTCGTCTTGAACTAGCATGTTCTTATCCTTATTATTAATACATTACAGTATACCTATGTCATTAATTTTTGTTGGCCTCCACTTTAGCATCCTATATATATATCTTTTTAAAAGCCATTAATTTTGCCTTGCAAAAAGCTATTTCTGTCTTGGTTTTAATTTTCTTATAGTTGACAATGTTTCTGCATTCCTACATTTTCCTTGTGTAAGATAACATTTATTCTCTTTCTCAACAAAAGTCTTGACCTCTTTGTTCCACCATGTTGTATTTTTCTTTACCAAGAAACTACCACTTGATTCTCCTATGATCTCCTAAGCTATTCAATGATGCAAGTTTTCATTGGTGTCCAAGTATCCTCGGCATCCGAAGTTAATTCTTAATCTGCTTCTTCAACAACTTTTTCAGCGAAAACTTTAGCATTATCCTCTTTTGATATCCATTGTTTAATCCCACATTCCTCTTTGGCTTTTTTACCTTTTGTGTTGCTTGAAGGCGATCATCCAGGATAATGAGTTTGTGTGAGTTGGCTACACAATCTTCTGGTGTAACCTTACAGTTTAGGCAACTACCTCTCTCTATCGTTCTAGTCAAAAATTGGCCAATTCAGGTTGAGTTTACTCTAGTTGCAAAAAGTCACCAAGTGGCTATTTTTCTTCTAAAACCAAATGTTAGCAACCAACAAATCATATGAGTGCAAAATCCAAAATGGACTCTCAGTATTCCTAGTTCCATAGCCAACAGCTCCATGAACATTTTCATTAGCCACTACGACCTCCCCTAGCGGCTAGCGCCCTAAGTGCCCATTAAAGCTTCTCATTCATTGGTATTTTCTACACCACATCATCAAGATCCTCCCAGAATTACCTTTTAAATAATTTGTTATCCCCACTTGCGATGCATAGGCACTTATTAATTACTTTACTAAATATGTTCATTCTAAAAAAATTTAAAAGTTAATAATAACATAATTAGGTAATAAAAAGCCTAAGTAATAACTAATAAGTAAATAAAAAAATATAGAAAAAAGATCATTTTTTAAAATCCACAAAATAATAACGTATTTTTATTTTATTTGTATAAATGAAAGAAAACAAGAAAAGAAAATAAAAACTATGATGCCACCAATACTAAGATTAACTTAATTTGAGTTTCATTTGGAAAGGAAAGAAGATAAGAATATAAAAAAAATTCGCAATATATTTGTATTTTACATCAACTAGGGAATTTCCTCCCCCATGTTAAGTAACACAATGACACTTAAAATTACAAAAGAGAACAAAAATATGAAAATACGAGAAACAAAAAGTTGAAAAAAAAAAAAAGAGTAGTCACATAGAGTAGATTACAACATTCAATTAGACAGATTAAAAAATCAAGGAAATGCTCTTTTTTTCCTACTTTTTTCTTTCTTCAACCTTTTACCTTTTCTTACCTTTCTTTAGTAAAAATATTGTGCTTCTTAAATGGTGCGTAGTCGTATTAAGAGTGCTCCATGTTTGTACCCGCGTCATGTCAACACGGGTACGGCACAGTATCCAAGCGTGTTTGGGAAACATGGAATGATGTAGGCATTGCACTAAGATATATTACTTAAGAGCCATGTTATCCAACTCATCATAATAATATATTCTATTCAAAATAATTGACCTGATTTCTTTATTGCTATGTATACAATCAAATGCCCAAAAGCCTCATACATCAATCTTATCGCCATAAATCCAGTGCAATAAAGACCTAATCCTATTGATTATTTCTCTCAATACACCAACGGCACTCTATTAAAAAATATCCCCGCTTACCATAGTGTAAAAAAAATCAGGTTTTTGGCCGTATCAAGAGTTATCTTATGGTTTTGAGTCTTTTGACCAATATTTAGACGTTACGATAACTGCATCACCGTTCGTTGCCGCGATCGTCATTTTTACACTATGCGACACACACTATGCTTTTCTTTGTAAGAAAATAGATAAGCTAAGACAAACATCATACAGCCGAGGAACTAAAAATAAAATAAGGAGCTAGAAAAAAACATATCAACACCAATAAATAAGCAAATCATACTTCCTCCATAATTAATCTTCCCACTTGAGGGGCTGCATCCTTGCTCAATTCCTTCATCACCTCAACCAAAGCCCTCAAAGTAGCAAACACCTTTCTCATTCTCACCAATCTGAAACAACAGAAAATCAAAGTTCGAAATATTATTATACAAGTACTAGAAAAAGAAAATGTAATTTAATCATGATTGATAAGTGATAGGAACAACAAATACATCTATAATATAAACATAGAGACACGAAATTATCAAGCATAATATATTACATTACTTATCGAGATCGGACCATATGTACCACATCACATCCACCTATGGTAGTTGGTGCTTAGGTTCTTCGATTAATCACAAAGTTTATATGTAGATGAGATACTAGACACTTCAAAAGGCATGATCATTAGTACATCTGGACGTGGCCAAAACAAGGAAAATCTAAATCTTCCCACATCTACTAGCATATAAAATAAGTAAATAACCTTCTCCGCATATCATAATATTGGAGTGTACTCATCCCTATTTAATTTTCCAAGTCAACCTCTATTAGAAAAAATATCAATTCAATTTTCGCATTCCAAGCAAAGCATCATAATCAGAATCACACGATCTCACGTGTAACTGACTTTGCCATTAATGTGTTATAAGATTCAAGGAGGTTGTAGCACTCTCAAATGATGATTTAATAATCTTTTGAGATATATTTAGAGCATTATATATATAGGGGCACGATCAAGTGAAAACCACTGGTGAAAACTTAAACTAAGAAAAAGGTGTTACTTTTTAAACAAAAAGGTGTTACTTTTTGTAAAAAAACGTGTTACTTTGTAATATGTTTTTTTTTTTTTTTTTGAAAAAATATTTTTTCCTGAAGTAACACTTTTTTTGCTAAAAGTACCAATTGTTTGTAAAAACAAAAGTAAAATTTTTTGTCCAAAAGTAACACATTTTATGTAAAAAAGTAACACATTTTATCAAGAATATTGGTTATCACGGTTCTCATATAAGTTTGGTTCTCACTGGAACTTTGACCCGCCATTTATGAGGCAGGTCGGCGGGTCTGATCGGGTACTTTTGAACACCCCTACCTATGGCAACTTTTATGGCAATCAAGCATCATGAATTCATGATGGTAATCTCAGTTATAGTCTTCTAGCTAATGTACAAGCAAGTTGAGTCTAATTTAACAAAACAAGGAAATAACTACTACATCCAAGCTCAATCACATTTTTTTTTGAAAAAAAAAATATAAGGACAATAGGAATGCAAAAAATGAAAGCAGTCATCCACAATATATTAAACACATCATGCTATCATCAAAAAGAACTATAAATGGAGCCAATAAGCAAAATTGATGGATAGCAATCAACCAAATAGATTTATAAATCCTAATAAACAAGAGTTAATTCGCATTTACTGTTCAAAATTGGTACTGAAAACTCCAGATTCTCGCCATTTTTGCTCTTCTTGTTGAATGTCACCCACATTGTGTCTCTGTTTGTATTGACGATAAAACTCCCATAAGCGTTCAACATCACCACTACGGTCTATTTCGGATCCATCCCTTTTAGCAAGTTTTTGCTACAGAAACAAATACTTTCCATTACTAAAAAAGATAACTGAAAAAGAAAACATGTAGTATACTCGTACAGTACAACACATTGCCCTCTAAGTTTTTAATCACTAGTAAAACCGCTAGCCTCAATACTAATACAGTATCAAAAACCAGCAACTCAATCAGTTTATGGTGATCAAGATGTAAAGGTGATCCAAGAGGAATATAACAAAGACGAGTTTAGATAGACGTTCTAACAAAATAAACAGCCACCTTCAACAAGAACCCACAAACATCAACATCTTCCATCGTAAAATACAAAAACCTTGTCCCATCAGCCTGTCAAGGCCCTCACTTGACTACTCGCACGCACCACTTCAACAAATGAGATATAGGACATCATAGGGCAGACCGATGATGGTCTCAATAGATACATTTTATGCAATAAAACAACCAAACTCGTAAAACTACATTCAGTAGTATTCACTATTCGTTTTAAATTTGAAAAAACCACCCAAAATTGGTTTTGAAAAAGGATTAACCAAATGGGTTGTGTTTTGCCTTTCTGAAATTGAAAAGAACGCAGAACAAAAATGATGTATCTTCAACATAAAGAACCCTCAATATTTAAAATTTATTTAACGATAATTAACTTGAAAATAATACCTTAATTACAGACATCAAACCAGTCTTGAACTGGAGTACACCTCTGCCTTCACTATCTGGATCCAGATTTTGTGCCATAAAATAAGCCTGCTCACACACTAGAAGGTAATCCAAAACTTATCATCAGGAAATATAGGTTATAGGCATGACATAATTTCATATTCCTAACCGTTAGTGTCAAAATTGCACCATAAGAGGATTACAAATGAATGTTTGACGTTTGAACAGAAGTACATGCAACAAGAATGGTATTCCATCAATAGGAAATATAGAATCATGAATCCACATAAGCCAAAACCTCACACATACACAACTATATGTACAAGCCATGACAAAGCACTGAACTAATGGTGTTACCATCTAAACCTGGTACGGCACTGCCGGCAGCATTACAAAGTTGTTTAATTTGGGGATCAAATAAAGGACATAGTTTGCATTTTTTTTCCTCGTCAATCATTCCACTTTCTTTCCACCTATTATATCACTCAATTTTGGATCCAATAGACACATAGTGAATGTAAATCCTCTTTGAACAATAGAGGAAGCTTCAAAAATAATAAAAATAAATAAATAAATTTTATAAAAAGACACCTTTGTGCACTACGTTTTCTCACATATCCAGGGTCCAAAAAAAGGTCCACCAAAAAGAGGTGTGATGTAGGCAAAACTTGCCCTACATTTCTGCAAAAAAACCAGGTTCTAGGATTCGAACTCGCAATCTTTCAATTACGAAAAATAATTGAAAAAATTCCAACAATAAATATTTTGGCCCATCACAAATAGACTTAGAAGTAAGATATCACAAATAGACTTAGTAGTAAGATCAATCTTTTTGATGCGTATTTCCATTCCTTTTCTCAAAAATATGTCTATCTAACAAGAAGTTTATGTAGAAAGGAATTCTCCATGAACTATTATTACCAAAAACAACTACAAATTCTTTAAGGCCTTGCATCTCATAGACTATAGCTTCCACTAAGTTGCTGCGTTTTGAGTCGTGCAAGATTATATACAAAAGTTCAGATGCATCCCACCTCTAGCTCCGGATTATTGTTTTATTTATTTTTGATAAAAAACAAATTATCAAAAACTATAAGTGAAGAGATTAGGCATCAATGAAGCTAGAAAGAACTACAATAAGAGACTTCAACCACACTCACAAGGATCTCCTAAAGATTCCTCCAACAACAAAACATTAGCCATTGACCAAAGTGAGCATAGATATTTGACTCTACCCTAAACAACATCCAATGGAAGAGATTAATGAGAAGTTTTTCTATTTCTCTCATCCAAATGGCCTAAAGAGTGGCAAAGATGCAACATCTCTAAAGATGCTAAGGTGGCTCTCAGTTCCACATGAATAAACCTCATTTAAAAGAAGGCTCCAATTGTCGAAGTTTCCATCCAAGCCTCTCCAACGACTGCTAAATAATTTGTTCCAAATTAAATATAGTACATTAAAAATAACTTGTTATCATGTGAAGTTGCATATGTAATCTGATAAAATTGTAGACACCCCGCCCCCAAGGGGGAAGACACTTGGTCAATAAAATGTTATTATACCAGCAGTAACTAGCAAATAACTTTTGCTTCAACTTCATCCTATTCTACATATACTAACTTGAAACATCAAAATCATAAAATTAACCAAATCTCTGTTTATAACTACCATAATTATCGAGTAGAAAAAGAAAGAAACGTACAAATGCGAGCCACAGTAGGATCGTCATCTTGAATCTCGTCAGCAGCTTGCAAAATAGCATCAATATTCGAAGCTCCGCCAAGCGAAGGCGGAACAGCTCCGGCGAGTCCACTAGGATGTCGCTCATGGCCACGTCCCGGACCAGTGGTTCGAAGCTGTTCTCTCCGCAGAGTAGCACGCACTAACCGCTCCCAGTTGTCTTGAACCCTCGCCATTGTTTCTCCTCCCTTTCTTAAACGTTCAAAAACCTAAATTTTAACGACATCAATGGAGGTGAGGAATCGAGATATGGAAGTTGTGGTTATGAAGGTTGAAATTAGGGAATTAAGAAATCTAGAGCGAGAAACTGAAAAGAGAGGGTTTAAAAATGTGATTGCGAAAAGAAAACTGAAAAAAAAGATACTCGTATTCGATGTAATTGAAGAAGCTTTTTCACAGTTTAGATTAGATTTAGATTGGAGCCGCGGGAATGGGAGCGGTTTCGTTTTTTCTTAATTGTACGTCATGTGCGACAGTGACCGGGGTGAAAGTTTGGTTTACGGTTTATTTTTTTTATGTCGCAATACAAAATAAAAATAAATAAAATTTATTTTGGTTTTGGATTTTTTAAATTGAATTTAGTTGGATCATAGTCTAAATCAAATCAAACCAAATTATTTCGTTTTAGACTTTTTCAATTCAAAAATCAAATTTTCAACTAAAAACAAATTTAAATTGTAAATCGAATTAGATATCCAAAAGTATAAATCAAAATATTTTAAAAAAATGAGAATGCAAAATGAAATTTTAAATTATTGAATGAAGATTTATTATTGTTGTATAAACGCTTACATTGTTTTTGTTAGTATATCATCAATTAAAATCTTTAATTTGCACGTCAAGCTGCACAAGATTCACTCAACAATTAGTTTAGCTCAATGTAAAAAGTGAGCTTTTGATTTAATTTAGTTCCGAATTTCGGTTTTTAATATTGTAACACCCCGATCCCTCGGACCGCCAGCGGTGACTACTCATGGAGACTATAGACTAGCCCACAGACCAACACAAGTCTTTCCAGCACACTTTGGCCTCACTCGTGCGCACCCGGAAAAACTTCTCAGGAGGTCGCCCATCCTAAGATTGCTCTCCACCAAGCACGCTTAACTGTATAGTTCTTAGTAAATGGGCTCCCTAGAAAAGAAGATGCACCTTGTTGATATGAGTAGTCTATCAATCTCTTTTCAAGCTAAATCTGGGGTATCACAAATATGGTCAAACCTAATCCAAACAAAAAAAAATTTGGTTTTGAAATTCCAATTCAAAACCAAATCAATTTAAAAGTCTCAACCATATTTTTTATTCGGTTTAGACTGATTTTGTTTGTGGTTTTTATCTGAATAACTAAAGAGTAATCCTTTTCATATTTTAAAATGATCATTTGTAATTTTTTGCAATCAATTATGGTTTTAAAGTGATTAATTTTTATAATACTAAAGTGATGACTTATAACCTTGAAATGATCAGAACTTTTTTCTTATAAACTTAATTTCTAAAGTATTTTAGAAAATAAGTGTCTCCCCAAACTATTTAAAATAAGCTTTTTGCACTAAACCGCTACTTGAAGTAGCGTTTTTGTCCCGTTGAGTCAAAAAAAAAAAAATTTTAGTTAAATACCCAAATCGCTACTTGAAGTAGCGGTTTTGGGCCTTGCCAATTTTTTTAATTTTTTTTATTAAAGACCAAACCGCCACGTCAAGTAGCGGTGTTGGTCTCATAACATTTTTTATTTTTTTGTTTTAATCGTCTGTTAATTGATGAGAAAATGAAGCTTTAGTTTCTTGGGAATGAAGCTTTGTATCATAACTATACAATGAAGAAGAAATCAAGAAAGGCATGAGATTCTCTTTCTATTACTCAAATATTGTTATGAGTTAGTTTTTTTCTTTTGTCTTTTTCTTTTTTCTGGTAGTTTTGTAAGAGACTGTCTTTTAAAGAGACGACCTCAAAATAAAAGGCCCATATTTTTATTTTCTCTCTAATTTGAATTAATTGGGCTATTTAGCCTATATATCTAATACATCTTTAGAAAAGACCGTCTTTCACAACAATTTGTGTTCTTCTTTATTGGACAACTCATTCTTGGGTCTAAAGCAACACTGCAGTGGCGGACGCACTAAGGGGCCTATGGGGTCATTTGCCCCTAGGCGTTTTTTATAAAAAATAATTTAAAGTAGACTTTTCTATTGGTAAGAGTAAAAATGTAAAATTAACATTAGAGTTTTTTGATAATAAACACTTTCTCATTTTAGTAATTTTGTCTTAATTAATTATTTATTTTGTCACATTTTTTATTAGGTCAGTTGATTTACACACCATATCATCTAATTAAAAAATTTTATTAGTTTATTTTGTTTTATTTTGTCTCATATAAGCACCCCATTATTAAAAAACGTAAAAAAAACAACGAAAACTAAATTCACACTTGTACATGAAGCAAATTTTTTCTAAATGTTTTAGACTGACCCAATTGAGGCCGTCTCATGGTGAGACGACCTCAATAAAGAACGTGCACTATAATAGATCAATTCACTATTTATTTACAACATACACATTATTTTTAAAGTATATTTAACTTTTTATCTAGTTACATTATTTTGAATAACGAGGAATGAATTTAATAAATAAGTTTAAATTGTTATTAATTCAGGTAATGCATAAGATTAAGATAGATCTTAATTACTAACAATCTTTTATTCAAAAACAATATTTAATTACAAAAAACTCTTTCAAAAACAATCATAATTTTGATAAATTTATTGTACTTCTACTTGTCATTTTGCAAAAATAAAAAAGATTAGTTGTCAATTTTACAAACGATAATCTGCCGAAATTTCGTCCATTAATTGGTGGCCCCTGAAAGTCCGAACCCTGGATCCGCCACTGAGCAACAGGACCTATGTACTACATTTTGTATTCTTTACAATATTTTGAGTAATAGAAAGAGAATCTCATGCTTTTCTTCTTCATTGTATTTGTATAGTTACTGATACAAAACTTCATTTCCATGAAACTAAAGCTTCAGATTCTCATCAATTAACAGACGATTCAAACAAAAAAATAAAAATAAAAAATTTACGAGACCAAAACCGCTACTTGAAGTGGCGGTTTGGTCTTCAATACAAAAAAAAAAATTGGCAAGGCCCAAAACCGCTACTTCAAGTAACGGTTTGGGTATTTAACTAAAAAAAAAAATAGGCTCGATGGGACAAAAACGCTACTTCATATAGCGGAAGCTTATTTTCTAAAATAATTGAGGAGGCATCTATTTTCTAAAAAAAAAAAGTTCAAATGATCACCCATAATCTTAATAGTTATTACTTATTAGAATATTAAATTAAATGTTTCAAGGTGTGAATGTCTTGTACAAATAAACAATTTATTATCTCTTATTGATTTGATACCAATTGTCTAAATTTTTTCTTAAAAAACACCTTATTTTTCGGTAATGATGATTTAAATGGGTAAAAAAATATAAAATAATAATAATTGATGAATAATATAAAATAAAATATCAAATGAGAAAAATACTAGGAATAAAAGGGAATCACTATAACAAGAGAAGTAAATTCTAATCTAATAGGAAATGGTCGTTTGTTTGACAAGTGAAGTAAACTCCAATGGGAATTGTTGATTCATGGGTTTTTCAAAAGGTTTTTTCTGTTTTTCTAATCTATGTCACGACCCAAAATGGAATAAGTTTAAGAGTTTTAAATTCTTTTGTGAGTTTATTTTATTCTTTTACATATGCTATTGGGAATAATAATTTCATATATTTTTTCTCCGTTTTAAAATACTCGCTACATTTTTGTTATCGCCACTATTTATTGTTCAAGCTTATTTTATATATTGCGGCTAATGTGTGAGATACAATATAGTCAATGGGATCTTGTTTGAATCGTCTAATCGCATACTTTCATAATATTAAATTTTTATAATTTTTGGACGTGTATAATTCAATATGTAAATGATCAAAATAACACATTGGACTACGTAAAAAGTCAAATGTAGCAAGTATAATGGAACGGGTGAAGTATATTAAATTAAAGTAAAAAAAACAGAGAATAAAATAAGGGAATCTTTGAATAAAGTTGGTAATGAAGGTACTTAATACACTCCCTTAACCTATGAAGGTACTTAAATTAAAGTAAAAAAAAAACAGAGAATAAAAAAGAGAATGAATAAGGGAATCATACATTCTAATAAAATTCTTGGGAAATGACAAATGTCAATGTAAGAGAAGGTGTGTCATTTGTAATTTTTCTATTGGTTAAAAGCTAACAGATTTCTTTCTTCAATTAATACTGCCTAAACGAGTCAAACAGGGTTAACATGTTGATTTTAAGACAAGAGTTGTTCGCACTTAGTAAGTGCACACAAACTGAAAACCTAAACAAGTTGTTCGCTGTTAGTAACAGCGAACAACCCATTTCAGTTTTTCAGTCTGTTCGCACTTACTAAGTGCGAACAAGTGCGAACAGCCCAAACCTAAGGTTTGCGGATTACACGCTTAGTTTTGGAATAAGTTTGATTATGATCTTATTGTATGTTTTTTTGATAAATAATCTTACTTATTTCAAATTTTCACCGGATAAGGCCCTTTAAAATTAATATGGGCTTTAAATGGACCAAGCTTTCAAAGCCCGGTCCGACCCAATCCGACTAATTTTTACTACTAAAAATTATTTTAATCCCCATTTACAATTAAATTATCATTTATAACAATTAGATTGAAAAAAATATTAATAATTTCATTAACATTGTCATTTATACTCTCTCCGTTTCTTTTTTACTGTCTACTTTTCTTATTTAATCAATTCACCTAAATTGTCCACTTTCTATTTTTAGCAAAGATTTTTTTACCTAAATACCCTTTGTTCACACAAGTAGTAATACTCCCTTATATTATTTAAAATACCCCAACTACCACATTTACAATTATTATAATCATTTAAATACCCCAAATATCACTTTCTTAAAATACGTGCCCAATCCAAAGTGGACAACAATTTTGGGGTGGAGGGAGTAATATTTAAATTAAACATTACTCCTTGTCCTCTTTGATTTGGATTAAAGAGAAAGATGAGTGTTTTTAAAAAATGAGTAATAAACGAAGAGAAAGAATGATTGGTGTGATTGCAATTAAGAGAGAATTAAAATGTGTGGATGAAATTAAAAAAAAGTGGTGGGCCATAATCCAAAAATAGAAATGATGTAAATTAAGTGGCACAGACCAAGATAGAAAATGTTCCAAATTAAATGGGACAGAGAGAGTATATACTATTTACAAAGGCCCGTTTTCGGCCCTTATTGAGCCCTTTTATAGCCGCTTCATTTTAATTATAGTATAACCCATTTTCGAACCGACCCTTACAAAGCCCTTCTAAAACGGGCCGAATAAGGACTCAAAATGGAAGCCCGGCCATTGAACACCCCTAAACACATAGAATGAAGACCAAACATAATTTGGATAAGAGATTGAGTTCAATAAACTAACTTCTGAACTTCCAAAAACGAAAATAGATCAGAATGGATCATTTGAAGCTCACTGAACCATTAAATAACAATATTTACACTTTTAGGATTACATTTTCTTTTGGAACCTGTTACCTGTACAATGTTATCCTGTTATAGCTCGAGATCGTCTGAAGATGAGACGAGCCCATATAATTAGCACATTTCTGTAATTGATCACTTTAACACACTAAATGTACACTGAGCAACCAAATCGAGATGATCTCACCATGAGACAGTCTCATTTAAGAATTCGTGATCGTTAAAGCATATATTAGATCAAGTATTCATAATACATTAAGAAGAGAGCATCAGGAACATCCTTTGGCAGACTGTTGATATAAAGATACAGATGCAATACATCTTCTTTCATTACCGTTGTTCGATCTACGACATCGGTGCCACACGTGAGAACCCAAAGGTCGCCTGATTGAACTCTCTTTATTGAACCCCGACAAAATGGGCATGATTCTGATCTTATATTCCTGTTATTTATAATAGCAAGATATCAGATTCTAGTGTGTACAAGAATAATACTCTGCCAAGGAACGAATTCAACCAAAAGCTTATACTGATGGTTGAGGCCCCAGGATATGTTATATACTCTAACACACCCCACACACGAGAGCCCATTGAGCTAGAAGTGTGGATGCAGCACAGGCCCTCGTTATACCTGGCACTAAATATTCCACTTTAAATGAGGGGTGATTGAGATTCGAACCGGTGATCTCTTGTCACGTTGGTTTCTGATACCATGTAAATAAAGAGAAGAAGGAATGTAAATATGTAAATGTGGAGAAGAAGGCTTCTGATACCATGTAAATATGGAGAAGACTCCATAAAATCAACTATGTTTACTATGAGCTAAACCATGTCATTCCCATATGGTTAAAAGTTTTAAATCTAACCACGATAGTCTTTGCTTTAGCTCATAGATTAAAGACCCGTTTGGTTGCAAATACTAATTGGCGGTAGTGGAAATGATTTGTAGTGTAAATTTTCATAATATATATCATGTCATTCCCATGGTAAGGAAAGTATGATCATAAAAAAGTTTTTTTTTTCACAATTTTTCTTTGCCACCTAATACCACATTTTCAAATGGTACTGCATTAGAATAAACTTTGCGAATAAAATGAAATTGTTGGAGAATAAGCATGACCATTAAACTTGTAAAGAAATATTCCTACTAAAATTACACTAATTTTTCATAACCATTCTCACATTTAATACCAATTATCAAACAGAGCGTATTGAAAAGTAGCATAGGCAAGTACAAAGCTTCTTGTTGTTACAGTCTTCATAGATCATAATCTATGAAAGGCAAAGTGTCGGTCTATTATTTAGGAACGGATGAGCTAGTCATCATATAGTCACAATATAGTTTTCAAAGGCAAACTCAGTTACGGATCAACTTACCAGTCTCGGTAGCAGTTGATGCACATTGAATGACAACAATTCGGCAGAACCATTTTGGTACAAGGCTCCAAGCAGATTCCACACTCGTCTTCTCTTTCTAAATCAATGTCTGAAAGCCTATTACTCTCTTGAGCAATTCTCTTGACAGTGAGCTCTGAACTGTTAGTCACGTAAGCATCACCATCTAGCTCAGACAAATTCCCATGGAGTCGCTGAAGATAGGGTAAAATAATGGCTGCAGATTACATTAGAGTACAATATTAACAATTTAAATAAGTGAAATATAGGATGGAAAAAATCTAGCAGTTTTATGTTTAGTTTTTTAATGAAAAAGAGAACGAGTATGACTACTTCAAATAAGTTAAGATTTATACATTTAATACTAACAACTAACGTTTGGACGATTTTACAAGCAATACCCTTCCTTAAGCGAGAAGCAAAAGCAATCAAAGTGTCCATGCCGAGTGTGTATAGAGCAAACTGTCTGGAAAGAGTTAAGAATATGGAATAAAAACTCCCCGTTACATTATGTTACGAACGTTATGTAACCAGTTTGAGACTTGCCACGACGTTAAATTCCATTATTAACGTTGCATGGATGACCATTACCGTTATTAACACCATAGCCTCTCTGCTCCCTAAAGGGAAAATGTAGGACGTGGAGCTCCAAAGTCGGTGGCTTTCAGTGGCAAGTACCCTATTTGACTGTAGGCTTGTGTTTTCTTCATTTCCACAATTCAACTCTATGTATTACCCCATTCCACTTTACCTCTAAGATTCAATCTAATTTATCAAATGTTGATGGATCAAACTTTCTTTGAAGTTATTATCTTAATTTTTAAAAGCGCAACTAGAAAGCACATACGCATAAGGCGTATCAAGCGTGAGAAAGAATGCCTATTTGAGTACAGGTGAGAAACAAACCAAAGCTACATGGGAAGTGCATGAGGAGCAGCAAGAGGCACACAACGGCAACTAGTACTGAGGAATAAAATTCAAATTTCCAACGATAACAAGGTAATTTTTCATGAACCTTTTTTTCTAAAAGAGCACTAAGAAGCACCTATGGGACAACCCCTTACGCCTTCGTGTGTCTCACAATTTTCGAAACTAAGTTTTGTACTTTTACATGATCAAGTGATCAAACCTGTAATTTTTAACCTTGATGCAGAAGCATTCCCTCCATCGCCACAAGAGTAAACACAACCAAGCTCAATGGTCAAGCAAACCTTATGTCCACAAATTTTGCTAGGATTGAGAAACAACAAAGGGAGCCTTTGGAAAAAAATATAAGAAAATACATTATAGAAGTTTGTTTCAAGGCCCTAGGACTAATTTGGTACTCCGACAAGAAATAGTGTAAACATTAGGTTCGTTTGACTCTCTACTTGAATTAACATTTACGATTTTGTCTTGAATAAAGTCCTTGTTAGCTTGGTTTTGGTTTCCAGTAGAGTTGAACAACCACCCCAATTGCGAAATAACTCGGGTAATGACATGAAATGGCCAGGTAAGCAACAAACTGTTGGGCATCAAAGCTCAACAAACGAAAAAACAACAACCAATGTTTAGTGGCCAATTGGTTTTCATCTTTTGATTCGAGTATGGATAATTTGATATTCGCTACTTTTAAATGCTTTGATGCTCTATAGTCATCCAGTTGCTTGTTCACAAAAATATACATATTGCTTTTTATATATACAATTAGCAATGACAAGCCAATGAAATTATACCTTTTTGAATTACTTAAAGTGTGTCCTTAATATTCATCCCCAAAATCTTTTTTTTATCTCAATTGTACGGTGAGTACCCAAAATAGAGAGGTAGCTTGAATTCGGTTGGTTTTCGTTGTGTCCTAAGCAATTTGTTTATCATTGCTCTTATGTGTAATCTAAATTCACTACCTCAAATCACTTTAGGTATGTCCTAAACTTTCTACCTGTAGTAATACTAGGTGTGTCCATGATTGTTACTTATTCCTATGGTATTAGGTGTATACTAATCCATATGGCCCTTTCCAGGTGTATATCCTAGCTCAAGTTGTTTTGTTTTTATCCATTTTCCCGTGAATGTGTTCCTATAAGTTGTGTTAGTTTTTAAGCATTTTGGTAGGTTATGAACTTTACATACTCCATTAACCTTCTCTTATTTTACCGCAAACAATTATATACTTTTTCCCTCCATTGGCATATCTGCAAATCGGCTAAAGCCGGTATTCTTTCACTTACCTAAGTTTATATCTAAGTAAACAACAAATTCCAGCCAATATTTTCACGTCTGCACTTGAATTTCAAAAAGTATGAAAAGGAAAAAAAATTAACAAGCGCACTTATATGGTACCAGAATGAAGAAATTAAAAGGTTACAAGTGCACACATCCATTGGCATACCATAGAATTCCCTTAATGTTGCTCTCCTCCCATATGACGATGTATTTGGTCTGCCATCCGCATTTACCTGTAAGCTATGAAAACATATTATTTGGGGCAACATGTTCATTTCACAACTACTTCTATGTTATGTCCCGAAAAGCACAAAATGGCAGCAGTTGGATTCAAGCAAAAAAACTAACCTTATATATAACTACATAAAAAAGATTCAAGTAGCTCGGAAGCAGATATGTACATGAGCAATCTATCCACTGGAGCAAGTAAAGAACAATAGGAGCCAAGTCATTATGAATCAATTTCATCTGCAGACAATTGCCGCTTTTGTTTCTAGGAATGGAAGCAGCCCTGAACAAGGGGGAACACAACGTCAAGGCATTTGACATGAATTACAAGTTACAACCAACTACAATCGTGAAGAAAACTTTGATAAATCATCTATTTCGTTTTTAAGATGCAAACACGGCAAAAGAATTTTGAAGACATCAAAGAAGGAACAGCCAATGTCCTTCCTTGCAATTACAACAACCACGGGCGAAGAGGGGGCCAATATTTAATATACCAGTAAAATAACTATAGCCGAATTATCAATATAATAGCAAAATAATTGTTTACAAGTAGATGATTTGTATGTTAAATCTTGTACTTACTCCGTTCCAAAATACTTGTCCCTTTTGACTTTTCATACAGTCCAATGCGCTAATTAAATACTTGATATCTTTAATTATGTATAATAAAAAATTATAAAAAATTTGATATTAATAATCTTTGCATTGAGACAAATCACACAAGATTCAACTTCACTATGTTTTAACTTACAGAGTAAAACTAATCACAAATGAAGGGTGATGAATGAATAGAGCAGTAGAGCACTATATTGTAATATGGAACAGAGGAAGTGTAAAAAATATCAACCATAAACCTCAAGTTTCAATTTTGCTACATGGATCAGTCCATCAAGGTCGCTAGAATAAAAATACAATAGGTTGCATGCTTGGACCGAAGGCCAGGCCTCCTTCGGCCCCATGTAACTTTGCCATGGAAAACAACATTGTCCTTAGTCTCAACAAATGGGTTCGACTTCAAGTATCGAAACAAAATAACACGTGGGGAGTCGAATACACCCAACTTTATGAAATAACTCAGCATAAAGCTCAATCCGAAAACTTATTTAGCAAATTAGAACAATAGTTAAGCATTCAAAATTCAAGGTTCAAACTTCAGTCCATTACAATATGGCATAGCAAAAGAAAACCTGTCCAACAACCATATTTGAATAAATTATAATAAGTCAATTTGTAATTAACTAAAAATGGAATATGTAAATTGGAATATTTAGCGCCAGGTAGGAGGAGCCCTTCATCCACACTTTTAGCATCAACACTTAAGGGCGTGTTAGAGTATATAAGATATCATGGAGTCTCAACCATCAGTTTCCGGTTGAGTTGGTTCCAAGACAAATAGACAAAGTTTCAACTAATTATGAAATAACCACATGAAAATTTCAAATAATACAATATTCATTTCTAATTCGAGAAATTAAACCCAGAAATCCATGAGTAAGTTCACCCTAACACATATTCTAAAATTAAGCTAAACATAATTACATAATCAAACAAAAAATAACAACCTTTGAAGAAATTGTCTAAAAATTCAATTATTCAGCACAAATCAAGACTAGCAAACAATCATTAAATAACTAATTATTTCTCTTTACTAACAAATAATAAAAAATCAAAAAAACCCCATAAATTAATTTAGAAAACTAACAGAAAAACTCCAAAAACAAAAATAAAACCCAGAAAAATACAAAATTATAGGGTAAAGATTGAAACTTTACAGCATATTAGCATGTTGAATATCAGCTTCAATAATTTTGAGAGATTCCTGACAAGAAGTAGACTTTACAAGTCGATAACCCAACATTGATTAAGAACAAAACCACCTTTAATCACTCTTATTCTTCACTTAAAATCAAATTAAAAGGGACAAAAAAGGGTCTGATTATTGATTAAGGCAATTAAAAGGAACCCATAAAAGTGAAGAAAAGAAGAGGTTTTTGGTTTGGTATACAGAGTCAGACACACGCTTAGTCTTTTGACAACAATTTTTTATTTTAGTTTGCTTTATCTAATTTCATACGCATGATTTTCAATTTAAGTTTTTCGGTTAAACAATACTCTCTCCCTTCTTTAATGAAGATTCTACAAGTACTCTCTTGAGAGACCGTTTTTTTTAAAAACGGCTCTTAAAAGCCCAATCTATTTTCTATTTTTAGTAAATATAGTTATTTTTTTTCTAAATTTAAACATTGGGTTGGCCCACTCTTAAGACGTCTTTTGTAAAGACGGTCTCAAGTAAGAATTTGTGAAGATTCTATTAGGGTAAGTTTCCTGTGAGACGGGCTTAGCCGTGCAACTGGCCTAAGCCTAATAACTTTTTAAAAATATTATGACCAGGGTCGGCCCAAAGGGTGGGCAAGAGGGGTTGTCGCCCAGAGCCCCATGTCAAAAAAAAAATTAATGGTTATATAAGGTTCATATAGGTTATAAATTGTAAAAGAAAAGGGCCCTAATGGGTCATTTCGCCAAGGGCCCCAAAATATCTAGGTTCGGCTCTGAATCTGACATGCTATTGTTAAGACTTAAAAGGACAATTTCAAGAATTAAAAGGACAATTTTAAGAATTAAAAATCCAATTTTAAGACTTAAAAGGTCAATTTCAAAGTTTTATATATCAACTTTAATGTTTGAGAAATCCTATTTTAAAGTTGATATATGAATTTAATGTTCTGGATTTGGTTTTTTAAGTGTTAAAATTGGTTTTTAAAGTATTAAAATTGACGTTTTAAGTCTTAAAATTATCAAATTACTTGACTTAAAATGTCAATTTCAAATCCTTGAAATTAGTCTTTTAAGTCTTTGAATTGTTCTTTTAACTTTTAAAATTGAAATTTAAATTTATGAAATTGGTAAAAGAAAAATTCTACAATTGGGTCGGCCCAATAAGATGCGTCTCACAAGTGAGGCGGTCTCACTCAAGTTTTTGTGTTCCATTAAGGATGGGTATGGGTCGGATCTCGGGTTCAACAAGACCCAGATCCAAATCTCAATTTTTTATGGACCCATACTCGGACCCAAACCCTTAGGGTCTGATGGGTCTAGGGTCTGGTTCTAGGTCCAGAACAATTTTTTTTTACTTTTCGAAAGAAATTTTGTTATATAATTATGAAGTACAATTTTCGACCATTCGCATAAAGTTATTTAAACATTTTCGACCAACGAGGATTTTCCAAAACTTTATACTAATTGAGCGAAATATATGAAGCAAGTTCTTATAACGAAATATTTATCAAGTCTTTAATTTTTAGTTATAGTATAGATACAACGACCACATTTTAAATTATGTGAACTCACAAAGTTTAAAATCACGTAATGTTCAAAAATATAACAAAATTTCAAATCAAATAATTAAATACAAATGATAGCTAATATATAATTTTTTAAAAAAGATGTGATTGGGTCCATGGGTCGGATCTGGGTCTCAATCGTGTAGACCCAGACCCGAACCCGGACCCTAAGGTCACAGACCAAAATCCGACCCGGATCTATAGGGACCAAAATCGGACCAAAATTTCATAAGCAATGTTCACAAGAATTAAGAAATATAAAATATTCTATTTAAAAAAAATATTTTAAATTGTAGATTATATTGTTTTATGAATAATAAATTTGATGTAGGAAATTAAGGTCGTAACTCGTAAATATTAAAAAAAAAGTTAGTGCAAAAAACATTGGGACCACAACTAAACAAATAATTTTATATACTTCCTCCGTAATTGGTTATTTGCAACTTTTACCTAAAATAGCCGTTTACTATTATTTGCAACTTTTTTTTTTCCCATTTATAGAAAGTTTTTTATTACTTTTTTATTTTCTCTCTCTTACTTTTTAATACTCTCTCTCTCTTACTTTTTAACACTCTCTCTTACTTTTTAATATTATAATACTCTAATCCCACCCCACTCAACTTCATTAATCTATTTTAATACACTACTAAAAGTTTTGCCTAAGAGTCCGCGCAACCCTCCATAGTTGCAAATAACCGTTTACGGAGGAAGTAATTAAAATGAAGCAAGTGAAAACTGAAAATGATAAGGAATATAAAAATGTTAAATGAAGTTGGTATAAGTTATGTGGGGAGTGGGGACCATACTTGTTATTAAAATATTATTTCATAATGAGGATGAACAAGGTTATTTTTGTCCAAAATCTATGACATAAATAAAAAGTTCTTTACGGAAACAACAAATGAAACATCCATAAATGACAAATAGGAACGTCTTTAAGGAAGAAAGAGTATTTTACTTTTTTGGTAACTAAAAGTTGTTCCTACTTATCATTTTGGGTTATAATATTTGTTGCTTTCATCAAGAATATTTCCGGTTATATCACAAAGTTTAAACATAATTTCTCATTTAAATGTTTTAATGATTCTTATAGTGTTCACATATTTTTCACCAACTTTATTATAATATCATACTAGATAGTGCCCGTGCGATGCACGGTTTAATCAAATTTTCTGAGTATAAATAACAAAGAACAAATCCTAGTAAAAGTATATTATGTTTTAATTATTTCAAAATATCCAATACACTAAATAATTAAAAATTGAAAAAACTTTTATATAATTAAAATAAATAAATATTAATATATAGAATTTGCTAATACATTAAATATGATTTGACCAAAAAGTAAAAAAAAAAAAACAATTAATAAGAAAAATTATATATTCAAAATAAAAAAGTAGAAAGTCAAAGATCATAATAACAATGACATCATCATTTAATTTAGGAGGGAAAATTTTTAATGTGGAAGCGACACGTAAGCAATTTTGATAGGTGATGATATAAGCGTGTTTTGTTTTAGTAATAGTTATAGATTATAGATAGATAGATTATGTATGGTTCCACATATTTTTCACTAACTTTAATAAAATATTTTTTAATAGTTGTGATCTCCATATTTTTACACTAATTCTATTTTAATATTTTATAATGCTTATGAGTTATGATCCTCACTTTTTCTCCATCAAATTTATCATTCAAATAAAACAATATATCTACTCTATTGTTTTAAATTCATGTTAACATTTATTACAAGAAATACTCTAAAAAACAAAATATGGAGAATAAAAGAGTACAACTTTTATGCAAATGATCTAAGCACAAAATTCTTTCAACAACACTTTTTTTATTATCATTCCTTTAACTAGCAAACTACAACACAAATTCTCCATAGACCACTCATCTTGGATCAGTCAAACTATAAAATCAGTTTTTAAATTTTAATATTTTAAATAAAAAAATAAAAATTACATTTAAATATTGGGCTGGACTGTTTTGGGAAGTCGTCTTTGCCATAAACGGTCTCTCTAACGACTTAAAACCAAAAACAATAATTTTTTAGGTTAATCAAAACAAATTACACGTGAAGCTTTCTCAACGAATTACAGTCCTTCTTGGTAAGCCACTAAACCGGATTTTAAGGGTGTATTAGACTTATGCTCGTTTGTACTCTATACGTCTAGTTTGTAGTATCATAAATTTTCAAATAATTTATATTAGTTTCCACTAAACCAAAGATCGATATTTGGTTAATTTGATGTATATTTAAAGTCGATTATAATTTTAAAATTATCATATTTTACACTTTTAGAGGGAGATTACTTATTATCTTAAACAGTTAAGTTACCTTTAAATTAGTTTCCAGCAATTCTTAAGTGATTAATTATAGTTGTATAGTGATTTCGTACGGTTTTAAAATTATCACTTTTTATAGTATTGAAGTCATCATTTATAATCTTAACAAAATGAATAATCACTTATAATTTTAAAATGATTATTAATTAGAGAAATAAACTGATTAAATGCAATGACAAATCTTTAATCCGACCCAACGAGGCTTAACCCCATAAAAATTTTTGGGTTATTTTATTAATATATCCAATAAAAATATATACAATTTAGTGGTTAAAAACATAGTTTTTAATCATGAAGTTGAAAATTCGAATTTCAACCCTTTATATTTTGAAAAGGTTACCTAGATTAATCCAATCTATTTATGATTTTCCTACAATAATCTTACCTATTGATTAACCATGAATAATCACAACTTTGAGGGGTATTTCCCGAGAGTAAACTTGGGTAACCCGATAACGGATAACCTACTATAGTAGGTAATTCACCAAAAAAATAAATTAAATATTTTTGAAAATTTACATAAAAAATTCTAAATAATAAAAAAAATCATAGAAAAATTACCCAGAATAATACGACCTTTCACCTATTTTCCAAGAATAATACGAACTTTCAATTAACCACCAATAATACGAACTTTGACATGTATTTTCCAGTGGTATACCTTACCTGTTTACAACCGGTTCTACAAGTCAAATTATGACCGTTGCTTCTCACGACATGTTGAGGAAGACCAAAAAAGGCTGTGCAGACATGTTCCTCAACATGTTGTGAGAAGCAACGGTCATAATTTGATCTGTAGAACCGGTTGTAAACAGGTAAGGTATACCACTGGAAAATACATGTCAAAGTTCGTATTATTGGTGGTTAATTGAAAGTTCGTATTATTCGTGGGAAATAGGTGAAAGTTCGTATTATTCTGGGTAATTTTTCCAAAAATCATTAATTTTTTATGAATATTTTTTGAACATTTTTTCGACATTTTATTTTAATTTATCTTTTTTTTTTTAAAAAAATATAACTTGTTATAGCAAGTCATCCGGTCACCGGGTTTACTCTAGGAAAATGCCCCTTAAAGTTGGGATTATTCATGGTTAAATAGGTGGGATTATTGTAAAAAAATTAGTTTGAATTATTCTAGATAATTTTTCTATATAGATAGTAATATAATTTTGCAACTTTCAACTAAAAATCCTTCAGTAATTATATGAGTCACTCTTATGTCATAAAACACCTACTTTTAAGTAGTAAGTATAAAACGAAAGCTAAAAGGGATGTAGGAGTACTTTTTTGGGAACAAAGTTATGGTCCGTCCATTCCATGAATTGATTCATTTCATGACACCCAATAAGTAAAAGAAAATTGTTTAGACCGCATAAAAAAATAAATATCGAATTAATTATGAATTATGTTTTAGTGATTTAGGTTTTTTATATTGCAGTTTGTGTTTGTAGATTGTTTTACTTTTAAAATTTCAAAATTATCAAATATCTTATTTTTGATGGTCCGGTATTCAAATCACAAACAGGGTCTGCCATGAGGATGGACTAGACGGGCCACTATTCAAGCAAAAAAATAAGCAGCCCATTTGGTTAGTGGTATTAAATGGTAGTAATGAGAATTATTTATAGTGTAAAATTTCATCAAAAGTTTCATATCATTCTCATTTTAATGAAACTTGATCACAAGAAGTTTTTTTATTTACAAATTTTCATTATCTAATACTACCTCTCACAATGGTAATGCATTGCAATGAATTTTATGAAGAAAAGGCGATGATTGCGTTTGGACAAGCATGACCATCAAGGTAACCAAGAGATTTTTCAACTAAAATAACACTAGTTTTTCATTCTCATTACTACTATTTATTACCAGTTACCAAACGGACGTACAATTGTTGTACGAACATAATATTGAGAATTAATAGAAAATTGCATGAAAATTAATGTTAATTACACTAAAAGAAAACTGAAACTAAGGTTATGACAATGCTAATTATTGTAAAGCGTAAGAAATGTGAACTTGTATTGCATCCATACTTCTATTTTCAAGGGACGTGTTGGAGGATATAACATACTTTGAAGCCTTAAAAGTCAAATCCATCAACTTCAGCTTTTTGTTGAGTTGACTCCTTAACGGTTTTATTGAGGAATAGTTGAAATTCGAACTCGTGACCTGATCTTGTCACATTGACTTCTGATGGTTGAGAGCCCAAAATATGTTATACTTCATATTCTAACACATGCATATAGCTCTAGTTCCTAAACAAGATATACTTTCCATGTCTCTTTGATTTTGCTATATTACAAATATCAAAGTAAGAGCTTTTCATATATTGAATATTTTTGAATACAAATACAATAAATACAAAAATTAATTATATTGGGTTGTAAAATCAAAGAACAGAGGGAGTAAAGAATAACTAAAGCAAGGCATATTCATAACAAATCTTCTTTTGTCTCCTAAGTACATGTTCATCTTATCTCAAAAAAAATTAAAGTACATGTTCATCTTATTAATTTTGGGTGACCACAAAGCAAAAGATAAAAATACCTCCTAAAAATTTAAGATACTCCTTTTGTGTTGTATTGTTAATATTTAACTATATAAAGTCTTTATAACTTATTTAATATTACACAGCAAAAAATTACAAATTATATCTAAATTTAATTTAAGTTAACATCAGCCAAATATATGAAAACATATTTTTGGGCCCTTACTAATTCTAGATGAAGTCTGCTTTGTACTTGCTAAATGGTCACCCATGCCTAAATACAAATATTTAAATATTTATATTCAAGGATTTACATCTGTGTTATTCGACCCATCATCATCTTTTTCTTTAGAATTCTTCTTATTAAGCTTAAAGACTAACTTAACTACCCAACCAATCCAATCATAAGAGTGAAGAACAACATAAATCACAATCCCTCCAATGATCCCATTAGGTATTGAAGAAGTTAATGGCATCAAAATTATGGTAATAAAAGCAGGAATTGCCTCTTTAATATTACCCCAATCAATGTCCTTAGCTAGCTTCATCATAATAGCACCAACCATAACCAAAGAAGGGCCTATTGCCCATGGAGGCACATTAGACAATAAGGGTGCAAAAAATAAGGATAGCGAAAAATATAACCCTATGATGACTGCTGTTAGCCCTGTTCGTCCACCTTCCTTAATCCCCGTGGCTGACTCTGAATATGTTGCCACCGGAGGGACTCCAAGTGCTGAACCCACAATTGTTACTGAGGCGTCGATCATGTAGGCTATGTATTCGTTCTCGAATGTTCCATTTTCGTTAATGAATTCTCCGACTTCAGCTAAGGTGTATAGTGTGGCTGTGGTTGCTAGTATGTCTATGTATAGTAATGTTATAAGTGATACCCAAGTAGTCCCTTTTTTAAAGGCTGTAAAGCTTATTTTGCCTGCTATTTTGTGTATTTTGTGAAAATCTATAACTTTTTTGAAGTATTTATACCTTGTTTCTCCTAATTGTGTTTTTGGGAAGTATGTGATTGGGGTGTTCCTAAACCATGAGATTATGGTCACAAATAGAATGCCATATATCATACTACCCTTTACATTATGGGCTAGTCCAATACCCATGATCAAAAACCCAAAAATGCCCAACCATAATGTTGGGCTTTTCATGTCTTTGATTTGTACTATTGAAGTTGGACTAGGCTCAATTAGGCCTACACCTTGTTCAGATTGGAGCCCAACAAAAGCCATGAAAAGCCCAATTCCTATACCACATGCAAGCCGAATAGCCGGCGGGATGAACCGACCTAACTTGGCCCGAAGCCCGGTTCCCGAGACCACTAAAAAGACCAATGCCTCAACCATCCAAAGGCCTAATGCATTTGAGTATGACATAGACCCGGTCCCAGACCCGTGAAGCCCAACTAAGGTGTAGGCCATATACATGGTTTGGCCCGTTCCTGGGGCTAATCCAAAAGGGAGATTGGCCAACAGGCCCATAGAAAAACAACCCAATAATGAGACTAATGAAATGGCCACAATCAAGTCACTTTTGACCAATGCAACACATTCCTCAAAAGCGGGCCCATCTGGGCCCGAACATGTCCCGCCCGTGCCTGAAAGCACGGTCGAGATAACTGTGATAACATACGCCATAGAAAGAAAAGTTGTGGTGGCCGCCCTTAACTCTCTTGTAAAACAACTATTTCTTTCTTCCAATTTAAAGTACTTCCCCACCTTGTTATTCGCGACTTTTTCATCTAAAATTTTCCCAATATTTTTCCACGATTTTGATAACCTTACCCAACATCCATGGGTAACTTCCATTCTATATAAAAAATATATATCAATTGAACAATATAGTATATTAATTTTATATAAGAAAATTGCAAATAAAAAAATGGATGAAAATGGGAAAGATCATTTTCTATATATTAACTTTAAGATGAGGAATAGTTATATAGAAACTGAATGCTTATTTCATGAAGAAGAAAAAGAACAAAGTAATGAATTAAGTGCAAAATGACAAATATGGTTCATGCTTGAAAGGCTTCAACTACAATTTTAAAGCTCACCAAAAATACTACTCTTTGTCTGCTTTATATTGAAATTTTTCTTAATTTAAGTAAAAAATATTTTAAAAATTAAAAAGGGTAATAAATATTGCATCATATATTTAGAAATGCTAAATATATTTTTATCAAACACCCAAAATGTATAAATATTGCATCATATATTAAAAAGGGGTAATAAATATTCCTCGAGCCGAGGGACTCCGTTTGGTCGCGCTCTCCTGTATGGGTATGAGTAGCCGTCGTCTTTCCCTCTCCAGACCCTGCTCATAGTTTTTTATGAGCGGGATAAACTGGGTTGGATGATGATGATGACCCAAAATGTATAAATTGATGTGGAGGGCTTATAGCCAAATTATGATTAATGAGTGTGCTATGTAAGAGGCTCCGGTGTAACTTAATTTGTACAGGATAGGGTAAGAGAAGAAGAGGGTTAGAACAGAATCGTTATGTATATTATATTTTTATATTCATATCCATTTAAACTTTTATTATCATGGCGGGTAAATTTATCCACATCTACCAAATATACATTCAAACTTGTTTCCATCCACTATGACTGATTGAGTATACGTATCATGGTTATACCCACTTCAGACATGCCTAAGGGCTAAGATCTATCCCTTGTGTACATTATTTGTACTTTATATAATTGCAATTTCTTATAAATTTAATTGTATATCTAATTTTATAATATAAATTTTGCAATGTAATAAGATAAATTAATATTCTTAATTTTTATCAATAGTTTTTAATAAAAGGAAAATTGAGGTGAAACAAGGAAATGGAAAATGACAAGCTAATTAGGAAAGTAATCACTCAAGATTTTTTTGGCAATTAACAAAACAATAGCTTTTTATTGTTATTTTTATTAGGAATACGCTATAGAATCTCTACATCTATATTCTATAAGTAGATAGAGGTGTTTAAAATAAATTCGACAATTCGATATTTATTCAACCTTGTAATCGAATCAGACTTTGAGACTTCAAAATGAAATTACAACAATGAAAAACTCATGTGGATACAAGACTTGATTTTAAATCAATCTGAAATATTTTATCCAAAATCGATCCGATGACCCAAATGAATATCTCTACAGTATGCATGCAAGGTTTTTTGAGAATTGGTCCTTTTTATAGACGAATAAAATTATAGCTCTATCGCAATGGTGATAGAAAAACCCTCAACCAATATACTAACTCATAAATCTCAATAACATACCATTATTATTGTATGATAGATTGCTAAAAACAATCTTGATTGATTTATTTTCTAATAGCTTGATTGATTTTCTAATCATTAATACAAAACAAGATCAACAAAGATTTTGTTTGATTTATCACCCCAAATAATACTCTTTATCTTTATTCACATTTATTTCATTTTGATTGTCAAAATTCTTTTTAAGTTCTAGTACTATAAAAAATGTTTTTGAAAAATAATTTCAACTCAACTAAAATAAGTATATTTGCGTGCTAAATTAATCTTAGATTTAAATATTTCAAATTATTATTTATCAATTTTTGTGTAAGTCAAGCTCATATATTGTCAATTTAAATTTAATTTTATATACATTTCATTTTTAAATTCGAATCAAATCTTACTATGTTCAAATGAATACTTAATTGATTTTAATTAAAACAATCCTCTTCAACTATGTTATAAATAGCCGAGCAAAATTCCACATTCGCATATTGGCCTTGCTATAAGTAGTATGTAGTGACTTAAATATTTGCATATATGTTTAGGCTTTCTTAATCACTACTATAATTGTTTGGACAAAAAAGTTGATGAAATAAGCTATCATTGAGCATTTTTTGTATCAAAATAAAATTCCCGTGAGATGTTCATTTGGGTCATCGGGTTAATTTCAGGTCAGGTGTTTCGGGTCGGTTCAAAATCGGGTTTTGTGTTCATATTGGTTTTTACATAATTGTAGATTCATTTTTAAGTCGGGTCAAATCGGATTCGGTTATAAAGTCAGGTGTAGTCCTCACATCAGAATTCAAATGAGATCAATTTGTTTATAGAGAGCTTAATATACATATGTAACTTGCTTGCACGAGCATGTTTGCTTCTCGAATGGGCATGTTCCACAACAATAATATGCTAAACTAGCGACAACCTTTTAGCGACGAAAAATGATAACTCCTATTACGACCAACTTGCGAAGGGAAACTAATTTGTGGCCACATGTTGTGACAAAATTTGCTGCTCGCACCAATTTAGTGGTCGAGCTAAATTAGTAAGGACTCCGTGAATAATTTGTTTAGTCGCTATCATGGCGACGGAATATTGTCTTTGCTAACAGTTTAGTCGCAAATCCATCGTTGAGTTCGTCACAATAATTTGTCCATTACTTAAGTCTTCACAGAGATCATTGTTATTGTATCCCTATGCATAATGCATACGTGATTGGTGTGACCACTCACAGATCTAGCCCATTCTACGCACGAACCAATAAGAGATCTACTCTTTCAAGAATCAGTGAATCTCCTCGGTTGCATATATGTGACCATTCACAGACCCAATTCATTCTACGCATGACCCATTATTTTGTTTTTTCCTCAAAATAATTTAACTTTTTTATAACTTTTTTGGAGATGTCATTTTAAACATTAGAATTAGAATTTTTGATCGTAGAATAAAAATTTTAAGTCTTGAAACTAACAACATTAATCTTTTGGAGTAGATATTTTAAGCCTTGGAGTAGTTATTTTTACCAAAGGTGAAAGGAAAATCAAAACTTGAAGTAGAGATTTTAAGTCATATTATAATGTTTCGAGTAGGTAAATAAAAAATAAAAATTAAATTTTTGGAGAATGAATATTGAGTAAGTGTTTTAAGAGTTAAGAATTGACATTTCAAGTCTTGAAATAGTTGAAGCCTATAATTAATAAAGATTAAAAACTTGAAGTAGGAATTTAAGTGTTAAAAATATCGAACAAAGTCGTGGAAAGTTTTATTCTTTTGTTCGCCATTGCCCATTAGTTACAACGTATTAATCCCAACCTTGATATATAGACACTTATTTTGGGAAATTTTTAATATTTCCTCCTATTTAGTCTAAATGTCTCACTTAATTTTTTCACATTTGCCGAGATAACATTTTAATCCTTAATATTTCAAATTATTCTTAATAAAAAAATTATACAAATTTAATACTCCCTCCGTTCCAGTTTACTTGTCCCATTTCCTTTTTTGGCAATTCCTCATTACTTGTCCCATTTCCTTTTTTGGCTATCCTTTTTTTACCTAAATACCCCCACTTTTCCAATTCCCAATACTCCACTACCACATTTACAATTAATTTAATCAATTAAAATACCTAATTACCACCTTTTAAATGGTCCCTACTACTATCTTAATATCCGTGTTTGATCAAATGGGACAAGTAAACTGGACCGGAGGCAGTATTATAATCATTGTATTTAGACAAATCAAACAACATCTCACATGACTATGTTTTAACTTATAGATTAGGGGTAAAATGCAAATTAAAAGTGACAATTGAATAGTGCAAAAAAAAAAACTAAATGAGATATATAGGCCGGTTATTTTTTTTTTTTTTTGGCCGTATTTTTATGAAAACATATTTTGAAAATTTTTTTTAAAATTTTTTTATTCCATTTTTTCTCCAGCTTCACCCCTGATTAGTGATTAGATCCTTGAGCAACTCCAGTATCAAACTCAACGGGGAGGGAAATTAGGTTGCTGTTTGAACACCATGAAAGCCGTAAAATCCCTTTGGTTTTTAGTTTTTGTTCTTGGATCATCTGCAGTTGAAGTTTCCCATACCCAAAATCAGGTTTGTTCTTCTTTATTTGAACCCTCGTTTTCCGTTCCATTTATCGAGCTGTTTGATTTACTTAAATGCATATGATTGCTTAAATTTAACTACTTAATTATTCTTGCAACTTTAATTTTTCCAACTGGGTAGTTTTTAATTTCTTGATAAATTGAAGCAATATATTCAGAATATAAATAATCGCCGATAAATTTTTCCCTCTTTTCAATTGATCATTACCTTGTTAACAGTTTGAATTATTAATGTGACAATTATATTTGAAAGGGGTTGTGTTATTGATTTTACTGTTGATTTGTATTGAAATTGATCCAAGTTTACAATTGTTTTCATCAGGGTTTGAACCAAAATGCTGAATTTCGGTAAATATCTTATTCTTTTTGTTGTTTTATGTTTTATTATCTATATTCTCATAATTCTTTTGAAAACTTTTTGGTCTAAATATTGTTGGGCAAGAATATTAATATGTGAATAGTTTTAACTTGTAAAAATTGAATTGTTTGTTCCTTCACTGTTTAAATGTTCAGAGATTTAGGGAAGGAAAATGAGCATATTCATGAGGTACACTGCTCTAGGGAAAGAAGTAGGGCGGCTTGGGAAATCATTGAAACGGTATGACATTGCAATGCATTTGTTGTTAATTGATAAAACCGGCCTGTTATGAAGCTAGAATTCTCGGTTAATGATGATCCGAAATTTGTAATTGACAGTATTTGATGCCTTTTGTGGAGCGGGAACGATACAAAATTTCAGGGAGTTGTAGACTACACCCGGATAATGATCTCTTTAGGGATCAGGAACAGCATAAGATTAAGGCTGATGTGAATGAATGGCAATGTGGTTATTGTAAAAAAAGTTTTTTATCAGAGGAGTTTCTTGATCGGCATTTCGACAGCAGACACTACAATGTTCTCAATATTGTAAGCTGGATTATTCTTTCTTGTTCTTTTTCGCTCTTTCCCAATGAGAATGCAAAACTACTACAAAGTACAAAGTCGAACTAGTAATCTATGCTTTTAAGATGTTCTTGTGCTATGTGTTTTATGATCTAGCTGGATGAGCCTTGAAAATAGAACTCTTTTTGAGAGTGTCTGCAGTACATTTTATGGCTGAATTCTTTTATGTCCTATAATTGCGGATTTTTTACGGTGATCCATGGTTGTTGTTAGGAGATGTGACTTATGTCGATGAGGTTTTGGTTCGTTTGTTTGGAGTTTTGACCGTGAGAGTGTTCTCATGTATCATGGAGAAGAGAATTAGTTTAGATCAAGCCATTAGGAGTTTGCTTGGCCATCGTGAACTAATTTAATTATAGAATTTATAATTATATTTCAGACTGTGTAAGGAACCACTCTAACATTTATTTTCTAAAATAGTTAAATGCAAGAAATAAATTATGTGAACAAAAAGATAAGCTAAAATTTAAAATTCAATGCATGAAAATTATACTAGTGAATTATTTAAAGATAATTAATGAACATCTAATATTGCGACTTGTCTTTGTTGTTCGTCAAGGTTGAATTGGAAGTTGGACCTCCTTGACTGCAACTAGTAAGTTGTAGATATGACGGGACAACATATCTTATCTGGCCTAGAAGAATCCAACGTCAGTTTGGTTGGGCCTGCTATCCATGTAACATTAGCTTTTTTTCCTAACTCTTTTGCCTGTATATATGGGCATATTTGTGGGTATAACTAAAGCAAGCTCAAATGTGAACTTCACTAGCTATCCTCTCAGATTCAATGCTTATGTATTATCTGTCACCCTTGACCCTTTACTTTCTTTCACAATCCATAGTTATCTCACCTTATGTAAAACCCTCAATATACTGTAATGGAATGAATTTGAGGCCTTTACAAGGTTATGAGACTTTAAATCACATCGATTGTATGGGCAATTAATGTGGGGTATTTAGAGTAAATGAGCTTTCTCTTACCTTCTACTCTACCAGGGTAGTCTTTGAGTGAATTCTCTCATTTTCTCTATAACAATGGTATCAAAACCGACTCGGAGTGGTGGCCTACGTTGCTGTGACCAACATAGCCATGAGCAACGAGGATGTTGGAACTTATGGGGTTTTTAATGTGATGGAATGGCTTTGAGGCCATTACAAGGTTATGGGACTCTATCTCGCATTGATTTTATGAGGTACAAATGTGGAGTTTATAGAATAAATAAGCTCTCTCACCTACTAGGCTAGTCTTTTGGGTGAGTTCTCTTGTTTGTTCTGTAATGTATACATGAAATGAGCTAGTAGCTTTATATCCCTTACACAACAACAATGTCCGAGCCTTATACCCATAAGATTGGGGTGAGCTCTATATTCTTTAAACAAATAAAATACAAAACACTCGCCTAGTAGTGGACGTAACCACATTGGTTAACCTCGTAAATCATGTGTTCTTGTTTGTTTTGTTTTGCATTTCATCATGTTACTTACATGACTATCTGTTTCAAAAGTGGGCTCGTAGTGCAAAAATGTGGTAGCGGTCACAAACTCACAATGCGGTAACATGGATGATGCAGTTGTCATACCACCAAATATTGGCCTAAACCATGAAATATAACTTAGAAAGGCGTAAGAACGCGATTTTTAACAGCTTTACGATGCGGATAATTGCAGATTAGTTAAATTTGTAAACATTTATGATACAACCGATATGATAGGGTGTGTGTTGTTTTTGCACTATGAGTACACCTTCAAATCACAATTTTCTTCGCTCCTCGTTTCAAGAGTTTGATCCCTTCTTCATGTCATGCAAGCAAAATTAACCATAATATTCACAATAAACAACGCAAATGCATACGATTTACTCACTTCTTCACAATTTGACCATGAAATACCAAATAGAGCAAAATGAGCTACAAACGGCCTTAGATCACCACTAAACCACCAAGCATATAAGTAACCACAATAAGTACAAATAATTGCACTTATCAAATATCTCATGTAAGCTTGTAGATGCATTCTGGACACTTTCTTGCGTCATAAATGAAGTAGGCAAGTGGTCTATCCAGTTAATCTTAGATGGCTACTGCATATGTTGAATAAATATTCATTTTAAGCTTCAAGAAATCTAAACTTCTAAGTTTTCTTTAGGAAAACTTGATTTGATTATTATATTTGTTTTTTTGTTCTTTTTGACCTCCAAAGATGTTTATGCATCACATCTGCTGCAGACTGGAAGCAAGTGCTTGGCTGATTTATGTAGTGCATTGCATTGTGATCATGTTCTGAGTTCAAAATCGCCTCGAACCAAGTGCAATCCGGCAGCAGCTGCAAGAAATCGCCACTTATGTGAGGTTGTTTTGTTGATGTATGAGTTACTCTGTTTAGTTTTCACAGAGGAGGGGCAGAAATGAGGAAGCTTATAATTTCTTGCTAAATTTAGTTCATTACTAAAAGGGGGAAGCTGGTTTTTTCCGATTCCCCTTCCTTCATTATTTCATATTCAAACAAGAGAACATCGCCCCGTATTCTCCCTCCCCTCCTCTTTGCTTCAAATACCTTTGTCCAATGCACTGTTATGGATTCTTGATACATCGGCTTGTTTTAATTCCGACATGTAACGTGCAGAGTCTAGCTGATGCCTGCTTTCCTGTCAGTCAAGGACCATCTGCAAGCCGACTTCATGGTACTAACATGTCATACAAAGTTTATTGTGTTGTGTTCTAGTTCCTTTTCATCAGTATTATGTATTGTTTTTGAAAAATGTTGATAAAAGGCTTGAACCTGGGAGAATGCCGTCACACACTAATATTTTGAACAACTTAACCAATACACTTATTAGCATATTAATGCTATTAGCTGACAACATTGAACCGGGCTGCATCCTCCCCGAAGTATGTGAGCATAGTGGAAATTCTGCACTAAGTTGCACTATAGAATTTGCAATTTCGGAACTACCCAACTTTCACTAGTCTCATTGTCGGGGATACTTAACTCGTGCAACTCTTTACTTTTCTGGCAGAGATATTTTTGGATCAGTTTTGTCACGCTCACACTTGCTCAGGAGGAAGAAAACCGTTTTCAAGAGGAGGAAGGGTAAGGTCTCCTTCTTATTTTACTAGTAAATAAATAGCTTAAAAAATACCATTATTGGGAATTAAAGCTTCTGTCTGGTTTTTTTTTTTTCATTCATCTTTGTCACAACATATACAAGCATTCTTTTTTTGTTTGCAAATGAATTTTGCGATCATCAACAGTATTTTTAGGAAAATAGATCAGTGTTAGTAACTCGTGATTTTATTGTTGCTACTTGCTAGTAAAATTGATCTACTGCTCGCTTGGCGTTGAAAGATATAGCTCATGTAAAAAACTTGAATAGTTATAGGTGAAAGACTCGAGCTTTGCGTTATAGAGTTATGTAGTAAGATTCAATTTTTTGTCAAATATGAGAAGCGTGATTTTGAGCTACTCTCGTAAGAGTCCGTCCCTCGGTGAGACGACCTTGCTAATGATTGTATTAGTTGGGCTGTTCAATCCACGCGTGGAGAACGTCTCACGGTGAAACCGTCTCACACAAGAATTTGTGCGAGATTTTAGCCCGACTGTAGACTTATTATAGTATATAATTTAATTTTCTTTTATACATCTATACAGAAGGAGACAAGTGTGCTTTACATGGCTGCCTCAATTATGTCATTGATGCTACTTCCCCTTTTCTATGTACTTGTGTGTTTGCACCAGAGGTGATCAAGAATATCTCTAAACCATACATTTCTCCTCCTGCAATCGTTTCATACTGAAATTAACAATGTTTTCCTTTATTTCAGTGAAACACAAAAAAATACCCAGGAGCTCAAGCGAATCTCAAGACTACGTCACAAATCAAAGCCATTGTGATCAATCAGTGAACACTGCGAAAATAGGCAAATAGATGTAAGTGCACTCAATGAAACATAATTCGCTAGTTAGTTCGCCTTTTGATTCGCAATTCGCTCAAAATGGTTCAAAAATAGCTTGAAACCAACCATAATTCGCTTTTATTGATTCACGATTCATGATTCGCGAGGGAATTAGCGAATCATGGGACACCGGTACAACTATTCAACTTTATCATGTAATTTTGCTTGGACAAAACTCAAATCATTTGTTCAATCTAGGATAACTGTGAAAACAACTTAGCACATATTCATGCGCGGGTTAAGCTCCTGGATTTCGAAACTGGTTCAACTTCATGCTCATGGTTCCTCTTCCTGGAGAAATTGAATTTGTTATGGTCGTCGTAAGACGGGATTGAGCGTCACCTGAGAATTGGTATACGGCATCTTTGCCTTCAGGACATGAATATCTGACAGTGTGCCTTGTTAAAGACGCACAGAAAGCACAGATATTAAGGAATTCAATGAAGCAAATCTTGCAAGAGTATGCTCAAAAATCATACGCTTCAAAGTTGTCATAGAAAATCAGATTACTAACATAACCTGTGTTGTAGGCCATTTTTGAATACTTATGTTTTAAGTTCAAGTAAGCAGTGAACATCTAGTTATTTTTTAACTCTTCCTTTTTCGTTAGACTGTAATTTTCATGGGATTAAGGATCTGACATCGACACATTGTTGTTGCTGAGCAACTCCTTCATGGGTATGTGGTTTCCATAAGATGGTATCTCATATGTGCAGTGTTGTATAAATCTCTCATATATGCAGTTTTGAATAAATCTTGTGGGTTAAGTGGATTCATGAGGATTATATCAAGGATAGTGACTGGTGAGACTGATAGAAATTGGTTAGTTTAGTCGTTGAATGTTTTCTCTTTTACTATTATGATAATGATTTTTACCACCTACTAAAAAAGATTGAGTTTCCTTCGCCTCATACTTGTAGGGGATTCTTCAGCCTTAATTCGGAATAAAAATGATTGTGATCGGTAATTGTGCCTCACGCAAATTTTTGCTGTTAGATTTGAACTCGCGTCTTTTAATTTAATTTTTCTTGAGCATAATCGATACTCAATTAGAAAAGGGTGTGGAATAAAACACATCCCCAAGCACATAACTGTGTTGTGAACCTGAGAATAAGTTGCAAACTAGAGATATACTCCTCTACCCTGCTCGATTTGCCACATTTTTTGGTTTTGATGTGAGAACTTTTTTAGCATAAATATTGTAAAATGAGTGAGACAGAAGAGTATTTCAGCATTTGGGCATAAAGGGTTCATCTCTGAGTCCTTATGCCTCATTGAGGTCAATTCATATAGGTCTAAGTACAAGATGTCATATAAACCATTGGTCAAAACCATGAGGAAAAGCAAGCGAACTCAAAACCAAAGAATTTGAATTATGAAAATTTGAAATGAATAAGATTATTCATTAAAAAAACATACAATAAGATCATAATCAAACTTATTCCAAAACTAAGCGTGTAATTTCCCAAACCTGAGGTTTGGGCTGTTCGCACTTAGTAAGTGCGAACAACTTCTTATCTTAAAATCAGCATGTTGACCATGTTTGACCTGTTCGCAATTACCAAGTGCGAACAACCACTTGATTTTTTTTTTACCAGCTTGCTTCTGTTCACACTTAATAATTGCGAACTAACCCGAACCTGTGCTCTGGGGTATTAGGCGCTTATATTTGGAATAAGTTTTATTATGATCTTATTGTATATATGCTAAATAATCTTATTCATTTCTAATTTTTGGATTTAGAGCTAGGAATAAAGCCTTTTGGGATGGGAAAGTGCATACCCCAAGGCTCAAGCTATGCTGTTCTGCAACTTAAAAATATATCATAGAGAGTAAAATACATCATTGTGAGGAAAATTCATCAAGTGAGCAAAGTTGGATAAACCAACTCTAGTTGATTTGTTTCTCTCATATAGCTTCAGCAAGCCCCGTCCTGGCTTCTGTTTTCACTTCGTAATGAGAGAGGTTTCTCTTGAATAGCTTTTGCAAGTCCGATTTTGGTTCTTTTTTCGTTTCGTAATGGGAGAGATTTCTCTTGTATAGCTTCTGCAAGCCCATCTTGACTTCTTTTTTTTCGCTTTGTAATAGGAGAGGTTTTTCTTTAGATCCTTTCCCATTGTGTTATAGGTTACGGGGGTGTTTGAGAATTGGCTTTTGGCTTAGCTTTTTGGTTGGCCTTTGACTTGTTGGTTGGTCAAACAGTTAATAAATTGTTTGGTAAATGGCTTTTAAAGCAGCTGAAAAGCTGGCTTTTAAGCCAAAATAAAAAAGCTGCTTCAACTAACTTTTTGGGTTGACTTTTAGCTTGTTGGCCCACTTTTTCTCTGATAAATAGCCAACAGCCAATATTCAAATTTACCAAACATCTCTACAAACAGCTAGCTTTTTAAGCTAGCTTAAAAGCCAACAAAAACAGCCAATATTTCCAGCTGTTCAAACAAGCCAACTAGAAAAGTCAACCGCCAACCGGCAACAACCAATTGCCAAACACCCCTATATATTTTACGATTGATTATACAATTATTTATTTATCAAAGAACCATGACCAAAATTGATTTTTTTTCCTATTGTATATGATACAAAGTTATACATATACTTCTAGAAGAATACTAGCCTGATAGATTAGCAACATGTAATCCACAAAACAAAGAATGCTGCACTTATGCAGCAATAACCCCAAATGCAACTGAAATCAGTTCATTAGAAAGAAGAAAACCCTCTGGATCACTTAGCCGGATGAACGCAACCTTATCACTGAACTCGTCCTCAGCAACGAGCAACGTGTTAACTTCAAATGCCGGTAGAATCTTCCTTTCTCCATCGAGGAAGAGCACATGTCCACTTTCTACATAAGGTCTATAAACTTGCCCAACAGAAAAGGCAAGTGAGGCACCAAAATCTTGAGCAAATGACTTGACATCTAGTCCTCTTGCAGTTCTTAGTGATAACATCACAACATCTATTGCCTTATCCTTAGTATCAACATCGCCACTCGCTTGATGTTTCATCAGCCCGTTCTCCAAATTCTCGACATACTTTGCATATTCTTTCATTCTTCTTGGTCTCGAAAATCTCGAACCATTGAGATAACTCGCGGAACCAAGACCAAAGCTATAGAATGATTTGTTCTTCCAATAAGTAAGATTGTGCTGACATTTAAACCCACTCTTTGAATAACTGCTGATTTCATAATGATCATATCCTGCACTTGTAAATGATTCTGAAGCCATTTTGTAGAACTCTGCAGATTGGGATTCACTTGGTAAAGGAAACTCTCCTGGTGTATACCTGCATTCCACCATTTTCGTTCTCATTCAAGCATAGTTATCAGAATTCCGATTCTGATTTACGAATCAACAATCTTACGGTTCAAAATTAAGCGATCGATCTAGATTGTAGGTAGGATTTTAATGTGGTAGAATCGTGCGATCCTACTTAACTCAAGAATTTGATCATAATTCTACGATCCTACAATCCAACGATCCGATCCTAAATGAGTAATTTTAATCGTGAAATATTTTCATATAATACACTATACCAATTTCACTTACATATAAATATATATTTAAAATAATTATATCAATACTTTATAAAATTCAAGTTTTTCTTGATTTGCAATTTTAAAATTATCATTAAAAGTATTTTGTTTTTCAAATTTTTTAGATAAAGTCATATAAGGTTTTACTTACACCTTAAAACTAAAAAAGAGAGCAAATATAATTGATAATTAGTAAGCAAAGCACATTGATGCATATTATAGGATCACACTATCCTACGAACGATTACTCTTCGATCCTACCCCTCAAAGATCCTACGTAGAATCTCGATCTTAATAACCTTGCATTCAACAACCATAAGCAACAAATAAAGTGCTAGAAGAAGTAAATTCACTTACAATACTCCAAATTTAGTATCTTTCTCAACTTGTAAATCATAAACAGATACATGGGTGGGGTTGGCATCAATAGTAAGCTGCAAGCTTTCACTCCACATTTCTGGTGTTTGGTTAGGGAGGGAAGAAATCAAGTCCATACTCCAATTTTCGACTCGACATGACTCGACAATATCGATTGCTTCGAAAACTTCGTTAAGCCCATGAGCTCGACCACAAGCCTTAAGCAACTCATCTTGAAATGCCTGCACACCAAGAGACACTCTATTCACACCCAATCCCATAAATTCCCTCAGTTTATCAGCAGTGAAAGTACCAGGATCCATTTCCATACTTATCTCAGCATTCAAACACACCCCATATTTTGATTTTAATGTATCAAGAACCAAAGATACAAGCTTTGGTGGGACCAAAGAAGGGGTACCCCCTCCAAAGAACACAGTTTCAAGAGGTGGGCATTGATCCAAATCCAAATTTGTAGCCTTAATTTCCCTGCATATCAACTCAATGTAATCGACAAATCGAGGGTCATCGTCATATGATTGATTCGGGGATGATCCTAAAGCGACAATAGGGAAATCACAGTAATGACAGCGTTTCCTACAGAAAGGAAGGTGAACATAAGCTGAAGTTGGCGGAAGCAGATAAATAGGAGTTTGTTTCATTGGAGCATTTTGTCGAACAGTTGCCGTGCATTGCGTATGAAAATTTTTAACAGTTAGAGATAATCTGGGATCTTTGCATTTCAAGTGAAGAATCGATGTAACAGGTGAGAAAATTGTTTTAAGCATCTTATAGTGCTAAGAATAAGTGGCTTTTGGAGGGAAATGCACATGAAAATTGAAATGATTGTTGTGGGACGTTTTGATCAATAGCAACGGTTTTATGTGACTCCAAGAATGAATTACGACTTGTAGGTCAAGAGTCAACACTTATAATAGTGTTATGTTAGTTAGTGACAGAATAACGATAGCACCTTTTGACCAAAAAATAAGAGAGTTTTTTTGAATCAAGCGGTGTTAATTCAGAGGGATTGAGAGACTATCACTTTCTTATGTAAGACTTTGAATTTGGTTCTCATAAGTCATAAGTTATTTTCGGTCGAATTACCTTGTAATAAAAAAACTTAGTTGTTAATGTATGATTTTGAAATGGGAAAATTGTCGATAATAATAATGAAGCATCGAACTTGATCTGCTGAAAATAAATTTACATATAAGTTATTTTTAAATTAATTCACTTATTAAGTATATTTTGCTAAAATATAATAGGGAAATTTCACATGGTAGTATCTAGTTTTAATGAAATGCTAATGGTAGCACTTTTTTAAGAATATTCCACATGGTAGCATTCAGTTTATGCATTATCTAATTGTCGTAGCATTTTCCGTTAAGTTCTTGTTAAGTTCCGTTAAATTCATCATTTTGTAAGTTTTTTTCCACATGCTAGCATTCAGTTTTTGTTAATTTACTATTTGAACTTTTAATTCACCATTTTAATGTTTAATTCACCGTTTGATTCATTACCACTCATAAATGTTTAATAGTTTTACTGAAAAAAATTATAAATGTTAAATTGTAACATCCGGTAGTTTAACTCGTATCGTTTTAAAAGAGAAATAGACGTTTTGAAGAACCAAATACAGTCCGAGTCAAACCAGGGCGTTAAACGATTAGTTAAAACGGATTCAAGCGAAACAAAACTTGCGGACCGAGTTCTAATAGTGCTATTATAATCTACCAGACATAAAGACTAAGCAGCAGATAAGTTTGAAAAGGTAGTTTTAATTATTACAACTCGAGAGCGTTCACGCCTCATAAAACCAACATTTAAAAGGTACGAAAACTTAAGTTCATAATAAATTATGATTCTAACGTTTTATTTCTCCCAGAGTAATCCTCACTCCCCACCTGCAATTAACTTACTGCTAGTCATTATCCAAGGAGGAAACGACATCATCACAGGATCGTTAAGACCAAACAGTACACGTCAGCAAGAAATCATAATTCAATTAATTCGAGTACGACAAATCAAAGATAATAACTTTAATAATTTCTTGCTTCAGTTAGTCAGCCATACTGCTGTATCTTTTTCAGCCATACTGCTGTATCTATTCCAGCCATACTGCTGATACCACTTCAAACTCCATAGGCGAGACAATACATTAGGGGGAGCTAACCCCTAAGCAAGTCTCTACTATAGACACACGTCCTACTTCGGTGTCTATGGTTAAGTATGCATACCCCCGCGGTGGCTCATAGGCTCCAAAGGCCGCGAGTAATTCATTCCACCAATTGACGTCATACTACGTCCACTTTCAAGTTAGTGAGGTCATACTACCTCTGCTTATTAAAAGTTATAATATAATAAATTATTCGGAAGCGTATCAATATTCATATTACATGCCCATACTTTACCTTTGCTACCATATCATATGGTACGTAACATATACTACAATTCTATGCTGCGTGTACGTACCTTGATCAAGCAAACTAAGCACAAGATTCTAATCAATTTCCGGTCACGAATCGGCTTCCTACAAGGTATAACCGTATTCGGAAATAAGAACACATTCACATCTTTCTAAAGGCAAACCACATCACATACATACAACTACCATCACACATAGAACACATACACATATTATGAGACATACACCACAATCCTAAGTCATATTAAACACTTAGAAAAACACAGCATATGAATCTGTCCAGAAACTTGTCATAACACTATCAAACTGGAAATCCGACTTCACCGTTGCGTCCGGAAGGCATCAAAACCCCCGAGTACCAAGTTTCATGAGTTATAACATAGTATAGATATTTTTAACATAATTTCAAAGCCAAAATGCTCCAAAAACACCATTTTTCATGATTTTCCAATCCTACGGGATTTTATCAATTCTTGTTCAAAATTCATATAAATTCCAATTTCTACATTTCCTATTAAATCTATATCATACAAATCATAAATTCATGCCCACATATTAAAAATAATTTTCATGATTCCAAATACTTCATTTCTTACAATACCATTTTTTTCCTCAAAATTCATTCACTAATACATTAAAATTTCACATACAACACTAAAAGTAATTTATTACACTTCAATACAATTTTCCATGAATAATCACAATTTATATTTATACATCCTTTAAATTCACCCATCATAACAACAAATACTAACTTAACATACTAATATAAAATAAATCCCTAAAAACATCCAACACTAAAATTGATAAAGACATATATAAAAATTCATACCATCATTTTAATTCATTAAAAGAAATAACCATGGATCAAAACTCACACATGCCACAAATCACATATTTGAAATTGAAACTTAATAATAAAAATAATTACAGAATTATACTTACAATTTCAATGAAAGAACACCAAAATAATGTAAAAATGGAAGAAGTGGTGTATGGAAATGGTGGTATATGATATGGTTTTCTCTTAAGTTTTTAGTAAAGGAAGTATAGAATAATGAGAAATGATTAGGAAATAATGAAGGAGGTAGTGTAAGAATAACTATGAGATCTTTCAAATTCTCAAATGGAAGTTATACCCATGCCAAGAGACCACCTAAGGTCAATACTCCACTTTTCCCTCTCGTATTATTTATTTTTTTTTAATTTAATTTTGAAATAAGAAAATGGGTTAAAAGTTTGGGCCCAAATAAAAAGGACTAAAATAAATACCATGATCAAGCCCAAACTAAATAAATAAAAAATATTATTCATATAAAATAATATTACTAGTAAATAAATAAATATATCGGGAAAATATCGGGGTGTTACAGACTATCCCCCTTAAAAAGGTTTTGACCCCAAAACCACAACTTACAACCACAAAACACAAAACAATCACACACACACAACAAAAAACAAAACAAGCACATAACAAAAGAAACTAGGTCAAAACAACTCATAGCACGGAAATCCTATAGCCCTCTACCCCCCTTAAAAAGTTACGTCCCCGTAACTTACTAGCCCGAGAGAAAAGGTGCGGATACTTTTCTCGCATGGAAGCTTATGTTTCCCAAGTTGCCTCTTGTGACCGATGATTTGACCATAGAACTTTAACCAATTCAACATCCTTTCGCTGAGTACTACGAACCTTCCTATCTAAAATATGAACAGGTTGTTCCTCATAGGTTTGGCTCTCATCACGCTCTAACGGCTCTGGGTCTAAGACATGCGAAGAAGTCGCAACCTATCGTGTTAACTGGGAGATATGAAAAACGTCGTGTACTTTAACTACGGCATTAGGCACCCCTAACAGGTAAGCTAATTTCCTTATCCTTTCCACAATATCATAGAGACCAATGAAACATGGTCTTAACATCCCACGAGCACCAAAACGAACCACGCCTGTCACTGGAGACACACTAAAGAGAACTTTGTCGCCTACTGCGTACTCATCAGGCTGACGATGAAGATCAGAGTATGATTTCTGTCTATCTTGGGCTACCTTCATTTTCTCGCGAATTAGCTTCACTTGTTCAGTCATCTGAACAAGCATATCTGGTCCTAAGGTGATAGACTCAGTGAAATCAACCAAAGACACCAGGCTACGGCACCTGTGACCATATAGTGCCTCAAACGGAGCCATCTGAATTGTGGCCCGATAACTATTATTATAAGAGAACTCCACCAGATCCAAATGTTCATCTCATGAACCCTGTCATTCCATGGCTTTTGCTCTCAACATACTATAAAGAAGAGTGGTTCCCAAGGCATGTCTCAACATACTATGTGACAAGTATCGAGTATCCCGATCGGAGACAAAAGTACGAGGTATCCCATGATATCGAACCACGTATTTAATGTAAGCACAAGCAAGTTTTTCCATATCCTACTTACAGTTCATCGAAATAAACCTTGCAGACTTAGTAAGCCTATCCACAATAACCCAAAGAGTATCATTACCAGTCCTAGTTCGTGTCAAACATAACACGAAATCCATAGAAATATCATCCGACTTCCATACCGGAACTTCTAGACGTTGCAGTAACCCAACTGGTCTTAGATGTTCACTCTTAACCTTTTGACACATTAAACACTTGGAAAAAAAATTCTGCAATATTCTTCTTCATTTCCGACCACCAAAACATGCCCTTTAAATCTTGATACATCTAGTCCCTACCAGGGTGGACGGAGTACTTAGAGTTATGCGCTTCATTCAACAATCTCTCCTTTAAAGAATCATACCCATCTGGTACACTCCATCATCCTTTGAAACGAAGACTACCATCCTCATGAATTGTAAAATCTTCAGCTTCACCTTCACTAACCCTTCTCACGAATCTTAACAAGCTTGGGGTCGTCCAATTGTCTAGCCATAATTTCCTCAAAGAACGTAGGTCGAATAGACAGAGCCCCCAATCGTGCCTCTAACTCTCCTTCTTTTATTATCTCCAAATTCACTCTCTCAAACTCCTTACTTAATTCCTTAGATATTATCAAAGTCGCCACCGAGCGGTTTGATTTCCTACTTAAAGCATCTGGGACCACATTTGCGCGACCTTCATGATAAGAAATCTCTAGATCGTAATCACCGATTAATTCCAACCAACGTCGTTGTCGCAGATTCAGCTCGGGTTGTGAAATAAAGAATTGTAAACTTTGGTGATCTGTGAAGATCGTACATTTCACTCCATATAGATAATGACGCTAGATCTTCAACGCAAAAACCACAGCCGCTAACTCTAAGTCATGCGTTTGATAGTTGACTTCGTAAGTCTTCAATTGTCGCGAAGCATAAGCTACTACCTTCCTATCTTGCATCAAGACACAACCAAAACCATGTTTGGAAGCATCGCTATACACGGAGTACTCCAAAGAAGGATCAGGTATACTGGAGCAGTAGTTAATTTTTCCTTCAACAATTAAAAGGCTCTCTCGCAGTCTTCGGTCCACTCAAACTTCTTCTCCTTCTTCATCAAGGATGTAAGTGGGCGAGAAATACGGGAGAAGACGGGAGAAGTCCTTTACAAAACGACGATACTACCGGCTAAACCCAAGAAACTTCGAACTTCCGTAACATTTCGAGGTGTAGACCAGTCTCGGACGGCATCAACTTTCGTCTCATCGACTGAAATACCATCCTTAGAGACGAGATGACCTAGGAAGGCCACCTGTTCTAACCAAAACTCACACTTCGAAAATTTTGCATATAACTGATTTTCCCTTAGAATCTGCAGGACTAACCTTAGATGTTCTCGATGTTCTTCTGGAGTCTTAGAGTATACGAAAATGTCATCTATGAACACTACCACACACTTATCGAGATATGCATTAAAAACCCTATTCATCAACCCCATAAAAGTTGTTGGTGCGTTCGTCAACCCAAAAGGCATGACGGCGAATTCGAAGTGATCGTACCTCGTTCTGAAAGCTGTTTTACTAACATCCTCCTCCTTAATACGTAACTGATGGTACAGTGACCGCAGATCGATTTTTGAAAAGATTCCAGCTTCTCTCAACTGATCAAAGAGGTCATCAATCCGTGTTAACAGGTACTTATTCTTAACGGTGACCTTATTAAGTTCCCTATAATCAATACAGAGACGCATTGTCCCATCCTTTTACCTTACAAATAACACCGGGGCTCCCCAGGGCGAAACACTAGGTCGTATATAACCTTTTTGTAAAAATTCCTCTAACTGAACCTTCAATTCCTCCATCTCTTTCAGGGCCATTCGGTAAGGTGCCTTCGAAATTGGCCTTGTTCTTGGTAATAATTCAATCAAGAAGTCTACATTTCTCCTTAGTGGCATACCAGGAATCTCTTCCTGGAACACATCCATGAAGTCGCTGACCACTGGAATATCCTCAAGCCGTACCTCCCCCTCTTTCACCTTACTTATGTTACACAGAAACCATGGTTGCCCTTGTTTGATTAACTTCTTAACTTCCAAAGACGACACAACCTTTACCCTAGGTCCTTTAGGAAGGATCCTATGTTTAACCGTCTCTCCCTTAGGCCCACTCAAAGTCACAGACTGTTCTCCACAATCTATTGTCGTTCTGTATCTACCTAGCCAATCCATCCCAAGTATTACGTCCAGATCACCCATTTCCAAAGAAAACAATCACTAGGAAATTTTACTTTTCTTATCTTGACTGACACTTCACGAAACAACCCATTACTATGAAAAGTCTCTCCAAAAGGAATAGCAACTCAAAAAGATGTTTTCTCGGGGTTTTTCCAATCCTAATTCTTTTAATTCTAGCCTTCGAAACGAACGAGTACGATGCACCAGAAACAAAAGTGCTTTAACAGACTTGTGTTGATGCAAAACGTACATGTGACCACATCCAACGCCTACGCTGCTTCTCTAGAGTTAATTGTGAAAGTCTGCCATTATTTTGAGTAATAATAGCAGCACCTCCTTGATTACCACGCTGGCCTGAAAAAAAAAAATTCTCGTTTCTAGCATTTCCCTGAGATTGTTGGATGCAAGAGTAATTTCTCTAAAAGGGTTTGAGGCACTCCCCAAGTTTTGTCTGAAACCGCCATCATAGTGGTTTTGTTACTCCTTCCGTTACCAAAGCGTTGTTTTTAAAAGCCCCTATGATTTCCCCCTTGAAACTCTTGTTGTCCCAAGCGAGAATAACACTCATACTATCTATGAGCCGGTTTTCCATAGTGCGAACAGTCCACTAACGCACCCCTACAATCCCTTCCTGAGTGATTTTTTTTTTGTTGGTATTTCCTGCAGTTGTTAATTATTTCATTTCCTTTGCAGTCATACAAAGTCTTCTACAACCCAGCCTCTGGTGTCGAATTCCCCCACTCTTGCTGTTCTGATCAGTTTGAAAGCCCTTTTTCTTGGGAGACTCCAAACGATTTGTGCTTCTTAAATTGATTTTGAACATGATTACTCACACTCATTATATTCTGAAGCTTGGGTTCCTTCCTCATTTGCCCCACTACAGCCCATCTTTTCCTGTTCTTTCCTAATAATATTTCCAATTTGAACAGCTCTCTTGTATAGTTGATCTAAGGTATCGTACCTATCGGTCTCAATGTGCTTTTGAATCTCATACGATAAAGCCAATTCAAACGATGCATTTTTTTTTTGCCTTAGTAGGAACATCCTCAGGGCAAAACTTCAAGTACTCCATAAATTTCTGGTAATACTCGTCCACAATTAAACTTCCCACTTCGAACCTAGCAAACTCATTTGACTTGTCTTTCCTCACGTGAGGCGGGTAGAATTGATCCCTTAACGTTCCCTTAAACTCTTCCCAGCTTAAATTACCCTCGTTTTCTGCGAGCAACCTCGTATTACTATGTGTCAACCAATAGCCAACGTCTTCAACCAGGAAAAACGCAGCCTGGTCGACCATGAACTCAACAGGACATCTCACCACACTAAAAAGTTATCAAATTCTCTCAGCTAGTTTTCCAGCATAGAAGTTTCCCCTTTCCCACTTTAAGTCGAGGTTTTTTTTTTTTTTTTTTTTTTTTTTTTTTTTTTTTGGGAAAAACTCATTGTATTAATGCGCTTTAAAAGGTGGGAGAATTAAACGTTGAGTCTATAATCAAATCCTCACACTTTTCCAAAAATACGATACTTAATTAATTTTACCTACTAATGTTCAAACTTTTATAAACACATTATGTAAAATTTCACTTTCCATCTCACGAGGACGAAAAACACGAGAAATAACACAAAATAAAAAAAATAGTATCACAAAGATGAACGACATTCAAATTCAAATCAGTAATGTCATATTATCCCAATCCAAAACTACTTGGGTATAAAATCCCACATAACCATTGTTTGGCTACTACAAAAGTTCGAAAATAAAACAAACGATAATTGTTCAACCAACAAAATTGTTCACAATCTATTATTACTGTGAAACTAGACATACGAACTCGTACACATGCATACTAAGATAAAATAAAAACAATCATGCAAACAAGGGCGATGCATCCAAATGGTCCTGATCTTCCTCATATCGATCAGGGTCAAAATTAGCATCTCCAGAGTCATCACTAGACGTGCTATCGGAGTTAGAAGGTGTTCCTACAGATCAGGAATCACTCATAGAAAGTCAATCCACGGAATCTGAAAGCTCCACAATTACTGGTTCGGGTACCCTTTCCTCCCACATAGTGATTTCACTTTCTTCCTCACTCATAGGATCTTCTCGCCTCACCGGTCAACCCCCCTAAAATGACTATGTCACTATCACTATCGCTCAAGTATCATTTCTATCAACTATTTCCCTCTCCATATCAGCATCATAACCGTCTCCCATATTATCCTCATCGGGGTTCTAGGACCAATCCTAAGGAATCTTCCTCCATATCATCCTCCTGTTTCTCTTCAGGATCTTCCTTAAAATCCTCCTTGGGTTCCTCTTCTGGATCCTCATCGGAATCCTCATCCAGGTCCTCTTTGAAATCAAACTCATCAAAGTTTATTAGTAACACTAAGTTTAGGTCAACTACGGGAACAACCTCCTCAATACGTCAGCCCTTGCCCCACTAGACTTCGAGATGTCAATTCCATCCCGACCCATAGTCTCTACTACTCTAACCCTTTTGTCGATATCTCGATCAAACTGTTCAATTCTCTCATTTAGTTCAACCAACTCCTCATCTATTATACTCTTACATACTTGTTTAAATTTCTTGTAAATCATTTCCATACTACGTGTATAGTCCAGCTCACTTTCATCCTGTTTTCAATCCCAAATTCCTAGACCTCAATCCCAAATTCCTAAAGCTCTCCAAGGTTCTTCTAGGGTACCAATTTCCTCTTCAGCAGGTCTCTTTACTTTATCCATGACAGAAAAACAATAATCAAACTTTCTGACTCACAACGAAAGTAAACGAGACAATTCATTTCGAAGATAAGACAAAGATAAATATAAACAGAATACTACAAATGTATAAACATAACTTCTACCATACAAATATTAAAACTTATGTATGAAAACATACTTAAAGACACTAAACAAAAGACATAATATCCCCTTAATGTCTACCCATTACTCTCGTCATCATTTATTCCTTGTTAGTCTTTCTGTTTAGATAAATAACACTAAATAGAACTCCCGCTCTGATACCAATTGTAACATCCGGTAGTTTAACTCGTATCGTTTTAAAAGAGAAATAGACGTTTTGAAGAACCAAATACAGTCCGAGTCAAACCAGGGCGTTAAACGATTAGTTAAAACGGATTCAAGCGAAACAAAACTTGCGGACCGAGTTCTAATAGTGCTATTATAATCTACCAGACATAAAGACTAAGCAGCAGATAAGTTTGAAAAGGTAGTTTTAATTATTACAACTCGAGAGCGTTCACGCCTCATAAAACCAACATTTAAAAGGTACGAAAACTTAAGTTCATAATAAATTATGATTCTAACGTTTTATTTCTCCCAGAGTAATCCTCACTCCCCACCTGCAATTAACTTACTGCTAGTCATTATCCAAGGAGGAAACGACATCATCACAGGATCGTTAAGACCAAACAGTACACGTCAGCAAGAAATCATAATTCAATTAATTCGAGTACGACAAATCAAAGATAATAACTTTAATAATTTCTTGCTTCAGTTAGTCAGCCATACTGCTGTATCTTTTTCAGCCATACTGCTGTATCTATTCCAGCCATACTGCTGATACCACTTCAAACTCCATAGGCGAGACAATACATTAGGGGGAGCTAACCCCTAAGCAAGTCTCTACTATAGACACGTCCTACTTCGGTGTCTATGGTTAAGTATGCATACCCCCGCGGTGGCTCATAGGCTCCAAAGGCCGCGAGTAATTCATTCCACCAATTGACGTCATACTACGTCCACTTTCAAGTTAGTGAGGTCATACTACCTCTGCTTATTAAAAGTTATAATATAATAAATTATTCGGAAGCGTATCAATATTCATATTACATGCCCATACTTTACCTTTGCTACCATATCATATGGTACGTAACATATACTACAATTCTATGCTGCGTGTACGTACCTTGATCAAGCAAACTAAGCACAAGATTCTAATCAATTTCCGGTCACGAATCGGCTTCCTACAAGGTTTAACCGTATTCGAAAATAAGAACACATTCACATCTTTCTAAAGGCAAACCACATCACATACATACAACTACCATCACACATAGAACACATACACATATTATGAGACATACACCACAATCCTAAGTCATATTAAACACTTAGAAAAACACAGCATATGAATCTGTCCAGAAACTTGTCATAACACTATCAAACTGGAAATCCGACTTCACCGTTGCGTCCGGAAGGCATCAAAACCCCCGAGTACCAAGTTTCATGAGTTATAACATAGTATAGATATTTTTAACATAATTTCAAAGCCAAAATGCTCCAAAAACACCATTTTTCATGATTTTCCAATCCTACGGGATTTTATCAATTCTTGTTCAAAATTCATATAAATTCCAATTTCTACATTTCCTATTAAATCTATATCATACAAATCATAAATTCATGCCCACATATTAAAAATAATTTTCATGATTCCAAATACTTCATTTCTTACAATACCATTTTTTTCCTCAAAATTCATTCACTAATACATTAAAATTTCACATACAACACTAAAAGTAATTTATTACACTTCAATACAATTTTCCATGAATAATCACAATTTATATTTATACATCCTTTAAATTCACCCATCATAACAACAAATACTAACTTAACATACTAATATAAAATAAATCCCTAAAAACATCCAACACTAAAATTGATAAAGACATATATAAAAATTCATACCATCATTTTAATTCATTAAAAGAAATAACCATGGATCAAAACTCACACATGCCACAAATCACATATTTGAAATTGAAACTTAATAATAAAAATAATTACAGAATTATACTTACAATTTCAATGAAAGAACACCAAAATAATGTAAAAATGGAAGAAGTGGTGTATGGAAATGGTGGTATATGATATGGTTTTCTCTTAAGTTTTTAGTAAAGGAAGTATAGAATAATGAGAAATGATTAGGAAATAATGAAGGAGGTAGTGTAAGAATAACTATGAGATCTTTCAAATTCTCAAATGGAAGTTATACCCATGCCAAGAGACCACCTAAGGTCAATACTCCACTTTTCCCTCTCGTATTATTTATTTTTTTTTAATTTAATTTTGAAATAAGAAAATGGGTTAAAAGTTTGGGCCCAAATAAAAAGGACTAAAATAAATACCATGATCAAGCCCAAACTAAATAAATAAAAAATATTATTCATATAAAATAATATTACTAGTAAATAAATAAATATATCGGGAAAATATCGGGGTGTTACATAAATAATTTTACGAAAAAATAATTTTAACATTTAATTCGCCATATTAATGTTTAATTCATCGGTCGAAACAAGTACTCTTTCGAATAAGTACATGTTTCAATCGAATTTTCTAAAGAGTTATCTCATAATGATAGTAGCGACGTCCGTTTCAAAAAAAAATCGTTATGATGGGTAAAAATGACGTCAAATATCATTTTCGGTTTACGTATAAGGAAATAGGCATATAAGTACTTGTTTCGACTGGATTTTCGAAAGAATTATCCCATAAGGGTATTTGCAACATCCGTTTTTTGAAAAAAAATCGTTATGACAGGTAAAAATGATGTCAAATATCTTTTTCGGTTTACGTATCGAAAAATAGGCGAATAAGTACTTGTTTCGTCCCGATTAGATAGTTTTTTATAATTTTTCAATTAAATTATTTAACATTTATAAGCGTCTAATGAATTAAATGGTGAATTAAACATTAAAATGGTGAAGTAAAAGTTAAAATGGTAAATTAACAAAAACTGGATGCTACCATGTGGAAAAAAACTTACAGAAAGTTGAATTTAACGGAATTTAACAAGAACTTAACGGAAAATGCTACGGCAATTAAATAGTGCATAAACTGGATGCTACCATGTGGAATTTTCTTAAAACAGTGCTATCATTGGCATTTCATCAAAACTGGATGCTACCATGTGGAATTTCCCAATATAATATCACTTATTGTTTATAACCATCTCCTAAACTTCTTTGTAAGCCAAGAATTAGGAATAACAATTATGTTTGTTTTCTGCAATTATACCTACAGTTTAATTATATAATTGAGTTTGTTTTCAACAAATCGAGTAAAAATTGAGTTACCTTTGAGCTTTGACAATATTCAAATTTGGAGTACTCCTACCCCGTCTCTCTTGTATGTGTACTTTAATATTTGGAAAGATAAATTAGAGATCAAATTATATAAGTTAAAAATCAATTATAAGAGATTATATGATAAAAAAATTTGGTAAATTAGAGATGATGGAATTCCAAAAAGACTTAATTGTGGGATGAAGGCCGATAGTTAATAAACCTCTTAAGTTGGTATTATTCATAGTTAATTAATAATTGGTATTATTGTAGGAAAATTAGCGAAAATTTATATCATCCACGGTAATTTTCTTAAAATAATTACAAATGAATGAGTTGGAGTATTTTACTATTGGTATGAAATTAATTACCAATATTTATTCATGTTAATAGCTCGATTTGACAGCATTCCTTTTTACAATTTGACCAACAACTGTAGGTACCTATTAGTCACTACACTCAAATTTTCTTTCTCTGCTATTTCGTCGGTCTATCTCTACTCCTCTTTAGTTGTAGATAACTACACCAGCCGGTTTAAATGTGGTATAGAGTGCTGTTAACAAACCATTTATAAAGGTTGAATTATTTAGAAATAATCAATAGTTAAGATTATTCACAATAGATGGGCAGTAAGAGAAATTATTCTGAACAATTCTTCATATAGGCCATCTCACCGTGAGACCGTCTCAATCGGGTTAGTCCAACTCTTTAGAAAAACTGTTTCTCTACAAATGTATGTTATTTTAAATGCTTGTATGAGTTTGCGTCACGATGAGAGATACTATAATTTTTTTCAAATACGAGTACTTCATTAACGTTTGTCGTTTAGTATGGAACTAGATAATGCCCATGCGATGCACGGTTTTATTAAATTTTTTGATATATTTATTTAAATAAAAAAAAAGATTGATGGCTTAATGTTTTAACCATCTCAACATATCCTATACTTATTTAATAAATAGTATTATAAAATTTTTATAAATAATTGAAAGAAATAAAATAAAATATACTCCCTCCGTTTCTTCTTAATTGTCCACTTTGCCTTTGGAACGGATTTTAAGAGTGGTGTGGTAGTGGAGTATTTTTATTGATTATAATAAATGAAAAGGTGGTAGTGGGGTATTTTAAGTGAATATAATAATTGAAAAGGTGGTAGTGGGGTATTTTAAGTAATTATTATAATTGAAAAGGTGGTAGGTGGGGTATTATTTAATAATATAAGTTGAGGTAGTTGGGGGTATTTAGGTAAAAAGTTTTGCCAACAATAGAAAGTGGACAAGTAAAGAGACTTTACCAAATAAGGAAAGTGGACAATTAAAAAGAAACGGAGGGAGTATAATTTTCTCATATATTAAATGATATGACTTAAAAAGTAAAATATCAATCAATATTGATAATATTAGTCATAATTAGAAAATGAAAAGTCAAAGCTATAAACATTTGTAATAAATATAATGACATTATCATTGTATTTTAGAGGGAAAATTTTTATTGAGAAAGTGACAAGTAAGCAATTTTTAAAAATAATGAAATTAGCAGTGTTTTATTTTAGTATTAGTTATAGATAGATTATAGATATGGTCCGGCCCAAAACCCATTTGAAAGCAAGTCGACCATAATAGCAAAGTAGCAATTTTGCTCTGCAAGTAAACCACAAAAAAATCGAAAACGCCGTAGTGAGTAGCCATGGAAGGTCAAGATGGTTCTCTAAATGCGCATCTTATACTTGCCAACAAGATTTTCCTTCTCACTCATCCTGATGTTCAAGATATCGAGAAAGTTCAGCTCAAAGATGAGGTTTTATCTTCCATTAAATCTGACTGTAAGTTCGTAATCGCATAAACCCTAATTTTACACTTTTTCTAATTCGGTTCTATTTCGATTTGAATTGAGGGATGTTTAATTTATTTACAGCTATGGCATGTTTATATGAAACCCTTGCAAATAGTGGAGTTTTGGATTTAGATCAATCGGTTTTGGATTCAATGCGGAAAAATATCGAAGATGAGCTCAAAAAGCTCGATGAAAAGTGAGTTTTCTGTGACTTGTTATATTAGGGTATGATTTACTGTTAATTTGAAATGTTAGGGTTTTGTTTGTGTTTTGCTGAGTTCAAATTGCTTTAAATAGATGGGAGTGTTACAAAATGTGAGCAATTACGAGAATTATGCGCTTTATCTTGTTCACGAAATGTAATGTTGATGGGTCTATTTTATGCTGTTTTAATTGTTATTGGTTTGTATTAAACTATTTGTATCATAGTCTTTTAGGTTTTTGGTAGGACTGTAGGAGTAAAAGCTTGAGGCTTTAGTTGTTTTCTGAAAGTTTAATGAACAGATGATGTGTAATGCTTGTAGTTTATCTTTGCTGTTGTGAATTTGTTTGGTAGAAGAGTAATGATCAAATCTTTCTTTTTTTTTTTGGAAGAAGAGTAATGATCCAATGATGTAAAATACTCATTGATGTCGTTCCAATTCCTGAAGATTGGGGCTCTATCGTAATGGTAAAGCTCTAGATGTGGAAAAGAAGAGACATATGAGGATCATTGCCTTCTAGGTGTTCTGCATCAGTTACACAAGTATTTAAACAAATAGCCTAATTTCATGCTATAGGCGTGAAAGAGTTATATCCAAGGTCAAATATACTATACACTTCATGAATATTATTGCATGTATGGCCTATCAATAACCTATTCTTATCAAGATTCTAAAAAAAAAATTACAGGGGAGAGGAGGGAAGTTACCAAAGAATCCTTTTCTTTTTCAAAATTAGAAATTCTGCTGTGTCTTGTGCTAGATGTTTACTCTTTATGTAGTTGAGGAAAACTTCGATATCTTATACTCAAACCTATGGTACATGCTTAGCTACTTTGATAAATAATTGGTTAAAACCTGTAATTGTCTGACAACAAACTTGACTGCGGATCATTTTGTTCAATTTATGAGGTAGATGGTTAATGTTTGATGTGCTGTTTGCTTTTTGTTGAGATGGGGAAGGTTAAAGCACTTGAGTAGTGGGCAATTGGTTCATTTGTAGTTTTTCGTGTTGCATAGTTATGCTTTGTGTATTTAATACTGAAAGGAGAGGCTAAGACCTCACTTAAGGATCAAAATGTGAAGTTTAAATGAGTGTTTATGTTGTGTCAAAAATTAGGAACAAAATAGTGCAAGTAGTAAATGAGTGGCTAAAAGTAAAGCTAAATAACCAAGACAAGGATTTAAGGTGGTTCACCAATTTGGCTACATCCACCATCTAGCCTAGGATTATATTAATGTGTTCAATAGGAGAAATACAAACTTGAAGGAATTACAAATGAAGGTTATGTGTAATGGAAAAGAGGAGCCAATAAGGGTGAAAAGCAAGAGATAATAGCTCTAAGTATAATGAGACTATTGGGCACTATAACTAAGTATATGAGGGAGTATTTATAAGAGGAGTAAAGTAATAATGTGTAAGCAACAAAGAATGGGCAGCAACCTATTATGAGATGCGTACAGGGGCAGCAGATCACACACCCAAGCAAGCAGCTGTTGGCTTCATTCATGGCTTCCAATGAGATTCCCATGGTCCCCCTTTGTTCCCTTCATATACTTGTATCTTGTCCTTGCCTCCTTGGACTTAATAGGGAGTACTACAACTTCTAAAACCTTGCACTCCAAGCATACACACAACCAAGTTTGCACTACCACTTAGTACTATTGTACTAATGGTACTTGAAGATACTCAAACAACCAATCACACCCATGTACTTGTGTCCTCTTCTTAATACACTAACATACTAGATTAATTAGCTTAATCTTGTTATGATTACTTGGTAAATCAAGTCACCAATAATCCTAACAAATACTCTGATGTACATTGATATAGTAGCTTCACTATTATGTGATTTTTTTTATGTTGGTGTAGGATAGCTGATGCTGAAGAAAACTTGGGTGAAAGTGAAGTTCGAGAAGCTCATTTGGCAAAATCTTTGTTCTTCATAAGAATTGGTAATAAGGTGAGGACTGATGGGGGAAAGCCTTTTCAATTGATTGTACCTAGTGACTTCTTCAGGGCTCTTGATGCTTTTGTTCTATAAATACTTCATGTCGGTTGAAAAAAATACTATGTTTTTTTTCTCATACCATTTTTGAATCCAGGATAATGCGTTGGAACACCTTAAAGTAACAGAGACCAAAACTGTTGCAGTGGGGCAGAAAATGGATTTGGTGTTCTATACTCTTCAAATTGGATTGTTTGATATGGACTTTGATTTAATTTCCAAAAGCATAGATAAAGCCAAAAAGTAAGCCTATGCTTAAAATTGTGCCACACTTATGTCTGTCAACTATTTATTGTTTTGTTTTTTTTGTTCTGTACTCGTTTAATTCTTAAATCTTGCGATGTTTCTTGATTCCAGCTTATTTGAGGAGGGAGGAGATTGGGAGAGAAAGAATCGTTTGAAGGTGTATGAGGGGTTGTATTGCATGGCTACCCGAAATTTCAAAAAAGCAGCTAGTCTGTTTTTGGACTCCATCTCAACTTTTACTACCTATGAGCTGTTAACTTATGATACCTTCATATTCTACACTGTTCTTACCAGTATTATATCCCTTGATAGAGTTTCTTTAAAACAAAAGGTAATTTGGTTGGTTTATTTTTGTTATTTTTGGCTTTTTTAACTTATTTTTATAGTAACACAGATGTGTATAATAAACTACAAATGGTCATGGACATGTTGCAGGTAGTGGATGCTCCTGAGATATTGACTGTGATCGGAAAGATTCCTTACTTGTCTGAGTTTTTGAACTCTCTTTATGATTGTCAGTACAAGTCATTTTTCTCGGCATTTGGTGAGTAATTTCTTTGATTTCTGTGATTAATTGTGCCTCATGTATTGCAATATCTTCCTCTGTTATGCTACTAGTCATCTTCTCGGTGGATTTATCAAGCATCGTCGGCCACCTTTTTTATCCTATCAGGGGAAGGGAGGCTGGCATAGTCGATGTGATTGTAGGAGCATTGATCATATCTCTGTCCGCTCTGTAGATTTAGTCCTACATTTACTTATTGCTATATATGAATGAATTGTGGTTTCATCAGATTTCCTTTTATGTTATTCAGCTGGCCTGACAGAACAGATAAAGTTTGACCGCTATTTACTTCGTCACTTCCGTTACTACATGAGGGAGGTCAGGACTGTTGTTTACTCGCAGTTCCTGGAATCTTACAAGAGTGTTACTATTGAGGCAATGGCAAAGGCTTTTGGTGTTACAGTCGAGTTCATTGACCTGTGAGTATTCATTTACACTTTTTTTTTTGTATGAACACTGCTTCTTGAAAGAAATGTGGTCTGATGGCTTTTCAAATCCTCGTGTTCAAATAGCTTTGAGTTCTACTTGAAAATTGTTTAAGAAAGTTCCTAATCAATTACATCTTTAATGCGAGAAACGAGGTCTAGATTAGTTGTATTGAGGCCTTCATTCCCCTCGTTTCCTTAATGCTGAAGAACAAATTAGTTGTAATCACTGTCACATGATTAGCTAATCTTAATGCAAATCGCAAATTAAAAATTGTAAAAGCTTATTATGATTGTTTTTTTTTTGGTTTTTACTTTTTCTGGGCCATTTTGAGTAATCGCAAATTATGTTACATTGGTCAGTTTGATTGACCAATTATAGTTCCTGTATATATTACATAGTATTTGTTATTTTTGAACGAATATTCAACCGGTAAAACCTAAAGCATAACTAATGATATTCTATCTGGTAGGGAGCTGTCTCGTTTTATAGCTGCGGGAAAGCTGCATTGTAAAATTGACAAGGTAGCAGGAGTGTTGGAGACAAATCGTCCAGACGCCAAAAACGCGCTCTATCAAGCAACTATAAAACAAGGAGACTTTCTGTTGAATAGAATCCAGAAATTGTCCCGGGTTATTGATCTGTAAAACGTTTAAATCTAACGATTCGAGATCTTTTGACAATCAGGAATTCCTTCTTAGCTTTCCTTTGTCACTTACTCACCTTACTCACTTGTACGTAGCGTCTCATTATGTTCATTTATTGTGACTTGTGAGGGAAACAATTTGTTTGAACTTGGAACTAGGCTAATTTATCAAGTTTGTTTCAAGACATTTTGGATGTTTAGCACTATCCAACCCGAAAGGGGTTGGATTGGAAACGATATATTTTTCTTTGTTTGAATATCAATTTTAAATAGAACGTAATTTTAAATCGGGAGTCCGAGGAGAATAAGATTCCCTAAATTTTGTTTGTATCAAAGAAGCAAGATTTGTAAGAAGTACTAAATTGTAGAGGTGTTCAAAACAGACCCGATGATCCGATAGACATCCGACTTTATAATCAAATTCAATTTGACCCGACTTAAAAATGGATCTACCATTATGTAAAAACCAATGTGAGCACAAAACCCGATTTTGAACCGATCCAAAACATCTGACTCGAAATCAATCCGATGATCCGAATGAACAACTCTACTAAATTGGTATTTGGTATATTGGCTATTATTTCAATCTCTTTTCCATCTTTTACCTCATAAACAAATAAGGACTAACTGCCTGTTTGGTATGCGGTAATAAATGGTGGTAATGGGAATGAAAAACTAGTGTAATTGTGGTTGAAAAATCTTTTGGCTGTCTTGATGACCATGCTTGTCCAATTTCAATCATTTCATTTTTCTTCATAAAATTCATTCCAATGCATTACCATTGGGAGAGGTGGTATCAGATGGTAATGAAAATCTGTAAACAAAAAATATTTTTTGTTATCAAAGTTTCATATCAGTTTCATTATCATGGGAATGATATGAAACTTTTGATAAAATTTTACACTATAAATCATTACCATTACCACCATTTAGTACCACTAACCAAATGGGCCGTAAGGGTAATTTTTTTCATTGCATCTCCATTTAGTAATATCAATGTTAAATTAATTTATTCAGCAGCTAAATGAGCAATAGAGGTTTATGATCGAAATTTGTAATTTCAATTCAACCACGGGTGAAACTAAGGTAGAGTGAAGAGGGGCGTTGCTTGATAATTTTTCTTAAAAAGATTCTGACAAGTAATGTTTACGGTATTTAAGAAAAATAAATACTTTTAAATGGTAAATATATTATTTTATTAAATAATAATTTTGATAGAGGAGAAGTTGAGAATTGAGATCATAAATAGTAAAAGATATTTTTAAAAAGTTAGTGAAAAATATATAGAGACGGTGATTATTAAAAATATTTAAGTTAGTGGGAAACATATTGAGAATATACGTAATATAAAAATGTTAAAATGAAGTTAGTGGAATATATATGATGATTATAAGCATTAAAATATTAAAATAAAAATAGACAAAGTTAATTTTTTTGAAATATATGGCATAAATAGAAAGATTTTTTATAGAACAAATAAAAATAATACTTAGATGGAAAAAACTCAAATAATACTTAAATAGGAAAAACTTTAAACAAAAATAGTACTCTCTCTATTTTCATTTGAACGAAAAATTCAAAAAAAATTACTCACATTTAGAAAGAAATATTAAAACAAATCTATTTAGATCTCACATAAATATTTTTTTTCATATAGATTAATGAGAAATCATATTCAAAATTTTAAAAAAAAAAATTATAAATTCTACTCCCTCTGAGTCATTTTAGTTGTCCCGTTTTCTTATTTGGCAAATCCATATCAATTGTCTCATTTCCTTTTTTGTCTATCTTTTTTTAATCTAAATATCCATACTTTTACTACTCCCAATACCCAACCAACTACCATATTTACAATTAATTTAATCAATTAAAATACCCAACTATCACTTTTTAATGGACCCCACCACCCTTAGTAACCGTGAAAAATCAAATGAAACATCTAAGATGATTCGGAGGGAGTATTGAATAAGAATATATGGAAATGGTGGAGATGGAGTTATATAACAAAGCAAGAAGCATATTCCACATCCACAATCCTCATCATTTATATCAAAATTACCAACAACCAAACCAAAGCAGGTGTAAGAATGGAAGCCATGGGAGTAGCAACTGGATTAAGCCCCTGCATTTCACCTCCACCACTTCACTGCTCTCTCACCACCCACCTAAATTCCCTCCATTTCCACCGCAACAACCACCATAACCACCAGAAACTAGCTGCATTTCACTCTCAATCCCATCTTTTTTCCTATTCTCCAACATCTCCTCTTTCTCACCCTTTTTCTCGAAACAAACCCACCAAAACCCACATCTTTCTTCCTCGTTTGGTTGCAGCCATGGTTACTTTCTCTTATCCTCTCTAATTTCTCATCCTTTTGTATTTTTGGATTGCCCATTTCAATTTTAATTGCATTTTTTTGTGCGTTTTACAGGAAAATGTTGAGGAAACTTACATAATGGTTAAACCAGATGGAGTTCAACGTGGCTTGGTATCTTATTTTTATTTGATTAAATAACATTTCTCTTGTTATTATTTCTGGGTTTTATTGGGATGGAGTTTTTAATATGTGGGTTTGTGTTTTTCCCCCATTTTTTGAAGGTAGGGGAGATTATTTCTAGGTTTGAGAAGAAGGGTTTTAAGCTGATTGGATTGAAGATGTACCAGTGCCCTAAAGATTTAGCTGAGGTTTGCTTTTTTTTTTTTTTTAATTCTATGTTTGGATTTGCTTGCTTCACTTGATTAATGTCAACATTTATTGCTTATGTTATTAATTGGATGTGAATATGTGATTGAATATGTTTGTTTCTGAGAAATGATTCATAATTGCTTAAATTGTGAGCTGATGGCAAATTAGGCTTCTTCTGATGAGAAATATTTGTTTTTTTTTCTGTTGACATTGTTATGAACTTTGAAATAATATATTGTTCCTCAATTTCGTTTTCGTTTTAGATGATTTAAGGTAGTATAAAGCTCAATTTCGAATATTGTATGCATCTAAGTATGCTTGTGTGTGTGTTTGGGACTTTGGCTCAATTGCATTCAAAGACCCTTGTAAGTTGTAATAGCGAGACAATTCCCATCTCCTTCGCTTAGCTTGATTTTGGTGTAGTTATATTGGTTAAAAAAACCTTCGCCTATTAATTGGATTGATAACAATGAGGGATTATGTTCGTCTTGATTGAATAGACCGTATAGACTGTTGGCGTATCCAAAACTTTGTATTGAGACCAATGTGTTTTAGGGAAATTCTACGTGGTGACATTGGGATTTGGCGAGACACAAGTAGTTGCACTTTTTGAAGTTTTTTCCACATGGTAGCAACAAGATTTTAATTTAACAAATTCCCTTGCAAAATTTATAAAAAAAATCCAATTTCCGTTACTATGATATTTTTCTATATTTTTCTTCTTTTAATGTTAAATGGTATAAATATTCTTTTAAAAATGGATATATGCAAACTTCAACGACTCAGCCCCATCTGAACCTTTCTTTACAGCACCACCACCCCACCCAACTTCACACACCAGCAACCCCCCAGCCGTTGCCACCATAGCCACCCGTCCCACTTAGATTAAATGTCCTAACAGTGGGACCCATTTTATGATTGACCAACATGGAGGAAAAAGATGGTGAAGAAGAAAATGTGCTCAAATGCTTTCCCACCTGTATGGATGCAAATATTCTCAAATGCAGTTGTGAAATCACGCACCATTGTCTATGACTCGCCTTGAGTGAACACGGATCACACCACTGATTACACATATAGAACGAGTTGATTTAATGGAAGAACTCATGGTGCTAGTATTTTCAGCTCTAATCGCTGATTTAGACCTGCAACTCGGATTAAATCTTTGGTTTGTGAAACTTCTGTTACCCCCTTCTCATCTTCTTCCTGAAATGCAGCTTTGTACGAACTATCATCTGACCCGTGGTGAGTTCTTCACGAGTTTACGAGTTCAAACATGACGACTCGGTGCCGAGTTGGATCGTTAGTTAAAATCATTGCAGCACAACCAATTCTGAAAATTGAATTAGCTACCAAGTTTGATCTATCTTCTCCATAATACTAATTAAGACTAATATTCTCACTAATTATAATAAGAACATTTTGGCTTTTCTTCCTGAGCTTCTTAACATATGGGAAGCCATATCAATGGCTAGAACCCCACTACCACAACCCATCCCACTTAGATTAAATGTCCTAACATTCTGGACTTTTCTTCCTGAGCTTCTGAGCATATTTTCTTTTTTAAAAGAAAATTAATACAAGTAAACACCAAAAAAAAATGAAATAAAAAATATAAAAGTTAACCAGAAGTGGATTTTTTTAACAGATTTTGCTACGGAATTTGTAAAATTAAAACCTTGTTGCTACTATGTGGAAAAAACTTTAAAAAGTGCTACCACTCTACCATGTAGAATTTCCTTTTTTATTTATCAAAGTTGTGGAAGACTTCGGTTTTTGTATGGTTTCTTATCAAGATTCAGTTTCGCAGGAACACTACAAAGATCTCAAGGCGAAGTCATTCTATCAGAAGCTGATTGACTACATAACATCTGGTCCCGTTGTTTGTATGGTAATAGTCACTGCCCTGTGGCCTTTTTAATCTCGTTAAAAGTTAACATCTTGCAATGGATATACAATATTTAAGGTGGCATTCAATGTGTTAGGCTTGGGAGGGAGTTGGAGTAGTTGCATCAGCACGTAAGCTAATAGGGTCAACAGATCCTCTTCAAGCTGAACCTGGAACTATTAGAGGAGATCTTGCTGTTCAAACCGGAAGGTTGACCTCCTATCCGTTTATTTACATTACCGTATCAACTAATTTTGCACTATCATGATGTTGCAGTATTAACGAGCTATCAGCTTTACACTATCATTAATATAGCTTAATATTTGCAGGAATGTAATTCATGGAAGTGATAGCCCTGATAATGGCAAGCGTGAGATAGGTATGACTTCTATGGCTTTAATATTTAGTTAATTGTTATAAACGTTCAAATTAAAAGTGGTATTCTAACCAAGTATATATGATGTTTTCAAGTTTGATAACATACGAATGAATGAACCAAATTGTATCGCTTCCAATTAGAGGTGTTCATTCGGGTTATTGGGTTGATTTTGGGTCACTTGTTTTGTTTTGGGTTGGTTCAAAATCGGGTCTTGTGTCCATATAGATTTTTATATAATTTTATATTCATTTTGAAGTCTTGTTCGTTTATAAGGTCGGATGAATAGGGGTCGTCGTTGAACACCTCTACTTCCAATTTTCATGATAACATATCAAAATGGGAAAAAGAAGGAGAATTATCATGAGCTAAAAGGTGTCTAATTGTTGTGAGTTATCTAGCTAATAGCTTCGTTGTTAATCTATGAAACTATGATTTGTTAGGAGTATTTTTGGGTAAAATTTGACTTCCAAAAACTTTCCTGTCGAAGGGACGTAATCATATTAGGGAAGGATGCTCTTCATGTTTTACAAGAGCAAATGAAAATAGTTTTCCCCTGGTGGGGAAGGTCTTGTTGGAAATATAACCCCAAATGTGATCCCATATAGGAAAATTAGAGAGAGGTTGACTAACATATAAGCTTGATGGGATACTCCCCCTATAACCAATTGGTTTTAGGATGGATGGAAACCTCATTGGGTTTGTGTGCAACAACTCTCCTCTTATGCAGGTCGTGTTGTGTACAAGCCTAATAACAAATGTATTAGGTTTACAAACAACACATTTTTTCTTTGAAGAAGATTAAAAGACGTCCATCGTTTTTGGTTTCTAAGATTGGTTATACCTGATTGCCTGAATTCACTCAGTTACTTAGTAGCCTAGTCTTTGCGGGATTGGAAAATGAAGACGGGATGGGGGCTTCGCTAAGCAAAATCCCTACATGGTAGACTACTTGGTAGTGATACTGAAGAAGTTTAATTATACTGCGATTTCCTATATTCTACTTACCTCCCTCTTTCTATGCAGATGTAATTTACGTACTTCGATATGAAGTACTTACCGAAACTTCATATTCTAGTCTGACTGAATATTTTCGTTTTGCAGCCCTGTGGTTTAAAGAAGGTGAAATATGTCAATGGACGCCTGCTCAAGCACCATGGCTGAGGGAGTAAAATTTTAGCTCGTCGTTTTCTATGTTTCTAATTGATTGAGCACAATGCACAGTTTTGAGGCTTTGTTTACCCTGGCTTAACATTCCGTCAGATGGTTTATGTTGATTCTGTAAGAGAATTATGTATGATTTGTGTATTTCACTTGTATACAAAAAACGCAAGTTTTAAAACCGAGTATGGAGTTCTCATACGAGCATCGACTATGAACTAGGGTGATTTCCGACAATTTTCTATATCTTATATTTTCAAGCAGAGATTCATGCGTAGCATAATCAGGTCACACAGCAGCATGTGCCGCATGAGTATACAGACTAGGCGAATTGAACACATAAACCTTGTTAGTTGTAACTTGTACAGTATGTTCACAAACTATATTAGTATGTGAAAAAACTCTGAAGTCTAAGGCGAATTGAGGCGAATTGAACACAAGGCGTCGTCGTCCTCTCATCATTATACCCAGTACATCCCGTCCATAAAATAAAGAGAAAACAAGTGAATTATATTATTGAAATCATTAATCAACAGCACATACAATATACAAGAACATTGAAGAACCCTATTATTACAAGTTACACCCATGCCCATAAGTTATATCATCAAACAAAATGCCACAAACTTCCTAAACATAGAATCAAGCCTAGAAATTTTGACTGAATTCTGAGATCACAGCTTATGATTCAAAATGAACTTTTGAGGAAGATGTTGATCAAAATCACTTGAACAAGCAGAGAAATTCACTGGAAAACCTTTGTTGAAGCTAATTGCACCTTGTTTTTTGATGAGCACTGACATACTTTGAAAAAAGATGGTGTATCGAGTTTTCTCCATTTCTCTTCTGTTCCTGAACAGGTCTTACAGGAGCACTCGCGCAAGAATTATTACTGCTAGAACCAGACAGTCCTAGCTCGCTGCATAGCCCGGAAACTTTAGATGAATCCTGAAATGCGTTGGAGTTGGATTCAAAATCCATAGAATCTTGAGAGACCGGGCTTAATGTATGCTCGGAACTTAAACAACGTTGAGAACCTTTTTTGAGTTTCATTAGTGTAGCTTCTGCATCAACAGATGTGCAGCTTAATGACATTAGCACACATAGCAGCAGAAAATAAAAAGGTATAATTTTTCTGCAAATTCTGGTTATACCCTTGAATCACACAAATCTCATAAACAAAATACACAAACATTAAGATGAATTAACTTTCCCATTTACTGGATTGGCAAGTTATTTGGGTACTTGAAATTTTGGTTCAGGAACAATAAATAGGGTTTGCAGCTCAATAATTCAATTGATCAAAAATTTAATTTCTGGATACAAAAATAACCCACAAAATGCAAACAATCTCAAGTGCCCATTAGGGTTTTGACTTTTGCATCAATAACTACTCGGAATTATTTTCACTAACGAGTAGTCATATTGATGCAAAAGTCAAAACCCTAATGGGCACTTGAGAGTTGAGATTATAGTCCAAAATTAATCATTTTCGGAATTACATCTTAGAAAAAACAAATCAAAAAATCATTTCTGGATACATAAACAACCACCATATTAGAACAATAAAAAATAACTGAATTTTTCCATTGATAAGCAGTCAATTGATGCAAAAGCCAAAAACCCTAAATTGAATCCATACGCAACAGTGAAAATTCCAGATTGGGTAAACAAATTGAGCTTCTAATGCAGAACTTAATTGAAAACAACAATGAATACGTATCGATTTACTATTGAAATTAAGAAAGTATATAGTAAAAAGGGAAAAAGAGAAATTAAGAAGAAGATAAAGTAAAAATACCATAGATGGAAAGAGAATCGTCTTTGTAAATCTTGGAAGGAAGGCGCTCTAATTCTAAGCATTCGACTGGCGATGGCGACGCTCTGATTCTTCCAAACATCTCTGGCTCTATCTCTTGATCTCTTCTTAGGTGACAATGGAGGAATGAAGAACAAATCCTGCTTCTAGAAAGTAGAAACCGAAACCACTTAGCGGGAAGCTTATACTAAAAACTTGAAATTTCCCTCCTTTTCCTGCTGCTGTTTTAAAAATAAAAATTCTAAATCAAAAAAAAAAAAAAATTAATAATAGATTAAATAAAACTAAAAAGATATAAATTAAAATAACAAAACTTTCACCCTATCAAATCCTACCACTAGTGGAAAAAAAGTCATTAGCTGTGAGACATAGGCTGCGATTTTTATGTATACGCAGCCAATATATAAATTTAAAAAAAAAATTATAATAGACTGCGGTTTTAAAAGAGGACCGCAGCAAATAAATTGAATAAAGACATAGGCTGCGGTTATATTTATTGTCCGCAGCCAATATGAGCCCCAAATGAATGTGAGCCCACCCAAAAGCAACAAACCCTAATACATTCTAGTACTAGTACCCGCCTCATTCTCTCCTTCTTATCACTTTCTTCTTATAAATAACTAGGATTATACCCGTGCAATGCACGTTGTAGGTTTACTTTTAGTTTAATAAAATATTTTGGCTGATAACATGTAAGACCTTTTACAAAATTCAACAAAATACTCATATTCTTTCACCATTGCTTGATAAGGCATGATAATTCTTATAAAGCTAAAATATGAAGTATTATTTATATTAGTATGATTATGAATTTGTAGAGTCTATGTCAATAAAACCACTTTAAATAAAACTCTTCATTGACAATTTAGATTGCATTACGGAAGATGAAGAGATGAGTTTCAAAACATCAATCAACACTATTAAAGTGACATTTGGCAAAGTGGTTTTAAAATAATGACACTTGTCACAATTGTTTCTGAATTAGTATATTTATGATGATATGATGGTAATTTGTTATCCTTATAAATAACCGTTATTTACTTGAACCTACTCTTTTAAATATATGTTTTTTAAAACTTGGGGGTAAAGAAATCAAAATATAATACTCCCTCCGTTCTTTTTTGTTCTTCCCATTTACTTTTTGCACAGTTTTCAAAGTAATTTTTGAGTCTAAATATCTCTAAATACGTATTATAAAAAATCATAAAAAATATATGATAAAAAAGTATACATTAAGATGAATCTAAAGAGATCTCATATGGATATATTTTATCATCTATAAATGTCTTATAAATGTTAATCAAATTTCTCTCTCAAAAAATGGAATATTCTAAACGGGAAGAACAAAAAAGAACGAAGGGAGTATAACCTTTTTTTGTCGAATTTACTTTTTACATGTATTTTAAGGTAAATTTTATATTTTAATATTTTGAAGTATGCAAAAAATTATATAAATTATATATTAAAAATTTATCTAATAAAGACAAATCTAATAAGATTTCACATGAAAACGAGTAAAATGACTCACATGAATATATTTTATCTTTAATATATACTTTAAAAAACGAATTTAAATTTCTCTCTTAATGCGAAAAAAAAAGTTTAACGTAGATAAATAAAAGAAAATTAAGTGAGTTTTAAAATGTTCCATACGTCAATTTTAATTATCTCAAACATTGAAATGTGTATAAGATTTATCAAAATTTGAAAGTGATAGTGGCGTTAATGTTTATTTATTAGGAGACCAAATAATACCAAAATCAATAGGATGGTAGGAATAATGTATTTATTATTAAAGCAAGAGGGCAATTAAAGAAAAATAAAAAAATATTACCCAAACTAATCCAATCTATTCGTGATTTTTCTATAATAATCTCAACTATTGATTAACCATGAATAATATCAACTTTGAGGGGTATTTTTCTAGAATTAGCCAGGTAAATGGATGACTTGCTATAGCAATTTTTTTTATAAAAAAAAGATAAATTAAAATAAAAGTTTCGAAAAAAATGATAAAAAAATATTTTTAAAAAATGATGAATTTTTTATTATTTAGAATTTTTAATGTAAAATTTTAAAATTATTCTCTAATTTTAAATTAATTTTCAGTTTACTTTTTTGGTGAATTACAAACTATAGTAGGTCATCGGGATTATGCATGGTTAATCAATAGGTGGAATTATTGTAGGAAAACCACGAATAGATTGAATGATTCTAGGTAAATTTTCCAAAAAAAAGATGATTAAAGCTTTATAAACCTGATTTAACTAGACGAATCAACTCGAAGTGATTTGATTTCAGCCTACACGTGAGTCTATTATTCATGTTGTTTCCTTTAGAGTTTCGATATACAAAACTTTTTGATTTTGGTTGGTAATTTTTTTTCCTTAAAAAAACATCGAAAAAAAAAAATCAAAAGTTTTGTATATCGAAATTCAAAAGGAACCAATATGAATCAAATAACTAACACATAACGTTAACTCGTAATTAAAATTTGCCTAAACTAAATGTAAACCGAGTCAAATTGATTGGATGAGTTAATTAGTTACTTAATATGAGCATACTACAAGCAACTAATTATTTTAAGGAAAAACAATTAAATTAATATTCATTCTATTTATGTTAAATTTAGTAAATAAGGAGTATGACAAACAATGAAAAATAAGAGAAAATCATGGATGATATGAAGATTGTGCACAAATACTTAAATGAGACAGTCTCCTGGTGAGATCATCTCTACTGAGCTGACCCATGTATATTTCACATGTTAATTTGATCACAGACAATTTCAAAATGATCAATTAGAAAATAGACTAACTATTCAAGTTCGTCTCATGGTAAAGCAGTTTCATACAAGACGAGCCGAAAATTATGTGCAAACAAAAAGAAAAAGCTAGAGCAATGAGCAGGTGTAGTATAGGCAGCAATTTGGTAGTAAAAGAAGTTAGATTTGGACAAATGACAATGGACATATAATCGTCTAAATAGGCGGGGCTGAGCAATCTTTACATGATCATCACAAAAGTGCCTTCATAATTTCTAGCATTTACACAATAATCCAGCTGATACCTTCACTTTTTTTTCAGGCAACTTCCCATATTTTGTGGGTACCTGCCCTAAAGATTGCTTCCCATAAAAAGGGCCCTTTTTTCAGCTCCAATCATGATTATAACTTCTGGGATTTTCTACATTTTCAACAACACCCACTTCCCAATCACTAACCAATCCTTTTTCTTACTATTCATCAATGGATTCTCTCTTAGTTTCACTTCTTATTGCTTTTGTTTTTCTTACCTTTCCATCTGTAACCATGGCAACAACCAACATCGACTATCCGCCACCACCGATGCTGCTTGCGTTCCCACCCGAACCATCACCGCTTACGCTTACACTTTCACCGCCGCCAAAGGAACCGTTGGCGTCGCAACCGGTGGAGTATTCACCCTTTACGCCGCCACCGTATCATCATTTGAATCTTTCGCCGCCTCCATCCGATGAACTTTTTTTATTGCCACATTTTATGCCTCATCATAAAGCTATACATCCGTATCATTTATCGCCGAGGATTATTTTGCCACCGTGTCATCCATGTCATAAACTGCCGCACAAGTTCAATCCACCACACCGAAAACCGCACTTGATACCACATAAGCCAAAGATGCTGCGTAAGTTTAAACCACATCCGAAGAAACGTAGACCGCGGCCACACAAGTTCATTATACCACATCATAGACATCACCATGGTAAGAAAAAGCATCAACATTGGCAGCCTATACATAAGCATCACTCTTCAAAGCATCGTCATTGGGCGCCAGTACATAGTCATCACTCTTCCAAGCATCATCGCCATGCGTCGGGACATCGTCATGGGTCGGAACATCATCATGAGGTGCAACATGGACGTCACTCTTCTAGACAACACAACCGACACTACCACTATCACTGGCAGCCGTATTTTGGACATCACCCCTTTTTCCATCCGCATTTAAAACCAAAGAAACATCACCACCATGGCCATCATCATCATAAACGAAGACATCATGGTCGTGGTCATCAAATGTCTCGTCACCAACGAAGGCCAGTTTACAAACCACGTCACATTGGAAGAGGACAACAAAGCCATCAACACCACCATGGGATGGTATATCATAGACACCACCTACCAGTAAGTCACAATCATCAAACGGTATACCATGCGAGCCCTTCAACCATGCATCATCATGTGACAAGTCACAGGCAGCACCCGCAAGTATCTCACCAACACAGGACAACATACAATGGGCATCAATCTCCTACACCTCATCATGGGAACCATGAACATCATAACCAAGATCATCAAAATCCCGGAACACAAAACCATAGACACAGTCCTCCTGCATCTGACCATCACAAGGAACAAAATCATCATACCCATAAGAAGGCGCCTCGAAAACATGCAAAACAATCTCATAGCCACCCCAAAAAGTCGTCATCAAAGAAACACAATGCATTGACATCGCATCATCATAGTACAAAAGTAAATCATCAGCACCACCAACACAATCAGAACCACCACCACCATAATCAACCTTCCGCAGAAATGAGTAACACGATGAAACATGCCGAGCCCCCTTCATTAATGTGATCAATTGAGCGCCTGATGACCAATGTCTTTATAACATCTCTTATAGACTTCTAACCTTTCTGAATGTAGCTACTGTTCATGGTCTCTAGAAAGCTTGATAAACACATGACAGATACAACTCAAGCAAGAACAACTTGAAGAACAGATTGAGTAGCTACTAGATTAGATCACAAAATGTCTTATAAAAACACCCCCATAAAAATTTCATGTCTTAAATTACTTTTAATTTTTATTATATTCTGATATAGAAAATAAGCATTTCTGAATTCTGATCAATGATCTCTTTGTAAGTGTACACTCAAAGTATGTGCTTATTTTTTCATATAAATTTACATGTAGAGCAATTCCTTATGATTCCAGTGCTATTTCCATCAGTAATAATCTATAAGAGCTTTAGGTGTCATAAATATTTGATACGACATGGCACATAAAAAGCACAAAACGCATACACCTTACGTATCTCGTTGAGCACAGACTAAAAGAAGAGATTTTTCTAGCGTTTTTTGAAACGAAGTTGACAACATTGCGAACAATTTAACCTTTGGGTGGCTCATTGTCTTCCCTACCGCTAGCCTAATCATTTTCCCCATAAGAGTTTTAATAATCTTTCAAATCTTACCTGGCTCATTTCCAAGTCAAGTACACAAAAGCACTTTCTTCACATCATTGTGTGGTTTTGTATCATAAAGTTAAATGCCATCCAAATTTAGAGTTGGAATAGTGTACTCTAGTTCTAGAATAGGATCACAGCATTGAAGAACGCTAATAATCACTTCAACCACCGATACTTCAAAGTACAAGAGAACAAATAAACAGAAGCCACTTAAGCCAGGACCTAGGCAGCTTTTTTCACGGTCATGAGCGTAAGGCGTTACTTAGTTGAACCGAGTTGAATACATATTAAACATGGTAATGACATAAGAACAAAAATCGGATAATCTGAAAAGTATAACACAATAGGTACAACTTACAACTAAGTGCAATGCCAGTATTAAGGGTGAAATCAAGTGAAGTTCCATACTACATAGTAGCACCATTTGGGCCCTAAGAGTTTCAAATTGCAATGTCTAGAATGTATCACCTTGCCATTTTTAAAGATCTCGAATTGCATTACAATAAAAAAGCAAAAATAAGAAGTCGAAAAACGTCATCACCGCTACAACAAGTAAGGTTTATTGCTATCACTATCACCAAAGATCAAGGGAGCAGAGCTAAGATGGCATTGCAATCCAAAGTTCCATACTCCATAGTATAAGATTATGACTTTGGAAATTATGCATCAAAACAAGTAAGCTATAGCTCCGATTTATACGAGATTTAGGGATCAGATGCACTCAAATCTACCCTTGTTAATAACAACAAAGAGTTTATTTCCAATAAAACCTTAGTAGAAGAATTATACTAAATTCTCAATCAACAACACATTGAAAAACATGAAAAAAATAAATAAACCAAACAAAATCCAATACTTATAATAAAAGAAAACCCATTCAAATCACCACATAAATCCATAAAAACTCAATTCTCTAATAATAGTGCAAAAACACAAAAACCCAAGAAGAAATTCAATATTCAAAACTAATACCATAATTCAAAAACGTAAACAAATTCTAAATCTTGAAACAAAAGTGAGAGAGAAATGCATCTAAAACAAGGATGTACCCTTGCCCTTCTTGTCACCACCGATTTCAAAATGTTTGCAACGCTTAATTGGGTGCTGTGAAACATGTTTGCAAGATTGACATTGAAGCCTCAACACAATCTTCTTAGTAGTCTTAGCTTTCTTGTGAAAAACAGGCTTAGTTTGACCTCCATAACCAGATTGTTTGCGATCATAACGGCGTTTTCCCTGAGCAGCAAGACTGTCTTTACCCTTCTTGTATTGGGTCACTTTGTGGGTTGTGTGTTTTTTGCATTCCTTGTTTTTGCAATAGGTTTTCTTCACCTTTGGAACGTTCACCATTTTCGCTGGAAGAGAAGTATGAACCCTAGAAATTGAAATGGGGAAAATGGAAAAATGGGAAGAGAGATGTATTTGTTCGAGTGATTAGGGTTTTACTAACTTTAGGTTTTGTGTTTTAACAACTACTCCGTCGGTCACATTGAATTTGTATCATTTTTTATTTTGGTTCGTTTCACTCCATTTGCCTCATTTTTATTTTTGGACAATGGTTCACCACTCTCTCTTATTCTCATTCCGACATTTTAACTCTCCTTTAATTTCATCTACACAATTCATTATTATGTTTTCTAATTTATTATCACTTTTTCTTAAAAATACACTAATTTCTCCTTAATGTAGTTCGAAGAGGACGGAGTAGTATTCTTGAGAAACAGTATTTTGGTCGGTGAACCTCAATACAAGAATTGTCTTTCGTCAACTTCAAAATAACAATCATCATACCCAATATATCTCATTCATAGAAAATTATGATCAGGGTCTGAGGAGGGAAAACGCCGGCAACTCATACTCATAGAGGAGAGTGCGATCAAAGAGTCCCCCGACTCAAAAATAACAATTTATATTCTCATAATTTTAAGAAAAAAATTAACATTAATAATTTACATTTTATCTTTGAATTATTCTCTAATAATATAACATTTCATTTGTCATATATTTATTCACAACATATTATATTATTAATAATAGATAATAATAATAATATATATCTCTTAAAAAAATAATAATAGATAATAATGGTATGTTGCCAGTAAACAAAGAAAAAAGTTGGATTATTTACAACGAACTAAGAAAAAATGTTGAATTATTAGATTATAATCTAAAGTTAAATTATTCTTAGCGTACAAGTAAAAAATTAAAGGTAATATATTAATTTTTTTTTTGCAAATTACCGCCTCCGAAGTTACGTTTTCGAGTCAAGTGACCAGTTCCATACAATTTTTTACCTTTGACTTTCCTTCTTTCCCTTGACTTGACATAGAGAGAGACCATTTTTAATTGGGTCGATCCATAAAAAAATATTGAGTTAGAGTATGTATTAAGCTTTATTAAATTGGACCAAAGAATTAATACGTGAGATTATTGTAGAAAAATCATGAAAATATTAGATTATTCTATCTAAATTTTCTATTAGAATATCTACATAAAAATAATAGAAAAATATTTATCATTATTATAACCAATTACACAAAAATACTCAAATGGATTAACTGTGAAACGATTATTACAAAACATTTTAACATTAATTCTTTATTTTTTACATAATATTTTGAATGATTTATGTAACGCAAGTAATTGATCATCTATAAAAAGATTGTTTTAATAATATTTTGGAAACATTGTCGAGAATAACCCGTACTTTTAACGTTTGCCTGTGAATAATCCGTACTTTTGATTATTCATAAATAATCCGAACTTTAAAGTCAGTTTGTTCACAGCACCCCCTCCTCATTTTTGACCGGTTGTAGCATGTTACCCCACGAAATTACTTGTTCCTTCCCCTTTATTATGAGCTGCTGGTTGATTTTTCAATTCATCATCTTCAACCTCTTACTTTCCTCCATTGTTAAACCCTAAGCTTAGAGAGAGAAAATTCAAACTTTCCATTCACTCTTTTTTGGACATGAATAGAACCGTTCTCCAGCACGAAACCTTTTTCGCCATTGTCAATTTGGCAACAAATCCATGCTCACATTTCACACTCTTATTCAAATTAGAACCTCTACTATATGTTGAAGAACAATGATAATTCATTTTTGTAAAAAAAAAAAGAAAAAAAAGAGTGAATGGAAAGTTTGAATTTTCTCTCTCTAAGCTTAGGGTTTAACAATGGAGGAAAGTAAGAGGTTGAAGATGATGAACTGAAAAATCAACCAGCAGCTCAGGAACAAGTAATTTCGTTGGGGTAACTTGCTACAACCGGTCAAAAATGAGGAGGGGGTGCTGTGAACAAACTGACTTCAAAGTTCGGATTATTTATGAATAATCAAAGTACGGATTATTCACAGGCAAACGTTAAAAGTACGGGTTATTCCCGACAATTTTTCCTAATATTTTTTTATTTGAATTCATTGTGATAATATATTTTTTTGATAGTTTATGTACACAAATTTTTACTTGAGAGTTGAGACCGTCTATATAATAGACATCTCAAGTTTTAGGCTCACCCAATTTATAAATTAAAGAAAAGAAATTGATTAGTAATTTTGTAAGTTAAATGGTAAGTCTTATGGGAGACGGTCTATTCTATAAACGGAATCCATGAAGCGCAGCCCAAAATATAACATTGTATATTTGGGGTTATAATAAATTATTTGGGGTTATAATAACTTATATTTGGGGGTTATAGAATAGTATATTCGAGATTATAATACCTTACATTTAGGATTATAACATAATATAATTGATATGATAATAAAAAAAAATCAGTTAAGGGAAATGGACTGGCCCAATTTTGTGGTCTATCCTATAGACCATCTCTTGTGAGATTCAAATCTCACAAGAGATGGTCTATAGGATAGACCACAAAATTGGGCCAGTCCATTTCCCTTAACTGATTTTTTTTTATTATCATATCAATTATATTATGTTATAATCCTAAATGTAAGGTATTATAATCTCGAATATACTATTCTATAACCCCAAATATAAGTTATTATAACCCCAAATAATTTATTATAACCCCAAATATACAATGTTATATTTTGGGCTGGGCTTCATGGATTCCTTCTGTAGAATAGACCGTCTCCCATAAGACTTACTATGTGAGATTTTGTGTAAGTTAAAAGGGAGATATGGGCTGGGTTCTTAAGAGGCGTCTATACTATAGACGGTCTTTCAACAGACACATCAATGCTTTTATATTTTCTATTTTAATTTTATTATCAATGCTTTTATATTTTCTATTTTAATTTATTATCAATGCTTTTATATTTTCTATTTTAATTTTATTTTCAATGATTATCTTCGATTCCTTATATTGAAAACACCCATATCCCACCAAAAATAGTTAAATGAAGCAAATACATACCAAGTTTCGTTGCTTGTCTTTGTGAATAGTAAACCAAATCCAACGACCAGTCTGGTTTTGTCCTAAGTGGGCTTCTCAACTTAACATTTGAATATTTTTAATTCTTTATAAATTCATAACTTTTTTGTCTAAAGGTTTTGCTACAATTTTTTAATTTTTTTTCTTATAATTTTTTGCTATATTTTTAATTTTTTAGAATATTTACAAAGTTTATTTAATTTTATCTATAGATTTAACTTATGTTTACATTTTAGGAAAATTTATCTAGAATAATCTAAGTTATTCGTGATTTTCCTACAATAATCTCACCTATTGATTAACCATGAAGAATTCCAATTTTAAAGGGTATTTGCCTAGAGTAAACTTGAGTAATCCGATGATTTGCTATAGTAGGTAATTCACCATAAAAGTAAACTGAAAGATATTTAAAATTTGACATAAAAAATTCTAAACAAAAAATTCATAATCTTTATTTGAAGATCTTTTTAACATTATTTTTGACATTTTTTTTTTGACAATGACATTTTATTTTCATTTATCTTTTTTATTAAAAAAATAAAATTTGCTATAGCAAGTCATCCGGTCACCGAGTTTACCCTAGGAAAATATCCCTCAAAATTGAGCTTATTCATGATTTATCAATAAGTGAGATTATTGTAGGAAAATCACGAATAAATTGGATTATTCTATGTAATTTTTTATTTCACATTATTTTTTTATCCCTCTCAATTAAAACCACTTTTATTTTATTGATTTTGAACAATTTTTTACAAGATTTCACCCTCTTTTTTTATTCTAGTCTACAACTTATTATCTATTCCATAAAGCAGTACTTATTATATCATCTACTTGTTTAATCTAACTCATTTACATTTCTATTAATTTCGTCTAAAATACACTAGACATCTCATTTTCATAAAGTATTTTTCTCCCTTACAGACAACTGTCACAAATTGCACAAAAACAACATTCTATCATCTCATTATCTTTAACTTGGTGGTTCTGACTTAGCCAGTGATTTTAGAGTGACTTTTATACGCAATCATACTCTTATTAATAATTAAATTAATAAAAATATCAATTTTATTTGACACTTAATTGCAAAAATCATATACAAATTCAAAAAATAATAATATAAAACACCCACAAATGATGTGATTATTGTCTAAATAAACCATATGCTAAAAGTATTACACGTGATTGATTATTCCAATTTTCAACATTATATACAAAAATCTGTCTAAACCCTACTAAAAAATACCCCCTTCCCTCTTTTCTGAATCTTGTTTTTCTCACTTTCCCACCTTTATATGATCTCATACTTACATGACATAGATCTCCTCACTTAATCATTTTCCATTTCTTAATCATTTTCTTAATTGCTCTGATTATTCATCAAAATCTAAACTTATTGGGTTTTGCATTTCATTTAATTACAACCAAAAAAAAGCAGAGATTTTGTAGCTGAAAATCATTGCTGTATGCTGTTTGAGCTAAGCTTATGACCCCCAATTCTCACAGAAAGGTAATAAAATCTGTCTTGATTAATGGTTTCTTGTGTCTTTTTATTGGGTTTTCATTTATTGATTCTTGCTGTTGATTGGTCGCATTCTGCTTTATGGGTATGAGTTATTAGCTTGCCTCCTATCCATACCCTGATCATATTTTTCTATGAGCGGAATACTCAATAATTTATGCTAGTGATTGAAGTGACAATATCCTCATGAGGGATTTAAAAGACTAATTGAGTATTGAATCGAATCGAACTCAAAACTTTATTTGAAAATTGAAAAGTTGTACTTGCTCTTCAACTTCAACTAAGTCAAGACCCGATTCTTATGATTTAATTTTTTAAATTTTAGGTTTTTAGGTTGATTTTATTATTATTATTATTGGTGTTCTAAGTATTTTGAAATAAATTTATTAAAGTTAAAATTTGATTATTGGAGTACTAAACTTGAAAATTAGAGCATGGTTACCAAAAAAACTTACATTTTTATACTTTTTAATATGATTTAGATTGATTAATTGATGGGTTTTAATTTATATTTGTTCAGAGAAAAAGGGTATCAATAATTACCAATATGGAAGATGGAATTCATCATTTGGCTAATTCCATAAGGGAGAAATTTGAAGAATTGCCCCCTCTTTGTTCTAAATGTTGCATTTATAAAGTCCCAAGAACCCTAAGAAATGTGAATTTTAGGGCATATAAACCTTGTCTAATTTCAATTGGGCCCCTTCATTATGGTAGCAAAAGATTACAAGGAATGCAAGAGCAAAAATTAAGGTATCTTCAAAATTTTCTAAGGAGAAATGAAGAAAAAACACTCAAAGATTACCTAAATGCCCTTAAAGATTGGGAAAATGATGCTAGGGATTGCTATATTGAGAAGATTAATTTAAGTAGTGATCTATTTATAGAAATGTTGTTGCTTGATGGGTGTTTTATAATTGAGTTTTTCTTGAATTGGTATTGGGAAACATTGGATGAAGATGATAGAATATTTGGTAAACCATCTTTAGAACATGTAATTAGAAGGGACTTATTATTGATTGAGAATCAAATCCCATTTTTCATCCTTGAAGGGTTATATGATCTTGTGTTCGAAAACGAGTCATTCGAGAGTTCCATTGCACTTACTGACCTCACTTCCGAGGTTTTGTTAGGGAAAAAAGAGCTTCCGAAAAAGTTTAGAAAGCGCGAAATCTTGCATTTAGTCGATTTTTTGAGAACGTACTTCTTACCCGATAGGCTTAGGGACGAGCTATACGAGCTAAATGAGCTAAACGAAAGCGGGTGTTGGGAGTTTCCGCCTGGTGCAGGGGATTTACATGATGCTGGTGTGAAATTCGTAGTGCACAAAACCGATTCGTTGCTTGATATAGAGTTCATAAATGGTGTTCTATACATTCCCAAATTCGAAGTCGAAGATCATACCGAATGTATACTCCTAAACTTATCGGCATTCGAACAATGTCATTACCATTTTGATTCATACATTGTGGATTACATACTTTTGATGGATGTTCTTATAACTACATTAAAGGATGTTGATATTCTTCTAAGTAGTGGGATTATAACCAATGCTTTAGGTAACAATGATGAAGTTGCACATCTTTTTAATACAATTTGCAGAGAAACTAACTATGATGCTCATAAATTCTATTACTCGCGTACTTGTTCGCGATTAGTCGCTCACTCGAAAGCGCCATGGAATCGATGGAAGGCGACGTTGAAGCATGATTATTTCAACAATCCTTGGACTATCATTTCTGTTGTTGCTGCTGTTGTGTTGCTTATTCTTACTGTTGTGCAAACTGCTTGTTGCATCATTGCTGCTAAACGATGAGTTTTTGGTTGTTACTACATTGATTCGAGAATCGAGATCGTTTGTACATAAGTTTTGAAGAAGTTATCGTGAATAATACAAATTTTTGCTGATTTCTCTACAATAATTTAAACTTTTGATTCTTAAGGGGTGTTTGCCTAGAATTAGAGGTGTTTACTCGGGTCATCGAGTTGATTACGAATTAAGTGTTGCAGGTCAGTTTGAAATCGAGTTTTGGGTCTGTATTGTTTTTTAGCTAATTGTAAATCATTTTGAAAGACGGGTCAAATTAGGTTCATTTTGAATAAGCGAGTAAATTTTGGGTCATCGGATCTATTTTGAACACCTTTACCTAAAATAATACCAACTTTAATTTATATATAGTATGTCTTGTTGACAAAAAACAAAGGTGAATAGTGGTTAAACAAAATTTGTTATTGTTATATGAAGACTAATGGTGCTAATTTGGATTATCAAGTTGGTGTCGAGTAAGGTGTTTCGGGTCGGTTTAAAATCGGGTTTTGTGTCCATATTGGTTTTTACATACTAGTAAATCCATTTTAAAGTCGGGTCAAAATTGGAATCTGGTTACAAGGTCGGTTGAAAATTGGGTCAACGGGTTTGTTTTGAACATCTCTAATGAAAACACCCCTAGGTAGGTTTATTCTTGTTAATAGAAATTTGGTATTCTTGTAGTGAAATTAGAAAAATTTGTATTATTTACGATAATTTTTCCTAATTATTTTGGGTATAGTCTTGTTTGATTCTTGTTCTTTTGTGAAAATTAAACTAGTTATAGTGCTACCTCTGTTTCAGCACTTGAGTCATTCATTTGTTTTTTTTTTGGCTCTGTTTAATTTGTATTTTATTTTTAATTATAAATTAAAGTATAATGAAGTGAGATATTTTTTGATTTTTTTTATGTATATTATACTATCATTTATCAATGCTCTTTAAGTTTTTTTTGATGAATTTTATTTATGTATTTAAATTGATGAAAAAATGTTTGCAGAATAACTTGAGACTTATGTGCCCGGAAGAAAGGGAGAATTTAGAATATTTTGTTCTCTTTTGGTGGTTTATTTATTGCTAATTTGCTATACAAATATACAATTGATCTCATGATTTAGGATCAAGTCCAAAAAAATTATATTTGAACATTTTAAGCAATGATAATCAAGAATGAAAAATTGTCAAAAATTAACTAATAAATTTAATATTTTGTCAAAAACATATTCAATATATTTCTTTTATAGAAACAATAATTTAGAGAGGATAGAAGACTACATAACATGCTCATATTGAAGGATACGACTAAAGAGTTCCTCAAATGGAAAAAACATATTTCTTTCATTTCAGTGACTTTGTCTCATTTGGTTTTTTAACACTATTCGCAGTTCCCTCTTAATCTATATTTTATTCTTAATCTGTAAGTTAAATATAGTCAATTGAGATCTTGTTTGATCATCAACGCAAGGATTATTAATATTGATATTTTTATAGTTTTTACTTATGCACCATTAGCGTATTAAGACTTTAATATATATCTTGACAAATGTGTCCAAATAAAATGGGACAAATACAGTAAAATGGAGATAACATAAAGGAAAGAATAAAGAACAAGACATGACAAAAATAGAAGATCAGTACAATTAAACATGGCCTAAGAATTTGTGTAAAATTAATTAATTATAAAGGATAGAACAATAAACAAGACATACTTTCTCCGTTCCATAATACTTGCTACATTTCACTTTTTTACGCAATCCAATGCACAATTTTGATCATTAATATCTTAAACTACACTTATCAAAAAATTATGAAAATTTAATATTATGAAAGTATGCGATTAGACGATTCAAACAAGATCCCACTTGACTATATTTTTACTTACACATTAGTCGCAATATGTAAAATAAGCTTGAACAATGAATAGTGCACAAAAATAAAATATAGCGAGTATTTCGGGACGGAGGAAGTATGTAACATAGATGTAGGCGTCAGTGACAAGTAAAGGTCTAGGACATCATTTTGTCAAAAAACTATATTATAAGTTTCAATTAGTTCTTATGTAATTTCCTCTATTTTTAAAATTTCAACTTTATTTGCAATTCCAAAATCTCATTCCAAAATGGAATGTTGTTTTGCCTTAAATTTTGATACCCTTTTAGCAAAAGGAATTTGGCTCATGTGTCTTGTTTTTGTGAGATTACAATCTCGTCCTTCCTCTATGCTGAGATCTATTTCAAATTGTCGAAACATTTTTTTGGACAAAAAAACTATATTTGCCTAATATAATTTACTAAAAAGATATTAAATATTTATCTTTATTTCTTAATATTTGCTTGATTCTTTTATATTAATGGTATTCCTACCTAATTATAACTCGTCTATCTTTTTTAACAAAGCCCCTTAACTCTTTTTTTATGACTTCAAGCATCAATAATCATTGCATATTCCTTTCTTAGATTCTTCCCCATATTTTTAATGGAATGCACATTAAAGAACGAAGGGAGTTTTGGTTTGGATTGTTCGGATTTTTTCTTTGTCAAGTACAATTTGTGGAAATTGTAATCTATTCAAATTTTTTATGAGTATTGTCAAACGAATTTAATTCTAGAAAAAACATTCAACTCCACCAAAAGATTTCGAGTTGAATGGAAGTCAGAGTATATGAAAAGGTCCAAATTTTATTCGAAACGATTCAGAGTGTACGAATTCCTACTTATTGTCATCCCTATTACTACTGGTAACTATATACTAGCCCTATTTAATTGCAACACTAGGAGTTTTTACGCAACTCAATGCACTAGTTTTTTTTAGAACACTCAATGCACTACTTTAATGATTAGTATCTTTAATTATTATGTACATCTATAAATTAATTTTCCTCTATTTCTTTTAAGTTGAAAAAGTTTGGGGGAAAACTCTCACGTTTTATCTTTTTTCTTGTCTCTCCTACTATATAACACAGTCTTAGTTAATTTCCCCCATTTCTTTTCCATTTTTCCTCTTTCCCTTTTCTTTCTTTCAAAAATTGTTATCTAAAACATTTAGTATTAATAAGAAAACTTGAAAAAAAAGTTAACCTAAAATTAGTATATATAAAATTTTTAGAATTTTAAAAATGGGCCTTTGAGTAGGATAATCCAAATAAGGAGAAAAGAAAACCCTTATATATAGATTTAAAATTATAGCACACTAAAAGGGTTACAAATCTCATTGTGAATTAACATTCAATATAAGGCCTTTTAATTAGTAGTAAGACTGAACAAATCGAGCTCTGTTACAATGTCAGAATTTAGAAAATGGACAACCCACACAAGCAGAAAAAGATCCAATCTACATCAATTCCAAAGGAGGTTTACAATTAAAATCAATTGGTAGTAGTAGGCGTTATTCCTCAAGTTATAAATTGACGTATTCTCTTCTCTTTTTTCGACTTAAGACAACTCACATTTGAAAAAACTTTAACAAAAATACAAAAAATAAGTAAGACCGGAGAGAATACTTTTAATAATCAGCTGGTCTTTGGATGAAACGACCTCATAATGAGACCTTTAATAAGGGCCAACGCAATTTGCACGTGTAACAACATGAGCATTTTTTTTTATTTTCTGGACATTTTTCAATATGGGATATTCCACGTGGTAACCCTGAGGTTTTGGGTTTTCCACATGGTAACCAAAACTTTTAAAAAATCCACATGGTAACCCTGAGGTTTACCAAATTGTTCCATCATGACCTTTTTGCACATAAAATGTTAGCAAAAACGTTAAGGAACATTAATTTCGAAGCTTTAAGGTTGTTGTACGCCAATATATGCGACTCACCATTTTAAATGCCATTAGTCTCAACCATTTTCCCCAAAATATAAACCCAAACTCTACCATATTTAGATTCGGGGAAAAAAATATGATTTGGATAAAAAAATGGTAGATTTGAGGGTTACATTTTGGGAAAAAAGGTTCAAACTGATGACATTTCGAATGGTGAGTCGCATAAATATGCATACAACAGCCATAAAGCTTCAAAATTAACGTTTGCTAATGTTTTTATGTGCAAAAAGGTCATGATGGAACATTTACGTAAACCTCAGGGTTACCGCGTGGATTTTTTAAAAGTTTTGGTTACCACGTGGAAAACCCAAAACCTCAGGGTTACCACATGGAATTTCCCTTTCAATATTTATAAAGGTATAAATGTTGACCTTAAAGGTATCAATTTTCAAAATTGATACCTTTACGGCCTGTTTGGTAGGTGGTAATAAACGGTAATAATGAGAATGAAAAACTCGTGTAATTTTGGTTGAAAAATCTCTTGGTTACCGTGATATTTATACTTGTCCAACTTCAATAATCTCATTTTTCATGAAATTCATTCCAATACATTACCATTGGGAGAGATGGTATAAGCTAGTAATGGAAATATTAAACAAAAAAATTTTTTGTGGCCAAAGTTTCATTACCATGGGAATGATATGAAACTTTTGATGAAATTTTGCACTATAAATCATTCCCATTACCACCATTTAATACCACTAACCAAACAGGCTGTTAAAGTCATAATCTATAAATACCCAGAAAATTAAAATGTTATTACCTGATAGAATGAGACCGTCTCATCCAAATTTATTTTTTTGTGTTTAAAAATAATCTAAAATTAAAAAAAATATTTGCATGATTAAAGTTTTGGACTTTAATGCAAGACTTATTGATGTGATAAACCTCAAGAAAAAGCTGTATGGGTTTTGGACGTATAGGTTTAGTGAAAAATTGAAACAGATGAGCAAAAAAATAAAAAAAAATCAATAAAAAGAAACATTTTGAAACTTTATCCCAAAATAAGCACTTTTTCCCCAATGCTCAGGTTCGGACCGGTTCGCTGTTAGTAACAGCGAACAAAGAGGCGTTTTTTTTTAAAAAATGAATGAGGTGTGTTCGCTGTTACTAACAGCGAACAAGGTGACTTTTTTTTTAAAAACAGAAAGGGGTGTGTTCGCTGTTAGTAACAGCGAACAACTGCGGGCATAAATCAGAATCTCCTCCTTCCTTCCTCATTTCCCCCAATTCACTTCAACCCTAAAAAAAAAAACGACAGTTACTTCCTAAATTCCGCCATTAATTCTCCTTCAAACCTTCAATTTAGGCTCTCATCTTTCAATCTAACACTAGTTAAGTGGTCTTGCACTTAGTTTGACTTGTCTAAGGTACAAATTTCTTCATTTTTTTTGTTATTTTTTCGAAATTAGGGTTTTTTTAATATTATTTGTTTTTTTCAAATGTAGGCTTCTCTTGTTCGATCAAGACTCGTTTATATCAATTTTAGCTAGTTAAGGTAAGTTCTTAGTTAGTTTTGTGCTTTGTTGTTCATTATTTTGATTATGGTTCATTGTTAAATTTTGTTATGGTGATTTTGATTAGTTAATAGATTATATTAGTGTATGTATTAAATTTAAATTATTTGTATGTATTTATTAATTGATTAGTTAATTGATAATACATGGTGATTGTATGTATGTATGGTCATGAATGTACTTGGTGATGATGTTGATTTGTATGTATTTATGTAGAAATGGCTACGTTTCGTGTGAGTGTTGCATGTTTTTGGGATGGTTCCATTCGTAACAGTGGTAGCAAGGTTTCATATATTGGGGGTAAAACTAAATTGTTTACGTGCAACTCAAACTTGGATTTCAATGACTTCCATCGTCTTGTATGTTCTAAGATTGGAATGGACCGCACACGAACTGTTGTTAAGTTGTCTTTTAAATACCGCTTGAGTGATGAATGGGTAGTTGGGAAGCAGGACCCATGTGGAGCTTTCATGGAAAGTTCATTGCATTTGTCCATAAAACCAACCATTGCGTATTCTTTGGGTTAGCCTTCTTATGCTCGTGAAAGTTTAAATAAATAACGGTTATTTATGAGGCTAATAAATCATTTTTATATGGTAAGATGTGATAGGATGAGAGGTTTGTTGTTTTAATTTATTTTTTTTGAGTTTGTTTATTTTAATGTTATTATTTTTGTCTTTTAGTGGTGATTTACAAATCACATTTATTGATTAGGTATTTTTGTTTATGCTATGCATTTTCAGATACTTTCATCATATAAATCAATTATGATTGCATTATACCAAAAAATTTTAATCAATCATCATACCACATAAATGTGATTTATTAAGATAAAAAAAAATATTAAGATAAATAAAACCAAAAAAGATAAATTAAAATAACAAAACTCACCCTATCACATCCTACCACATAAAGGTGATTTATTAAGCTCACAAATAACCGTTATTTACTAAGACTCATCGCATTTTACCCCTATGATAAGCGGTGTGATGTCAGTGAAATCATTTTTTTTAATAATGTCACTAAAGTCAGTTGACATTAGAGGTGTTCAACGGGTAGAGTCGGGTCAAAAATTAAATGTGTTGGGTTGAGCGGATCATATCAAATGTTAAATGGGTCGGGACAGATCAAAAACCGTATAAATCCTATCCATTTTGGCCCGACTATTAAAATTTTAAAAAATAGTTTATTTTATATGTGACCAGAGATCATAACTTAGCAAGCATGTTTTTTTTTTTTTGAATTGATATCACTTGTTTTCTTTCTGGATCCGATATAAACAAATTATTCTAAATGAGTTTTTTTTTTCTTTTGACTATTTTTTTTACATGAAGGGAGATTTTGATCAAGATGTTTAGTAAATCAGTTTTGATGACTTATATTGAGTGTTTCAATGGTCATATAATATTGTGCTATCAAGGTGAGTCGTTATGGTTGTTGAACTAAAATTTATATTGAAGACTTAAAATATTAAGTTTTTAAAGAGATTATTGCGGAGCTTAAATGTACAATCCACATGTTAAAATTGAATTTAGAACAGTGGAATATTATATATTTGAATTTAATTAAAAAAAATTAAAAAGGTCGTCGAAATGCAGGTTTTGACAAGAAAGAGGTAATCCCTTCGTTCTGAAATAGTTGCTACGTACATAAGGGTTATTAATTAGTACTCCTACTATTCATGTTTCAAGCTTATTTTATATACGACTAATGTGTTAGAAAAAATATAGTTAAGTGAGATGTTATTTGAATTCTCTAATCGAATTCTTTCATATTATCATTTTTTTATAATTTTTAGTTAAGCATAACTTAAGATATAAATGATCAAAGCTACGCATTAGATTGCGTAAAAATGAAAATGTATCAAGTATAATGAAACAAAGGAAGTATAACTGATATGACATGACTAGCATGCGTGAAAGAGGACAATAAATTGGAGAAAATATGTAGATAATCATTACAATTGACTGAATTAATTGAAAAATAATACTTTATTTGATTTTATTTGTTCTTTCAATTATACTTAAATTAAATTTTATAAAGCTCTTTTTATTATGAATCTTTCATTTTTGGATTTTTCGGACAAAGATAACTTATTTGGCTAGCATATTTTATTACAAAAATATATTCATGTGTTATAGCCTTATATGAATAGACACAACGCCAAATTACAATGTTGATTACAACGTCTTTCATTCTCCTAGTTTATTTTCAGGCAAACATTTTTAAAAACTTATAACGGCTTGTTTGCTAGTTGATATTAAATAATGAAAATAGTAATGAAACTTTAGTATAATTTTAGTTGGAAAATCTCACCATAAATTTAAGACAAAAACTTGTTTGTAACGGTTTCATGGGTGCACCCACCCATAAATGGGCCAGATAATCCACAACCCTTTTATTAAATTTGTTTTATACCAAATTTAAGACTTAAAAAACCAATGCCAAGACTTAAATCGATTTGGATTTAAATCTTAAATTGGTATTATAATTTTTTTTTTGAAGATAGTATTATAATTTTTAAAAATAAAATTTCCATTTCAAAATTTAAAAGACCTAATTCAAAGCTTATAAAAGTCAATTCCAATGTTATTTTGGATTTGACCTTATAAATCTCAAATTTGGATTGACAAAAAATATATAAAAAAAGATAAACTATTGTATGGGATTGTCTCATAGAGATGCGTCTTATACATGAGTTAAATAGTACATCTAATACATACTATGAGAATTTTAGCTCTTTATAGGCTCATTATTTGAAGTTGCCTCATCAAGAGACGGTTTCTTATAAGAATAACTCAATTTTCTTTTAAAAAAACAAACACAATTTCTTGTTTAGAACCGTCATAAAATTATTAGGACACTATATTATATGTGATCACTTTTAAAGCTTATATAATCTCTTTTTTTCAAGGCATATGTGATCACTTTTAAGGCCTATATGATCACTTCGAAAGGCATATGTGTTCATTTTTATTTTACTATATGATCACTTTTAATTTAAAGCTTATGTTATCACTTTTAAAGCATATGTGATCACATGCTTTTAAGGCTTATGTAATTATTTTTAATGTTTATAGAGATTCTGTTTGGTGGAGGTTGTGGTGGTGAGCTTGAAAATTAAAAATGATCACATCTGTCTTAAAAGTGATTACATAGGCTTTAAAGTAATCACATATGTCTTAAAACTGATTGTATAGGCTTTAACTTATGATAGTGAAAGTGATTACACATGCTTTAAAAGTAATGTGATAAGCCTTAAAAGTAATCATATATGCTTTAAAAGTAACCACATAAGCTTTAAAAGTGACCATACTGTAAATTAAAGCATATGTAAGTAGATATTAAACTTTTAAGAATGACATAAGTAAACATTAAATATACAGTAAGTAGATATTGAGCTTTAATGGATTGAGCGTAAGAGACATTTCTCAGATACGGTCTCTCAAGAGTAGGGATGGCAATGGGTATTGAACCCGACCCGGATCCGTGGAACCATATATGTTTTCACGGATCTGGGTCCTAAAAAATACCCAGACCCGGATCCGCGGATATGAAGGACCCGTTTTATCCGGATCGGGTTAACTTTTACGGGTCCGGGTCTGAATCTGAAAAATACCCAGACCCGGACCCACGGATCTGAAGGACCCGTTTTATAATTTTTTATATATTAAATATATATTATTGGTATTTGCTAATCCCTATTTCGGAGGATGCACTGCCACAACAATGACTACTAACTCGCTCTAGTCACTCACTATATACATTTTAATACTACTTCTAATTCCCTCCCACTCTCACGCGTACAAACCCACAGCCTCAACAAGTGACTAACATTAAAAATATATTCTTGCCTTTTTGATATATTAAATATATCTTCTTGTTATCGGCTATGTTTATTCTTGTAACAAACAACTCTAATGTGTTTGTTGGATATTTTCAAGACAATTTTAAGTTATATAATATTTTTTTGGGTGATCGATTGTGAAATCATGTACTTCCTCCGTAAAATGTTATTTGCAACTTTTACCTAAAATGACCGTTTACTATTATTTGCAACTTTATTTTTTTTTCTATTTATAGAAAGTTTTTTATTACTTTTTTATTTTCTCTCTCTTACTTTTTATTTTCTCTCTCTTACTTTTTTATTCTCTCTCTCTTACTTTTTAATACTCTCTTACTTTTTAATACTATAATACTATAATCCCACCCCACTCAACTTAAGAGAAGGACTTGTGTTGACCTGGTCCACACTAATATTAGTGTGGACCATGTTTCACACCCCACTTTACTTCTCTCCACTCCACTTCACTTCACTCTACACTTATACTCTATTTCATTTCACTCTTATTCTTTCACACTTCGTCTATTTCACTCTTATACTTAAAAAAATAAAAAATAAATAAAAATTTAAAAAGTTAAAATTAAAATTTAAAAATTTAAAATTTATAAAATAAATTAGTAGAAATAAAATTAAAAAAAATATTAAATTTTAAAAAACTAAAAAAAATTAATTTTTTAAAAAATAAAAATAATTTAAATTAAAAAATTTAAAATTTATAAAAAATTTAAGAAATAAAAAAAATTAAATTTTTAAGATTAATGTGAAAATTAAAAATTTTAGAAAGTAAAAAATTTAAATAAAATCTTTTAAAAAAACTTTTTTTTACAAAAATTTGATTGAAATTAAAATTTTAAAAAAATTGAATTAAATTATTTTTTCTTTTTTAAAATAAATTGGAAGTAGAATAAGGGAGTGAGAGATTGAAAGTAGAGTAGAGAGTAGGAGTGAAAACTTGGTCCACCCAAAAATTAGTGTGGACCAGGTCTACCTTAGATTTTGTCCTCAACTTAATTAATCTATTTTAATACACTACTAAAAGTTTTGCCTAGGAGTCCGCGCACCCATCCAAAGTTGCAAATAACCTTTTACGGAGGAAGTATATTATAATCATTAGTCTATAGATAAAAATTTATAGCAATCTCAACACGATCCAAAATTTTTTTAAAAAAAATAAAAACAAAAACAAGTCAGACCCGTTTGGACCCGGATTCGAATCTGAGTCTTGCAAAATTGGACCCGCGGGATCTGCATCTGAATCTGAATCTTGAAAACGGATTTGGATCCGGGTCCACCTAGACCCGGTCCAAATTCGACCCGTTGCCATCCCTACTTAAGAGAGAAGAGACTAGATGATGAATTAAACAAAATTAAACTAAACTAATGGAACAAAAAACGTGGTGAAATTTGGAGCCTTAGAGTGTCATTAATTAATAGACTTGGTTCCAAGACCTAATTGTAACGACCCTTGTATAATGTAAGGGCCTAAGCCCTAACATTTTTGAGACTATGGATTTGGATCAATAATGATTATAACTTTTAAAAATTTGGGTATGGATGTAGGTCTAATCTTTCTAGACTAAATTTGATCAAAACTCAATTCTACCCAATAACTTTTTCTTGTGAGATGCCTATATATATATACTACGACTCGTTCAAATTTAGTAAATATTTTTTTTGATTATAACATATTTATTTTAAGATTTAAAAGGTCGATCTTACGACTTAAAAGGTCAATTTTAAAGATTTTAATACCATTTTAATATTTGAACCATTCCACTTTAAAGTTGGAATGAGAATTTAAGCTTTGAAAGTGGTCGTATAAGTCTTGAAATGGTCTTTCAACTTAAAACAATTCTTACTTGAGACCGTCTTTTGTAAAGACGACTCTCAAAAGTCCAGCCCAAATCCATACTTAGAGTTGTAATAATATGAAACGGAAGAATTAAAAAGACAACTCTTAAAAGACGGTCTCTCAAGAGAGTATCTAAATTAAAAATTGTAAAATAGTTTTGATCAAGTTTAACAACTATAATATGAAAGGGAAGAATTAATTAATAAATTTCATAAAATTAATTTCAAAAGAAAAAGAGTATAATTAATTATGGACCATTATTCTAATTTCACTGCAATTATTATTATTATTATTATTATTATTATTATTATTATTATTATTATTATTATTATACATGTGACTATGTGAGTGACATATGAAAAGTCAGAAGAGAAAGAGATGGTCAATGAATTATAAATTCCTTGTACGTTCATAAATGGCCAAAATGCTTCTTCATGTGGAGTTCTGATACCCATGTCTTTAGTCTTGTCTCTAGCACATGTTTTATTTTCGTAAAACTATATTTACTGTTTGATTTTTTCTATTTATAATACTTCCTCCGTTCGAAATATTTGCTACATTTTATTTTTGGACACTGTTTATTATTTAAGCTTATTTTATATATTGCGGCTAATATGTAAGTAATAATATAGTGGTGGGATCTTGTTTGAATCGTATAATCGCATACTTTTATAATATAAACTTTCTATAAATATTATATGTGTATAATTCGACATATAAATGAACAAAATAGTACATTGAATTGCGGAAAAAAGTTAAATATAGCAAGTATTATGGAACATAGGAAGTAATATGTCACAAAATATAGGAAATTATAATATATAAAAAAATATTGTCTATATACTCTTCAGTTTAACAAGACTTGATGTATAATCCGTCTATTTCAACAATTATTTTTTTTTTAATTTCTTTAACAATTATTATACTTCTATTTTTCATGCTACATAATGTATAATTTCAACATCAACATTTTAAATGACGTATAATAAAAATTCCAAAGTTAATATTATGAAAATATTTAATAAAAAAAATTTAAATAAAATTTTACTTAACTATATTTAAAATTACACAAAAAATATATATAAAACAAAATTAGTTGTTATATATAATGCTATTAGAGACAGAAAGAAGTAGGACTTAATTAGTTTCATCAAGTTATGCGCTTTAATACAACAATTGAAGTTAGCTACATCATAAAACAAATTTAATTCATACAATCTATGTGCGGGAACACTGGGTATTTATAAATTTTCTTAGAATAATATGGAAATGGTTATGTTTAATTTAATTAGAGTCACACAAAAAAATTTAGACTTGAAATTAAAAAAATGGAAGCACCATAAAGGATTTTTTAAAATGTAACATCCATAAATCAAATAAAAATAAGCTTTTTGTTATATAATAAAATTGAAAAAAAACGTATTCTAATTTAAATTCATTTAAGTAATTAATCAATAGATAACTCAAAAAATAATTATTTCTAATATAGTCCACAAAAAGTGTTACATTACATACCATAAATTACCTAGAACCAAAAAAAAAAAATTGCTACTAGTATTAGTATATTAGCTAGACTACTACATTATTTCATACAAATTTAATTGTCACATTATTATTTCTACTAATAATGTAACAACTAAATTTAAATAAATAAACATTATCTATTCTGAAATACTTATAACTGAAACTGAGTGTGACAAATTATACGGAAAAGTGTCACTATCAGTTACAAGTATAATAGAACCGAGGAAGTTCGACATAATAAATAAAATAATAATTAAAAAGAAGTAGAAGAAGGAGCACAAGCAATACAAGCAAGGAAAAGGATAGCAGAAGAAGCACCATCTTCTTCAAGACTAGAAGTACTTCTCTTAAACTTGTTAATTTTGCCTTTATTACATTGCATAATTTGCACCATTTGCTTTTGTTGTTGTTGTTGATTTCTTCCTTTAATGGCTTCTTCTACTCTTGACACCATTTTTATTTTTATTTTTATTTTTATTTTTTTTATTTTAATTAATTTTGTGATCTCTCTATATTTGAAAATGATTTTGGAAGAATGATTTTCACACTATTTATAGCCAATTACCAAGATGACATTTGAAGAATAAATTATTGATTTTGATATTATTGATTAGCCAACTAGGGGTAAGAGTGGGGTTGGGTTAGGATTTAGAAATGTCTATGTGGAATGAACCAATATACTTTGTTTTTTGTCCACATAAAATCTAGAAAAATTATATGGGTTTTTTCAATAAAATTGTTTTAGACACTATTTTAATTGATTTTAAATCATATTGACTCAATATAAGATAAGAATAATAAAACTATTATAATTATTTTTGATTGAGTAAATTTGATACATTTTAGTAAAAATAACAATGATAGTAAAGAAAATTAAAACAATTGATTATAATAAAATAAAATTTAATTTAATTAATAAATATTTTTGTAAAACTAATTAAGTTAAATTAAGTACTAACACAATTATTTAATTGAGTAATTAGGCACAAATCAGTAAATCAAACAACAACTTGTCTTGTATGAGATCATCTCACCATGAGACAAACCCATATAATTAGCTCATTTTTCTATTTAATCACTTTAAAATTATAAGTGATCATTTTAAAATACTAGATGCCGATGGACATAAGTGAGTCCAATATAAATTGTCTTCATATAGATAAAAAAAGATAAAGGTAAAGGACCTTTTCGAGTGGGAGGTTTTTTTTTTCTTGAAAGATGCGGACAAATTGTACCCGTACCCCCAACAAGGGAGTAAAGAGAAATGCGCACAGTCAAGAAACCTCCAATTAATAGCTGCGCCCAGTAGGGATTGAACCCCGAATCTTTTACCTCATATGCAGATGCTCTATATCCATATATAGATTGATAAGACAATACATTTGCCATCTTTATTATTAACACAAATAAAATAATGAATGTAGAGATGCGGCAAGATTTGGCTTGGCACAATGGGATACATGAATCTTTTCATATACCATAAAAAATTCATTTTTAAGTAAACCCTTGATAAAGCCATTACTTTCTGCGTAATGGAACAAAGCTCCATATGATCTATTGACTAGGTACTTAGGATTTCCCCTTGACCTAATACATTGGAGTTTCAAACTATGTTATTTTTAACAAAAATACATTGACTATAAGGAGTAGTAAAAGAGAAAGAACATCAATTAATATATTAATAAAATTTATTTGATATTTACGGCCTATTTGGTTAGTGGTACTGAATGGTAGTAATGAGAATGATTAATAGTATAAAATTCCATCATAAGTTCTATATCATTCCCATGGTAATGAAACTTCGATCAAAAAAGAGTTTTTTTTTTTTCACAAATTTTTATTACCACCCAATACCACCTCTCCCAATGATAATGCATTGTAATAAATTTTATGAAGAAAATTAGATGATTAAAGTTGGATAAGCATGACCTTCAAGGTAGCCAATAGATTTTTTGCACTAATTTTTCATTTTCATTATTACTACTATTTATTACTATCTACCAAGTATGCCGTTAATGTATGTGTAATGTGTGTTTAAGACTATCATACACTCTACTAAAAAGAGAATGAAATTCCACGTGTCATCATAGGATTAATCCTGACACTTGGAAGAAAATGATTGGTCTGAGAAAATATTAAGCGTGATTATCTGATTTCAAATTGAACTAATATTCTGCACCATAAAATCAGCAATTTAAAATTCTGTTTCCCAAAATACACTCATTCACTTAAAATTAATCATTTTAATATACATTAACAGCCCAATGATTTCAGCATTTTAATATTCTTGATCTAAATTAAGCACTATTTCCTAATTGAATTAAATACTGACCGTGAATACATCATAATATTATTTTGAATGGTGCAAGATTTAAGAAAATAATTGTACTTAATTTCTCAGCATTTTAAATACTATTCCATGAAAACAGCATTTATTTTATTCTGTCAAAAAAAAAAAAACAAATATTTACCCAAATTAGAACATATTATGAGGCCAAACCATTAAATTTTGAGTTATTTTATATGTTGAGTTATTTTATATATATTATCTACGTTTGTTTTCTTATAGTTTTTACATAAATTATATATGTATGATTTGCATAATTATTCACATCTAATTTCTGTTATGTGATTAAAATAATACAATTATAATAATCACTTTTTAATTGTTTTTTCTTTGTTTTTAATTACAATAATAACTTAATTTGCACAATACCATAATTAGATGGCCATATTTAAATAAGAATTTCATCATTGGATGTGATAATCAAAGCATCAAACTATACTAGCTTAGATGGCCGTAGCTTAGCATTAATCAAATAGGTTTATACCATAATTAGAGCATCAAAGTACATTCAAGGTGGGACCCGCTTTAATCATTTTTTTGGTTGATCAAATTTTTAATTTAACTCCACCCTACTTAAATACTTTAACTAAATCTTAATTAGATCTTATTATATATGTTGTTTCTATAACAAAAAGATTTTGTGTGTTGTATTAATTAATTATTAATATTACAAAAATCAAAGTAACATGACTAGTAGTTCTTCAAAAAAAAAAAGTAACATGACTAGTATATGAAATTTTGATGGGAATGATTCTAAATATAGTCCATTTGTATTAATAATAATTTTTGTTCATGTTTTTTCATCTTATAATGTTATTGATATATTGGAATTGATTTTAACGTAATTGAAATTGTTTTCGTACAACTGATCAATATATATTAAAAAGTAACATAGGTGCGTGAATATTTATATTATTTTTATTGTTATTGAATTAAACTTTTTTTAAGAGTGAAAGGAAACTATTAAAAGTCTAAGACATAGATTCAAAGACTCAAACCAGTTCTATCCCTCGTGATCAGGTCTTTCAAGAGGTGGAACTCACCAAAATCAATCTTTCTTTGCTCCTATCTCTCTCTCTTGGGTCTACTAAAACTTGTCTTATCCTTAATTATGAGGCTTTCGACCATCTTTAAAGGTGCGTTGACAACCTCAATTTCTTCTTGTAAATGTCTACATCAAAGCCAAGTTTAATGTGAAGTGTTATTTTGTGCATTGGAGATACACCCCAAAATACGTTAAAGCGAACTCTTTCTCGACGCACTAACGTTCTATGGTTATATCCTTTTTATTGTTTTATTTCAGGTTCCCACTTTTATTTTTGTTTGTATAATTTCCTTGTAATTTGGATTTAAAGTGGATTGTTTGAATGATTTCTTAGCGGCCTAACATTTCGTCCCATATAACAACACCAACTTGATTGCAACTCGGTAAAAACTAAGCCTTTTAGTCTAGTGGGAAGTTACATCTCTAAAGATCTCTCCGTTACTCTGGATAACATATATCCTAAATACTTAAACTTGGAATACATACAACCACATCTTGTCCAATGGTCACCATGGGGTCACTTTCATGCTCCATCCCACTAAAATTGCATCTAATATATATTATGTATTGAGTTACCCTTTGCCTTCTAGTTATTTTCTCAACTCCTCTAGTTTTGTGTTGGGCACCTCGCTAGTTTCTGCAACTAGCACATAATTATTAACAAAAAGTATGCACCACGATACAATTTTCCAAAATAGATTTGGTAAGCTCAACTATAATGGTAGCGAAAATTAATAGGCATAAGAATGCGCATAATTTTAATGCTTAATGTAAACCTACTTTTATTGAAATAACTCTTTTATCCCAACTAGTGTCTGGATGTTAGACATGACTTCATCATTCATGTATTGTGTTCCCTCAATATACGTCAACAAAATGCCCTTAGCCACGAGCCTATCCCAAAAAATCTTACGTAATATACTATTATCATGTTTCTCTAGATTGATAAACACCAAATGCAAATCGTTTTTCCGCTCTCTATACTTCTTCATCTGTCTTCTTAAAACATGAATAACCTTCATAGTAGATCTTCTTAGTATAAAGCCGAATTGATTCTCTATGATCATCATCTCTTGTTCGATTTCCGTCTTTAAACTCAGGGCCGGTTCTAGAGGTATCCTAGGTAGCCGACCGCCTAGGGCCCCTCGAAATAAAGGGCCTCAAATATTAAATTGTGCTATTTAGGTCCGGTTTGTGAGATGGTTCAATCCTTCTTCAAAGATGGACTCCATTTTCATACTGATGCAACCTGTAAAAGGGAGTTGAATTACCTAAGCTTTGTTCTTGTATCTTTCTTTGTTTGATCAATAAAATATTTTCTTGTTTAAAATAAATAAATAAATACCATGATGATAACATGTAACATTATAGATAGTAGGTACCCCCTCTGATCTTTTTTGATTGTCTTATTTGAAGATTGCACACAAATTAAGAAATGTAAAATTTTTGTAGATAGTGAGTATTATTTTATTAACAAAAGTGGAATTTTTGTAGGTAGTGGGTATTACTCCCTCCGTCCCATTAGTTTTGTCCACTTTGTAGTGGGCACGCAAAATAAGGAAAAATAGTAGTGGGGTATTTTTAGTGATTATAATAATTGAAAAAGGTGGTAGTGGGGTATTTTAAGTGAATATAATAATTGAAAAGGTGGTAGTGGGGTATTTTAAGTGAATATAATAATTGAAAAGGTGGTAGGTGGGGTATTATTAAATAATATAAGTTGGGGTAGTTGGGGGTATTTAGGTAAAAAGTTTTGCCTAAAAAGAAAAGTAGACAATTAAAGAGGGATTACCCAAAATGGAATAGTGGACAAAACTAATGGGAGGGAGGGAGTATTTTATTAAAATAGTGGTGTGAATAAATAATTGTATTGGTATTATGAGAGAGAAATGAAGGTTAAATAAGAGATATAGAGACTATATGGAAGATAAAAACTTTCTAAAATACTCCCTCCTATTCAGCTTAAGTGTCTCATTTTCTTATTGGGTCAAATCACCTTAAATGTCCCATTTCTATTTTTGGTATGTAAACTTTACCAATTTACCCCTACTAAACTTAACTTTTACACACCTTTATAGCTACTAATCCCACTTTGCACCTATAAAGATTCAAAAACTCTACATTTTCTCTTACACATGTGGTCCCATTTGACTTTTTTTAAAATCCGTGAAAAGTCAAATGGGACACTTAAGCTGAATAGGAGGGAGTAGAAAATTATTCTAAATAGGATAAACTTATAAAATTGCCCGTTATAATAATATGAACAAACTTAAAAGAACAGAGGGAGCAGTATCTATGAGTATGACATAAAATTATAGTTGGATTGATGTGAATGTTAATGAAAGTTGTACAACCTTGTCATGTGCAAACCCATGTGGTCATGTGTCTATTTGGTCATGTCTTATTTCGGCAGACGACTACCTTCCATGAACCAATTTTATCTTACCCATTTTTCCGTTGTCGTTTTATCAACTCATAATTCTTTGAACTATAGTCATAGAGTTGTCAACATTTTAATTGGTTGATTTTTCATTTAAACAATCTAAAAGAATTTATATTCATATATTCCAATCATTAAGTAATAGAAAAAATTAATAAAAATATTATCAATTATTAGTGCTTATTAGCTTAGAATAAATCCTACTATTAAATAACTCAGAATATACTTAACTATTCGCATAATAATTTAAAGTATATTTTTTTACTTTAAAATTAGGTGTATTTTAAGAAGATTAATGAAACTTTGGATTCATTATGAAAAAATTATTCTAATAGTATATGGACTAGTTTGAGAAAATAAATAGTAGAATTATTTTGAGTGAATGATTAATAGTTTTCCCCTCACAAATTAAAATATTTACTCTCATCGTACTCCCCCACATGTATTTAGGAATTAGCTCGTACTATATGATTAGAACAAGTATCATTGTAACTAGAATTTTTTTAACAATTAAGTTTAATTAAACTTAATTGGAGAAAGACTACAGATTATTCGTGAAATTAAAGTTAAAAGGACCTCACTTTGGTGAAGAACAAGCAAAATAGCAACGAAAAGCATAGCATACACCAAAGAACAAACAAACACAAAGTCGAATACAAAATCTTGTTCAATGGTGTTTTAGACACCTACTTCTCAAATGAAATGTATTTCATTAATGATTCAAAAATACAATAATAAAATAACTGGCTTCACCAAGGTTAGAGGACACACTTTCTACTCTAAAGCTTCCACCTTTGATAAAGGTTACTCATCTAATACAAGTAATACTCGATCTCTAGGTTATCCTAATCCTATTTTCTCTGTTTGTATTAGCCTCTACAATAACCATTATTCTAGTCTTCATTTACGTCTATATATATATATGCTCTTTTATCAATGGAATAGCCCTAGGATAGATATGATACGAAGGCCAAAAGCCCAACCAAAATAGAAACTTGAAGTTGAGCGTTTTGAACTAGCACTCACTTCATTGACCTTACGTGACTTATTGTTGCCCTGCTTAATTCGGTCATGGGACCTCTTGCCACATAGGGGTCTTTGAGGGTATGCGAGGTGATCGACCGTACAGGGCCCCTCTTTCTCCAATATATTTAAAAAGTTAATCAAAAAAAGAAATACGTTAAATTTATTAAAAAAATAAATATATTTACTATAATTAAGGCGCAAAATATAAATTTTGCATAGGACCCCCAAATTGTTCGAGACGGCTCTGTCTTGCCAAATCCTTGCCTTGTTCAAGGCACAACGTAGCTTATGAACCCAAAATGAAAATTAAAAAAAAGTCTTTTCAATAATTTCGTACGAAGTATATATATAAAGTTCTATCATCCTTTGAACAAGAAGAGCGGATCCATCATAAACTATGTAGAATTTTTTTTATATTTATTTTTATTAGTCACTTTTAAATTTTTATTATATGTATGAGTTTGATTAACATGTTAATATAATATTATTTTTGTCTTCAACTTGTTTTGGCGAAATTTAATTGTATGTATCTCCAAACCAATGTGGTATCCCAATATGATTAAGGATAAAGTCTCACACCGAAAATAAGAAAAGGACTGAAGTCTCCCCCTTATGACTTATCCAATCCAAGAGAATGATTTTGATAAACATAAAGTAGCCCATTATTCTTGTCGGATAAATACTGACAAAACATTCAAAACCAAGAGGAGTATTCATATGTCCCACTTTATTAGACTCCATAAATCGGTAACTCATTAATTCTACTATATTTGTTATATTTGTCTTTTACGTATAATTTATTACTCCCTCCTATTCATACAAAAGGAGACATTTCTATTTTTGGCCAATTTAGACAAAATGTCTCATTTCTATTTTTACTCTCACCTTTACAATTAATTTAATCAATTAAAATATCCAACTACCCCCACTTTTACTGCTCCTAATACCCAACTATTACCTTTATAATTAATTTAATCAATTAAAATACCCCACCATTTCACTCTTAAAAACCGTGTCAACCCAAATGTCCCCTTTTGTGTGAATAGGAGGGAGTATTTTATTTTGATTATTTGAATATTGAATTATATACTTCTAAAAATTACAAAAAGTTAATTTATAAAAGTTATTCACACAAGATCTCATTTACTTATATTTTTTCTTATACATTAGCAGCAATATATAAAATAAGCTTGAAAATAAGCTTAAATGATGAATAGTGCTAATAAGGACATGTAGCAAGTATTTTAGAACGGAGGAAGTATTTCATAGAAAAAGTGAAGGAAACAGTAGAAGCATGTAGATCGTAGCCTTGTAGTTTATTAAAAATAAAATTAGTACGTATTTTGATAGACGAAGTAAAAATTCGAGCAAATATTTTATTTTGTTCGTTTTGTTTTACCTCATACATAGGAGTTTTTACAAGAATTAAGAAATTAGTATCTTTGTGTTCAAAAGACTATTATAATTTCTAAAAAGATATGTGTAAAAGTTAATAAGATATGCGTAAGGAAAAAATACAGACTATGTAAACATTTACACAATTATTTTAGGAAAAATTACCTAAAATAATCCAAACTATATATTCATGATTTTTTTTCCTACAATAATCACACCTATTGATTAACCATGAATAATTTCAACTTTGAGGGGCATTTTCCTATAGTAAACCCGGTGACCGGATGACTTTCTATAGCAAGTTTTATTTTTTTTAAAAAAATATAAATTAAAAGAAAATGTCGAAAAAATGTTAAACAAATATTCATAAAAAATTTTCATGTAAATTTTTTTAAAATATTTTCTAATTTTTAAATTAATATTTATTTTATTTTTTTTGGTGAATTACCTACTATAACAGGTCATCGGGTTACCCAAGTTTACTCTAGAAAAATACCCCTCAAAGTTGAGATTATTCATGATTAATCAATAAGTGGGATTATTGTAGAAAAATCATGAATAGTTTGGATTATTCTAGGTAATTTTTCCATTATTTTATGCCAAAAGTAAAAATATTTTAAGATTTTAAAATGATAAAAATTGAAAAAAAAATTATAGCAAATATAATAAAAAAAGGAGAAAATTTTACGAGTGAGTAAATACAAAGCATCTAAGCGACTAAGCCCATGATAGAAGTATATGTAGTAGGAAAGATAAGATGTTGCCCCTACATGTTCATAATGGCTATGTAGGCATTTTTTGTAACATCCCATTATCTCTTTTGACCATTAACTAACTAAACACTTCTTAGATTCGTGTAAGAGAATGCATATTTTTTATTATTATAATTAATCATACATCTTTTTGGAATAATAAATAATTATTTTTTTTGACTAGTTTTGGAGTAATTAATTTATCATACATCCATGACTATTTAGAGCTTATTAATTAGTTTATTGTTATTTTCAAAAAAAAAAAAAAATTAGTTTATTGTTATTCAAAAAAAAATAGTGTATTGTTAACAAACTATATTTATACCAGTCGATTTTCTGGGGCAAGCCTATTAAAATGAAATGTCTATTTAGCATATTCTTCATGTTTATTTACATTATTCTTATATTTATTTATATCACCCTTAATACATACTTAAGACTATTATATTTCAAATGGCTACTTACAATATATTTGATGCCTACTTACATCATAATTAATGCCTACTTAATGTATTCTTAATGTCTTCTTGTAATATCCTAAATGTTTATTTATAGTATCCTTAATTAATGCCTAGCTACATCATATTCTAAATGTTTATTTAACGTATCCTTAATGACTACTTATAATATCTTAAATGCCTACTTGAGGTACCTAAAACCTCTTTGAGTAAGCATACAAAGCACACTCAACATGCTTCTTTTTTTTAAAAAAAAATATAATGGATTGACCTAATTATTGGAGATGGTTTCTTAAATAGACTGTTTTTCACAAGAATTTGTATTTCTATATTACTTACTCCAATTTACCAATATTTTCATAAATATCTCTAACGGTCATTAAGTTATAAGATTGATATTAACAAATTAGTTTACAGTAACATATATCAAATAAAATTTTCACTTGACAATAATTTAACTTATATATATTAAAATCAAATACGAACTAAAAGTGTTTGATATATAGTATACTAGTATAGAAACTCGTGCAATGCACGAAGTTATTACTATAAAAGTATATGTAAATATAAAATTTAAATAGAGTTATAATTACATGTTATTTGTATCAAATTATAATATTTCTTTTAAAATAAATAAAGGATTTTAACATATAATGCTTTTTGATAGAAAAAATATTCATACTTTTTAAGGCAAATACAATAAATCTTCTAATGTTATCATAATGATTATTTGTCATTCTCAAAATAATGTTTGATATCTTGTATCTTTTGTTTCATGATGATACTTTTTAGAAATTAAAATTTTAATGAAAAAACTTTGTTAATTAGCAAATACTACAACATTAAAAATATAGATTCTAATAAACATCAATTTGAAATTTATGTAGCTTTTAAATTCAAATATATAATATTTCAATAAAATTTAGAAAAACATATCTTATTGTGATATACTACTCACACATTAAGAAATAAGTTGATGTTAATTTTGGTAAATATTATTTTATATGGTAAGTCACTATAAGGATGACACGTGGAATTTTACAGTCTTTTTATTAGATTGTATGATTTTAACATATAATGCTTTTTGATAGAAAAAATATTCATACTTTTTAAGGCAAATACAATAAATCTTCTAATGTTATCATAATGATTATTTGTCATTCTCAAAATAATGTTTGATATCTTGTATCTTTTGTTTCATGATGATACTTTTTAGAAATTAAAATTTTAATGAAAAAACTTTGTTAATTAGCAAATACTACAACATTAAAAATATAGATTCTAATAAACATCAATTTGAAATTTATGTAGCTTTTAAATTCAAATATATAATATTTCAATAAAATCTAGAAAAACATATCTTATTGTGATATACTACTCACACATTAAGAAATAAGTTGATGTTAATTTTGGTAAATATTATTTTATATGGTAAGTCACTATAAGGATGACACGTGGAATTTTACAGTCTTTTTATTAGATTGTATGATATGATGGTAAGTCACTATAAGGATGACACGTGGAATTTTACAGTCTTTTTATTAGATTGTATGATGATATGATTTGATTAACAAATGGGACAACAATTGTATTTGATTATTTTCAAAAAAAAAATAATTATATCTATTGCAACACTTTTGCAACTAAAACTTTACTTGGTTCTAGTAGATGATTGCCCCATTTGATTGCCATCAAACAAGATGTAACAATGGATTTCTCTACTACAAATTTGGTCTAATGCAACACTTTGTTTGCAATCTTTTTTTTTTTTTTTTTTGCATTTTACTCTTAATTTAACATTTTATATCAACATATTTGGTTTAATGTTAAGATATGCAAAAATTCTATTGTATCCGTTTAAAAATTTGATCTTAATCGTAGGGTTTGGTTTAATTTTTTGAGATATGCAAAGTTCTGTTATATCCGTTTAAAATTTAATATAATTTCAGGGTTTGATTTAATTTTTTGAGATTCAATGACTTTAAATTCAGATCCATAAAAAATAAATGGGTTTGAGTGTGTGGGTTTAGAGTATTTATACTCCAACTTGCTCTAGATATCCCTATACCTTACCTACAACCTAAACTATAATCAATTTTCAAACTATTTTTAGACCAAAATTTTATCTATAGATTCATTTTAGATCTAATTAGACCATTAAAATGTAAAAACAATCACGCACAAGATTAAGGGCCATTTAAAATCCATTAAAGACCCATTAAGAACCCAGTATAAAAATTACTTGTTATGTCGAGTTTTTTTGGGTCAATTCACCTGTACCAAACAATCAAATGAAAGTTTTAAATCAAGATGTTATTACTTATTATTGTACAATTTTCTAACTCACAATCTAAAAACTCCAATTTCAAAATTAATAAAAGAACTTGACAGATAAGTGAATAAAAGTTAAGCTAAGTTTAAAAGTAAGTGAGGTTCTTAGCAATCATCAATATGTTTATCTTCCAACTATATACATCAACATATGCTGTGTAATATTTATATTAACCAATAATTCCTTCAGGTGCTCTCTTGAGAGACCGTCTTTTGTAAATACAATTCTCTAAAGTCCAGCCTACATCTATATTTAGAGTTGTAATAATATATATTTGGAATTGGACTGAATTTTTGAGAGTTGCGAATAAGAATTTGTATAATTCCTTTGCTATCATTAATCTTCCATGTTTTGGTAAGTTCCCCAATTTTTATTATACATTTTGTTGATATAAGAGCTCATTTGATAATTGTTTACAAATAGACTTCCCCTAAAAGTAGTACTTATAAGTTACTCCCTCCGTTCATTAAAGAAGTTCCCACTTTTCATTTTAGAGTGTTTCAATTATTGTTTCCATAAGGAATCTTTCAATTGTTGTTTCCATAAGGAATCTTTCCATTTTAACATTTTTATATTCCTTATAGTAGAGCTGTTCATGGGCGGGCTACCATAGGCGGACCCACCTTGAGACAAGGGGGTACAGCTGTACCCCCACTTTGAAAAAAAAAATCAGAAAAAAAAAATTTAAAAAAAAAAATTTAAAAAAATTAAGAAACGGGAAACCCTATTCGCGTCCCACTCCCTTCTCCTCTCGCTGTTCCTTTCTCCCCGCAGGCCCGCAGCTTCTCCCCTTCTCACCGCACCGCCAGTCGACCACCACCAGCCCCACCGGCCACCGCAGCATCTCCCCTTCTCAGTTCTCACTCCAGTGACTCTCGCTGTTCCTGTTCCTTTCTCCACTTTCTCCAATTTGAGGTAACCCTAATTCACTTTCTCACTCCAATTTGAGGAAAAACTCCATTTGAATTTTAATTTTGTTAATTGGGTTGTTAGTGTTTGTATAATTGTGTTGATTGAAAATTAATTGGGTTGTTAGTGTTTGTATAATTGTGTTGATTGAAAATTAATTGGGTTGTTACTTGTTAGTGTTAGTGTTTGTATAAACTGAGTCAGTAAGGACAATTTCAAAGATGAATTCAGCTTTTATTTGAAGATTTATCAAATCAAATCTGGGTATTTATCTCATTTACTCTTTATTCTAGTCTTGATTGTTCAATTTTGTTATCTTTTCATTTTGATTCAGATTTGGTATTTATGCTCTCGATTTCACAAATTTATCTTTTGTATCAATCAGACATGGATTTATTGGTTTTGCAATTTACAATTGTTTTCTTTTGGATGTTTATTCATTTCTTTTTTGTGAAGTTCGTGTTAGTGCTTTAATCAAGTTCAAGCTGTAAAGCAATTGTCTTTAAACATTGATGGATCATTTCACATTTGTGTTGGTTCAAAAAGTTAAATATTTGGCAATATCTTGCTAAGAATTCTACTGACAAGGGTATGGTTTACCATCATCCAATCCTCCCCGGACCCTTATCATAGCTGAGTGAGATACACTATTTTAAGATAGTGGATGTATTATTGACACCAACAATACATACTACAATGAAATCAAGATGATAGATTTTGCACTTTGACGAACTTGAAATGTTAGAACAAGGAAACAAATATTATTGTAGAAACAAATATAGCAATATACTTTAGGGTCCTAGAAATGTTTTTTGAAGTTTACCTCGAGATACAATGATTGCTAGTGAAGGCTTTGACCCAATATCTTTGGTTAGTGATTAGCTTTGATATGAAAGAGAAGAAGAAAGCTTCATAGGGAAATGTTGCAAATCTTTCAAATGGAAATTGAGTTTATTAGATAAATAGGTTAGAATGGAGGTATTAGTTTTTGAGTTGTATGTATTCTCTGTTTATTCCTTCAAGTGTCACATGACTGCCCAGCGCAAGTATTTTTATTTTTATTTTTATTTTTATTTTTAATATGGGGTAGGTTGATGGGAGGGGAGGGCTAAGTGAGATTCGATGGCAAGACCTCGTTTGAAATTCCTGGATCCGCCACTGTATGACGTTCGTGTTTTGTACCCCCAGTTTGAAATTCCTGGGTCCGCCACTGCGGGCTACCCGCTAGGCCCGGCCCGCCCGGCTCGAAAAACGGGCGGGTGCGGGTAGCATTTTAAAAAAAATTTTAAAGTTTGGGCGGGTAATACCCGCCCGCCAAGATAAATGGGCGGGTAGCGACAATAAAAAAATACCCGCGGGTATACCCGCCCGCCCGCTTATTTTAATATATTAATATTTTTTTTTATGAAAAGTAATATATTAATATAAAGTAATACTCCCTCCTATTCAGCTTAAGTGTCCCATTTGACTTTTCACGGATTTTAAGAAAAGTCAAATGGGACCACATGTGTAAGAGAAAATGTAGAGTTTTTGAATCTTTATAGGTGTAAAGTGTGGTTAGTAGGTATAAAGGTGTAAAAAAGTTAAGTTTAGTAGGGATAAATTGGTAAAGTTAACATACCAAAAATAGAAATGGGACATTTAAGGTGATTTGACCCAATAAGGAAATGGGACACTTAAGCTGAATATGAGGGAGTATATTGATATTAAGGATTTATCAACTTTGGGCTTTTAAAGTAAGTCCAATAAGGACTCCACGGCACTTAATTTTATATTTTGTATTGTATTTTTGTATTTTGTATTGTATTTTATATTTTGTATTGTATTTTTGGTATTTTATATTTTGTATTGTATTTTTGGTATTTATGAGAAAATACCCACGGCGCCCGCGGCACCCGCCCGCTTTAAAAATGGGCGGGTAGCGACAAAAAAATATGCCCGCAATCGCGGGCGGGCATTTGAATTTTTCTGCCCGCGGGTAGATTTTGTAGCAACTACCCGCCCCGCTACCCGCGCCCGCCCGCCCATGAACAGCTCTACCTTATAGTCCCCACATGTTTCCCATTAACTTATTAAAAATATTTTTTTATTAGTTGTGGTCCCCATATTTTTCCACTATCTTTTTTTAAAATATTTTTTTTAATATTTATGGTCCCCACTTTTCCTCCATCCAACTCATTATTCAATAACATAATATCTCCATTATCTAAAAAATTCCACTTTTTTTAATTCCCGTGAACATTCCTTATGGGAACATCAATAGGGAACGGAGGGAGTATAACATAAAATTAATTAATTTGTTTTGTACTTATGTTTACTTTTCATCATCTACATGTATTTTTAAACTTTCGTGTATCATTGAATTATTGAAGCAATGCATATTTATTTGGTGCACATGAAATAAAATATGTGAAATTAGAGATGAATGATCTAAGTCACATATTGTGATGATAGAAATTGGAAACGAATGAAGAAAATTTTTTTTAAGTGGACGACCAATAAAAGTGATATATTGATTCATGTGGTCGACTCTAATCTTTTGGGATTAAGGCTCGTTGCTGTTATCATAAGGATGGCAATGGGTCCAAGACGTATTGGACCAATGATCTAGAGTTAAATATTTGTTGATTTTTCCGTCCTTTAAAATTTATGACATTGTCTTTATTTTATTTGCTATTAATAACGACGAACAAATTAAATTTTTTTCTCTTATTCGCTGTTAGTAACATCACAAAAACAGCTAACCTTAGGCTCCGACACAAATTAAAATTTCCTGCACTTATTTTGAGATTTTTTCTAAAAAATATCTTATTCAGTACTCAATGTCAGACTGTTTTGTTTGAACATTTGTGAATATGAAAATGGGGCTGACCCAAATCGGACCATCATCAATGGGCCATACTTCTTGGGTACCTAATGGGTGTGCCAATGGGTAAATGGCCCAATAAGATTGAAATCCTCAGTAATGTGCCATAGTTATGGGCTGAAATCGGATTATGCATACTTTAACTTTACTGTAAATAGTGGTTGGACTTTTGTTACCTTCACCTCCAACTTACACTCGAACTTTACTGCAAACAATGACTCGGACATATTCATGTTCTTCGACGTTGCTCCGACTTAGATTCTAGAACCTCCGGGAGAGTGGATTACGTCTCTTGGAAATACTTCACATGTGAGATAAGATCCCACATCGATAAAAAAAGTGGGTTGTGGAATTGCATATATATTTGGTGAGCTAATCCTCCTATAGCCATATGGTTTTGGGAAACAATGAACCTCACCGAGTGTATGTGCAAGTCAACGCTCTTGACCCGGGGGTTTGTAGGCCCGAGCCCACGGGTGTTCCGTGTCCACACGAGTGGGTTACGGTGAGATTATGTTACGAAGGTCATTTTTCTTTTTGAAAATCAATTTTTTTTTTCTTTTGAAAATGGAAAATCAAGTTTTTAATAGTAAGTAATTCATAAAATATTGTCTTATGAATTAGCAATGACATGTCCAAAATTCTAGTTAACAAATAAAGCTTGTTCGACCAATTCAACTTAATAACTCAAATATGATACGATTCACCAAAATTTTATCAAATCAAATAACAAAAAGCAAACTCAAAACAGTGATGTCTTTTAAATAGAAGCAACAAGATTGAAGTCTCTAGGGAAAATTCGTTTATATGAAGGAGTCCAAATAACTCTTTCATCAATAAAAATACTTAAACAATAATCAAAATAGATACAATTATAAGTTTAAATCAATCTATATAAATACAAATTTTGTTCGAAACCAATTAGATAAATAAATAGTTGAACAAGTCAATTGTCAGGTTTTATCAAAGTCAAACCCAAGGTCGAGTAAGATTGTCAGATTTTTTCTAGATCCTATTTAGAGTCGGAGTATATAATCGGATTCAAAGTCAGGCTTTTTACTCTTGAATTCAAATCTGATTATTTTCTCAGATTGAATCGAATTAGAGTCAAATTCAAACTAAGTTGTCATCTCTAAACAGTTGGGTAAAGATCGTTAGACATACAATGAAACCAAAGAGATTCCCAGTAGGAATGATAAGTTGGTAAAATTCCATAGGTTCACATAACATTATCACCTATACAGGTTACTTAGAAACTTCTCTCTATGGTACACATTATCACCCAAAGTTTTAGACAAATTTTTTCATGACCACATGTGTCATTGTTTTTTTCTCATCATGGATTTTTTTTTACCTTTCTTTGATGCATTTTGCCATAACTTTCACTTTTTGTTGATACAATTCTCATCAACTTTTACCTCTTTTTACGAATCGTTTTTCACCCGCTACATATTTATAGCACTACAAACTCTCTGTCCTTTTTACTTTTACTTCCTTTGTTTCATAATACTTGCTACTGAGTGTGAAAGGTAGGGATGGACACGAGTCTTGAACCCTAAGGGTCTAGACCCGACCCGACTCTAATTTTAAGGGTCTGGGTCCTCCTTTTTTGGACCCGATGGGTCCGGGTTGAATCTGGGTCCATGACCTTAGGGTCCGGATCCGGGTCTTCACATCTGAGACCCAAATTCGACCCAGATCCAACCCCTGGACCGATTTACATCTTTTTCAAAAAAAAATTATATATTAGGTATTATGTGTATATAATTGCTTGATTTGAAATTTTGTTATATTTTTTAACATTGCGTTATTTTGAATTTTATCGGTTCATGTAATTTAAAATTTGGTTGTTGTATCAATACTTTAAAAATTAGGAAAAATTACCCAGAATAATACGACCTTTCACCTATTTCCCATGAATAATACGAACTTTCAATTAACCACCAATAATACGAACTTTGACATGTATTTTCCAGTGGTATACCTTACCTGTTTACAACCGGTTCTACAGGTCAAATTATGACCGTTGCTTCTCACAACATGTTGAGGAACATGTCTGCACAGCCTTTTTTGGTCTTCCTCAACATGTTGTGACAAGCAACGATCATAATTTGACCTGTAGAACCGGTTGTAAACAGGTAAGTTATACCACTGGAAAATACATGTCAAAGTTCGTATTATTGGTAGTTAATTGAAAGTTCGTATTATTCTTGGAAAATAGGTGAAAGGTCGTATTATTCTGGGTAATTTTTCCTAAAAGTTATAGACTTGATAACTATTTCGTTATAAGAACTTGAATGTTGAAAAACTTCATATGTTTCGCTCAATTAGTATAAAGTATCAGAAGATCCTCGTTAGTCGAAAATATTTAAATAATTTTATGCAAATGGTCGAAAATTGCACTTCATCATATACTTTTTAAAAAATTTTAGGAAAAAAATTAAAACTGTATTGGACCCAAATTCAGACCCTAGACCTGCTAAACCCTAAGGGTCTGGGTCCGGGTCCAAAATTTTTAGCTCTTACGAATCCGGTCCGGATCTGGGTCCAATAAGAAAATTAGGGTCTGAATCTGGATCTTGCTAGACCCGATTCATGTCCATCCCTAGTGACAGATTGTGTGAAAAAATGTCACAATCAGTTACAACTTGCAAGTATTATGTAACGGAGAGTGTGTGTCTCACAAGGCCAAAATTGGACTAAAAGAAATGAACTTTTTAGGATTTGAATCGAGTAAAAATCCTATCCTTGTTCAGACACTAACTTTGAGATCGAGTAGACTAATTAAGCAAACCACTATTCATTAGTAGTGAATTATAATGAACTTTGCTTTTTAAAATTACATACCCCTCTGTCTCATATAGTTTGAAACAAAGAGAAAATTATTATTTTTAAGAAAAAGGTGGATTATGGTATTAAATGAAGAGAGAGAATGAATTATGTGGTTAAAATTAAAAGAGAGTTAAAATATATGGATGAGATGTAAAAAAATGATGAGTTATAGTCCAAAAATAATGATGATGCAAATTAAGTAGAACATATCAAAATAGAAAATGCAGCAAATTAAATAGGACAAAGAAAATAACAATGAGCTTTTAAAATTACATTACATAACATACTCTAAAAAGAAAAAAAGTTGTATGAGTGTATGACCTAGAGGCTAGAACACACTCATAAAGGAAAGCTTTGCTTTTTTTGGAGCACCGACAAATGCAAAAGATAGTAAAAGTAGCACTTTGAGTGCTCATGTGTTTTTAACCACATCTTTTTCATATCTAGAGACAATGATCTTACAATATCATCTATGAGATCATTCAAGCATTAGGTGATCCTTTTTAAAAAACAAAATCGATAATCCGACATTTATACGATCTAGTAATCGAATTAGGTTTGCCTCAACATTAAAAATGATTAATAATTAGGTAATAACCAACAAGAATACAAGTTTTGATTTTAAACCGATCCAAAATCTTACCTGTTAAAATAGTACTTGCTGATACCTGCTGCTGAATATTCCATTTTTTAAATAAAAGGTGACTCTGTGACCTCTTGTCCCGCTGACTTTAGATATCATGTCAAAAAACTAACACAACCATAAGCTTAAGCCTTAAGCTGATGATTGAGGCCTAATAATATATTATATACCCATACTACTTTTGTTTCTTTAATTGGATTTATTTAATTAGTCTTCAAACATTTTCATACAAAACTCTAATGCACTTAGTCAAGCAAAATATCAATTATCAATTAAAAAAATGATTGCATTTTCAATGGCTCTCACTTTATTAGGACTACATTGTATAGTTAAATAAACTAATTTAAAAACAATAAAATATTCATTGAATTTGATTCTAACACACAAAAAATAACAACCAAGTCTAATATACAATAAGTCGTGACGAAGTTTTGATTATTTGAGTTTATACAAATAATACACAATTTTACACCGTGTTTAAACAGAAAGAAACAAAGGGATAAAAAGAAAAGGGAAGTAGAGAGATACAATTTCTCTCATTTGGATACTAACAGAGTTACGAAGTAGAACAAAATGAAGGAGATAATCAGAAGGAACGAAGAAGTACCTTACGTTTCGTACTAAACAAATCCTTCCCCTCCCCTCCCCTCCCTTGCCCTCGCTTTCTCTTCCCTTCAGTTCCCTTCCGTTCTTTTCCTTCCTAAAATATTATCGAAACACACTCTATAACCTTCTCTAGCCCATTAGAATGTTACCTCATTTAGTCACTTAAGTACACTTAGAACTACTACATTACATGATCACAACCTCTTAATATGGGCTATAATCTCCATAGTTAATCTAGGGAAAAAAAAGTATAGTCCTTAAATAGTTATGCTATTAGGAACACCTCTACAAGTAACACCAGGCTCCGAACTAGGAGCCATAAGCTCGTAAGGGATTACACCGGCACCACACCTATTCCTTAGGCTAGGATCAGAGTTCCTCCGGTCAATCTCCTTCTCTATCCTTCGCATCTCGGATGAAAACTCGAAGAATTTCTCGACGATTTCTGGGTCTCCAGTCCATGTCGAGGGTTGTGCACGCTCGCCAAGGTACTCTTCATCAGGGGAGTGAGTGGAAAGGAGGTCGATCACAGCGATAAACTTGCTAGTTTGTAAGACACTTGGGAGGGCAGAGAGGTAGAACTTTTCAGGGTCTGATATGAAGCTTGTGTACTCGGGATCATTCTCGTCAGGGATCAAACGGCGCATTAAAACTGGGCGATTCGGCATGTACCCTCCATATGGGTATTGCCCGAAATTCAGGGCAGCATGCTGGGCTGAGCCAAGCCATATAAGTGTAGTGACGATCCGCACAAGGTCCTCTCTTGTGTTCAATTGAGGCCACCAAGTTGCGTTTCGTACATCAGCGTGGCCTACATTGACAGCCTCGTAGTACCACGCTTGGATCTCCCGGTCCTCAACCACCATATTCGGGTGCTTATAGTAATGGGTTACATAACCTCGGACCCAATTTTCAATCGCGTCCCAAATTAGTAACCCATCAGCAGCATATGGATAGTCCTCTAGTAAAAGCCTTATTCCATGTGGTTGTGTACTATCTGGTACTGCAATTCCTCTGAAAAATTTTCCATTGGAATATAAAATGTTAGGTGCATACCACTTGTTGGAAAATCTCGCATTACTAAAATAGTGTGTTATTTGGTGGGTAATACGACTAAATGTAGTTTTGGAAAATAGTTAACTTTATCAAGTGTGTATGCAAGTCAACACGCATTACTCGTGGGCTGATCAACTCAAGACTCAAAACGCTATTTTTGATTCCAAAAATAAATTTTCGTACCTTCTAATAAGATCGTAAGGGAGGCCTTCCGTATCAAAACGCCAATTCTTGTACGCAGCGGCACTCAAATCCATACTATAGCGGCCAGGGGTGAAACAAGCCTCGATAACACCATCTCCGTTAATCAAGCTTTGACGAGCCAAAGCATTAATATGTAATGTGTATCTCATATGCGGCTCCAAGAGTTTGTAAATCGGATGCATACAACTAAGCTGCCTGTGTGCTGCTATGATAAATGGCTCCAACGCGGCATGTGTCCTCAACCTAACCATGCAAAAACCGTCAAATTAAACCTATATACTCTTATGCGGATCTTGTGTACAAGCCCAAATTTATCATCACGGTATTCTAATTTTTGATGATTGTCGTACCAGTGATGAATGAGTTGATGAGCCCCTGCATCATTCGCGCAGACGTGAGCTTTAGCTAGCTGCCAAATCCAATTACTGGTGGCATCTACCGGAGGATTTACGACCCTTTTGGACTTTGAGTTTGGACCGGATGGTGGCAAACTTAGCTCGATGGCAATTGGCTTAAGTGTGCCGAGTGAGGTCAAGAAGAATATGGTTCGAGTTGCATACGATTTGCGACCATCAAGAGCGTTCAAGCGTTCCAAGAATGGGAGGTAAATGTCATGGTAATCCACCATGTATAACCTGTTTGTCTCCAAAGCCTGAAAAATATGATCAAGTTTAAGTCATCATTGACTAAAATACCACATCGTAAAGGTTTTCAAATTTACCGAACCGACATTACCAGCAATCTACCGGTGGAAAAAATTTCAAGCAATATTTAATGGTTTAAGCCGATATTTGGTTGGCGGTATGAGAACCACTTCACCCATTACCAGATTACCGTAACCACAACCTTTATTGTTACCATATCTTTGCACTATGAACAAGTCCTTACTTTCACTATTTAATAATTTATCGTTCTTTGGTTTGGCAATGAAATATAATAAAATGACTCATTAAATCATATGCGCTTTTTATATATGTGAAGTTGTTAATGATGCTTGCTACCAAGTGTCAATCAGAAATAACCTCTTTGTTATCACTAACAAGTGTAAGGAAAGGGTGCGACTGCGTTTATCGAACCCTCCAACCTCACCCTAGATAGGAGCCACTTAATGACATTGGCAGGGCCGGTCCTAGAGGTGGGCAAAAGGGGTCGTTGCCCAGGGCCCATGTCAAAAAAGCAAAATATGTTATTTCGGCCTGGACCCCAACATATCTAGGCCGGCCCTGGACATTGGGGTAATGTAACGTGACATTATTTCGGAGCGTAGATTTGTTACCTCTTGCACTGACATCCCGTCTAAGTACCCAAGAATGTGCTCTTCTTTAAGAGCTGATTCAACCGAACCATAAGTATTCGGGTCGAGCTTGCTGACCGGAGGAAATGACTGCATTCGTTCAATACTGGCAGGGTTAACACCAGCTAAAAATTGTCTAGCAAACTCATCATCTCTCATCCAAGCCATTTTATCCTCTGAACATAAAACAAGTTATATGTTACTTAAACTAGCTAAAAGAACACAAATTGTTAAATGACACGGTATTTTAGTGAGACGAGTTTTGTATCTGAAACCGTTCACTTCAGCAGATCACCGATCACTCGAATTCATTTTATGCAATAACCCATAAAGGCAGGATTATTCATGATTAATCAATAGTTGGGATTATTGCAGGAAAATCGTAAAAATGTTAGATTATTGTAGATAATTGTATGAGTCAGTGTCAACTGTCAAGGTGGGGCGGACTCATACATGACGAGATAACAAATACACAAAGAATGGATCGATATATTAAACTTACTAGTTATTATGACAGGAGTAACTTTTTCTTAGAAAAATAACCTATTTATATGATCAGTGTCAGGCAGGGCCGACCCTAGATATTTCGAGGCCCTGGACGAAATAGCACATTGGGCCCTTTTCCTTTATAAATTTATAACCTATATGAACCTTCTACGACTATTAATTTTGCTTTTTTGACATGGGCCCTGAGCGACGACCCTTTTTGCCCACCCTTAGGGCCGGCCAGACTCGTACAAAACGAGGTAAAACAAGATAAACACAAAGAATGGATGGATATATTAAACTTACTAGTTATTATGACAGGAGTATCAAATTTGAGCAAACCCTGGCTAGTGGTCTGAATTTTGTGGACAAATTGGGGAAGTTTCTTAATAAGGTCATCATGTAAACCGAGATTAAGTAGCAATCCTTCACTAAAGAGACTATCAAGATGCTTAAACCCAGTGAAATCATGCTTAGAGGATATGTTGGTTGTTAAGGATGGTATCAAATTGTGAAGTACTGATTTTAGCCTGCAGAATGCGAACGTTCCCGCCTTCGACTCCTCGAATTGCTCGTCCCTTGGAACGTATATTGGTAATGGCTTCTCCACTCGACCCTCGTAGTTCATATCTAATGTAGCATTGGAAAGAACACATGTTAGAATTGTGGATTACCAATCGAAAAACACAAATTTTTACTTGAGACTGTATTTTATAAAGACGGCTCTCAAAAACCCGGTCCAATTTTAAATACAGACGCTCTCTTGAGAGACCGTCTATACTATAGACGTCTCTCAAAAGCCCAACCCATATCTCCATTTTAACTTATAAAACCACCAATTAGTTTTTTTTTTTCAATGTATCAATTGGGCTAGCCCCAAAACTTGAAACGTCTATTGTACAATAGACAGTCTCAAGCAAGAATTTGTGTTCTACATATATATTGTTACAAAAGACGATCTCTCAAGGGAGGACCTAATCGAAAAAACATGTTTAATACTCTTACAACATTCGAGATTGCTATACTTGGCCTAGTGGTGCACACAGTTCGGTTTAGTCTGTTTTGAAACTAAATTAGACATTTCAGACCAGATCAAACCGTTTGAATCACCAGACCGGACCAATACATGATGTAACATATTATAAGCAATGCATAATAGTTGGAGGTAGTTTAGACTTTACCAGTTTCCATAGGAGGTCTGCCAGTACGACACCGTCTAGGATATGGGATGGTTTCACCTCCAAGAATGGGGCGAGCATATTCGGATCCTTTATCCGGATTACCCAAATCATTGTATATATCATAGTCATAGATCCTGTCCGACATTTTTCTTTCTCCTATGCCATTTCCTCTTAACTCTTTTAGTTCCTTCTCCCTTAATACTTTGAGTCCTGCTGGTGTCTCATGTGGTAGATAAGGCTGCACCCACCAAAGAAATGAAATTGGTTATTCTTTTTTATACTTTATTTACTTTGACGAATACGACTCTGGTCTATTCTCTAACAATATCACAGGAAGACACATTACCAACTGAGATATGCTTGACTAATGAACTATAATAAGGAGTTTGTTAATATAAGAGGTCCCTGTATTTTAAGGGTCCTAGGCAGTCAGGAACCTTGAGTTGAACCACTTGCACTCTTGTAGTTCAATACTGTTAGAGTATATAACATATCATGGAGTCTCACTCTCAACTATCAGCTTAAGCTTTTGGTTGAACTGGTTTTATGATATATAAAAGAACCAGCTCAACCAAAAGTTTTAGCTGATGGTTAAGGCCCTAGAATATGTATATACTCTAACTCTACATGCCCCTCACATGAGAGCCCATTGGGCTAGAATTGTGGATGCGCATGGACACTGAAGGGTAGTTGAAATTCGAACATGTGACCTCTTTTCACGTTGGCTTTGATACCATCTTTGGAAACCAACTCAACCAAAAAGTTTAAGCTAATGGTTAAGGTCACAGGATATGTTATATACTCTAACAAATACTCTTATTCAGTTGTGCCTAAAGTTTTAAGCAGTATGATTCAACTCAACCCGAGATAACGCATATATAAAAGTCAAATCATGCATCAAAGTTAAACTGACTCGAAATATCATTTTAGAAATCCATCTGAACACTAGAATGTACGATTTATTGTAATTTGATGACATTATAAATAAGGTAAATTTAAATTTAGAGGATTTACTTAATTTATTGTGTAGAATACTTCTAGAACTCCTAGTTGCATTTTATTGTTAAGAAGCTTGACATTGAGATATTTTAAGGAAAGTGCTGCCTAATTCATTAAAGATGAATTAGTGGGAGAATGATTTGTTGGTGCCCACTGCCCACATATGCACATTGAAGTAGGAAGGATATTTCTTATTAAGAACCAAGTAGCAAAACGTGAACAACATGATCCACTACATATTTTATATCACCAAAAGCGCTTATGGCTCAATGGATAGAGCATCTGCATGTGGAGCAGAAGGTTTGGAGTTCGACCCCTACTAGGCGCAGGTATCAATTGGGGGTTTCATGACTGCACGCATCTCTCTTTACTCCCTCCTTGGGGGTACGGGTATGATTTGTTCGCATCTTTCAAGAAAAAAAAAACCCCACTCGGACCCTGCCTTTTGCGGGATACCGGAAAGGTCCTCTAATTTAGGGTTAGTTTTAGAAAAGAGTAAAAAAAATGACTGAAATTTTTGAATTGATATATATTCCCTCTAATTCTATTTAGATGTTTCATTTGCTTGGGCACGGTTATTGAGGGTGTTGTGGGATCCATAAAAAAGTGAGTAGTTGGGGTATTTTAAATGATTGTATTAATTGTAAAGGTGGTAGCGGGGTAGTGTAAGTAGTAAAAGTATAGGTATGTATTTTAGACATTACTTGTATGAATATGGGGTATTTAAATATTGACAGAAAAGAAAATGCGACAATTAATATGAATTTGCCGCCAAATAAAAAAATATGACAACTAAATAGAATCGGAGGGAGTATTAATGCTATTATATGTTAATTTCAAAACTTACTATAAAAAAATAAATATAATATCGCTTGAGAAACACGAGATATGAATCAAATACAATTGATTTAAATACTTCATATAAAACCAATTTATACTTGCCAAAAAAAAAATAAAGAGAATGACCTAGAAAGTACAATATGCAATCGCACCTAACTCATACTTGTAAGTAGGCAAAAAAATTAGCTAAGATTAATTTAATAAATAATTAATATGCTTTTGATATGTAGTTGCCTAGTTGCTCAATTATTAAAGTATATAATATAATCTTTATACCTTTAATATTATTTTTTTTTGGAATCACCTATAATATTATTTTAAATGAATAATTTATCTGACGAATTTCAACAAAAATAATTTTGGAATGACAAGAGCTTTTCTATATAACTAAAAAAATAACTCAATATACCATGAAAATTGTCTTATTGACATTGACAATGAGTGAAAGATTACGAAAAGTGGATAAAATATTAGTACTTCCTCCGTTTCATTTTACTTGCAACACTTACTATTTTTGGAAGTTTTATATTAGCAACATTACTATTTTTGGCAAAAATAATCTACTTACTTTATCCTCACTTTATTCCTACCACATATCACCATCAATCATACATCATCCCATTAATTATTTAATATACCCACAAGTCACAACCACTATCTATTTATAATATTTTTTTTTTATTTCTACCTCACATATCACCATCAATCATACATCATCCTTATTTACCAAACTGATTTGACAACCCTTAAATATTGTGCCAAAACCCAATGGTGCAACTAAAATGGAACGGATGTAGTATTATTTTACAGAAAAATAAAAGAAATATATATAATAAATAAAGGCAAATTTAGCGATGTTAAAAAGTAGATAAATTTCATAAGACATATGTTTACTATTGACCGCTTTCCTTTCTATGTAGGGCTCTTTCATTCTGGGGGTAAAATTAACAGTTTCCCTCTAGTATTTCCTCTCAAAGGAAGTACGGGTATGAATTGTCCGTCACATTCCCTCGCCCAGACCCTATTTTCGAGCGGGATATTGAGTCGATGAAAATGATATGTTTACTATTGAAATGTGGAAATAATCTTCAAGTCGTAAGATATTTGTTAACTTGTTTTGACCTCATTTTGATTTGATTTCAGTGTTGAAATATTCAAAGGAAATAAATTCAGGTTTGAAAACAAGTACTTTAAAAAATTCATAAAAAGAATTTTATTGGGTGTATGTCGGTTTCCAAGACGCAATTCATAATAAATTTTTGAATTGTATCCTAAACTATGAGATTAAATCTCCTTTATATTTTTTTAAAAATATAGTCCTCAATAATCTCACGTATTATCCATTTATTGTGAACAATTTTTACTATTGATTGTTATATACTTCATAATACAACTTTTTGTATATTTTTGCTGACAACATTTTTATCACATTTTAATCGACTATTATAGATGAACTAAATATATAGCTTTATTAACTAGAGGTTGACCGGCAAAATTAACAATTAAGATCTTGAAATATGTTAATCAAGGAGGTAGCAAACGAAAACCATTACACTAATTCTTATATGAGACGGTCTCATGGACATGGTGAGACTATTTCTATTAGGTTGGCCCAATATACATTTTTTTTAAACAATCACCCCTTAAAATTTTAATATAATTATTTTTTATAGTCTTAAAGTGATTACTAATTAACTTTAAAACGATTATTTATTATCTTAAAATAATCAATTGAAAAAACTGGCAATTATATGAATCAATTGAAAGAACACAAATTCTTACTTGATACCGTCTTTTGTAAAGACAACTCTCAAAAATTCAGTCCAATTCTAAATATATATTGTTACAACTCTAAATATAGATTTGGACTAAACTTTTAACAATCGTCTTTACAACAAACGGTATTTCAAAAGAACACCTGATAAAAGAATAATTACCTTATTGTGAAAAAAAATCCTCTTGCCTTGAAGATCTTTGTAAGATTGAACCCAAGAGTTACAAGGAAAATGAATGGGCCCACATGGAATATTTTCAAGAGTAATAGTCTCTAAATAAAACTCTTGTTGATGGTTGTTGGTAACCAATATTGCTCCTGGAACTCCAAAATCTGAGTCAACAATAAATTCTGCCAAATAATTTACTCTTTCTGCTTTCATTTTTGATTTTTTTGACCAATCTTTTAATATTGCTTCACCGCTTTTTTTGGGTCCTCTTGCTCCTAATATGCCCAAAAAATATATTAGTTTAATATTTTTATTAGTTTATAAAATATAAATATGGACAAAAATTTAATTATAATATATTTTGTATGGTATTAATTAATGAAAACAGATTTGGAGTACATGATTTGGATTTATTTGAGGATATGTTTATCCTTTTTGCATGCTTATTACTATCCCATTAAAAAAATATTGTCTTCTATTTTAATCAAATATATATATCTTATTTATTTTCTCGCATTAAGTAATTATAAGTTACTAATAATTTATATCTTATTCTCGATCTATAAATTGAAATATAGTCAATTGAAATCTAATTTAATACTACATTTAATATGTATTAATATAAAATTTTTATACTTTAGAACCAAACAAATACAATTAACAATATTTAAAATTAAAATAGTGCATCGATAAGTATTAATAATCAAATTGGGCATTTTATTAGAATATGATAGCATAATTTTTTAAGATCTAACTAGATTATTATATACACACAAATTCTTACTTGAGATTGTCTTTTGTAAAGACGACTCTCAAAAGTCCAGTCTAATTCTAAATATATATTGTTACAACTCTAAATATAGATTTGGGCTGGACTTTTAAGAGTCGTCTTTACAAAAGACGGTATCTCAGGAGAGCACCTAATAAATAAATGTTTCTTGAGATTAGCAATATCAATCAATTAATTAATTAATTAAATTAATTATTACATGTAAGCTCAATCAATTACATGTCATGCTATATTAAATATATAAACAATCTTTGTTTTTATGGACCCAAACAATATAAAGTCTAATTTTTTTTACCACTCTATATATTACACTAAAATGATAAAAGAAAATATAAATATTTGTCATATGTTATTTTTCTACAATTAAATTTTGAAGGTTTTTAAATCCTCTATTAAATTAATAAACCAATAAATTACTTTCATTCATTTTATGAACCAATTAAAAATAGACATGATAAAAACAAAACAACAGCTAGCTTTCCAATCAATCAATTAAGTTCTTAAATGCATCAATAATTGAGAGATAAATATATTTTTTTATTTTTAACCAAGGTAAATACTTCTATTTTATATTTTGGGTATAGGGTGAATAAAGTGGTGGGGTAGGAGTATTTAGTAAATAAAAAAATGTATAGGCAAAGCAAAATTGAAGTACTATTAATTTAGATTTTTTTTACATTTTTAAAAAAAATAAAATAAAATTTAAAATACGTACTTAAATAAACTAAAAAACAAAGTAAATTTGAGACTTCTAAATTTAAGGTTTTATGCCATTGTATATAATGCGTTAAAGTTGATATATTTCTATTGGATTGACTAGCTTATGTATATTTGTTATATTAAAACCGATGACTTATAATATTAAAGTTATCAAATAAAAAATAGATTAATTATATAAATTTATCACACGTATGAAACGAGCTGAAAAATAAGTACTCCCTCCGGTCCAGTTTAGATGTCTCATTTGACTTTTCACACATGCCGAGGCAACATTTTAACCCTTAATATCTCTAATTATTCTTAATCAAAAATTATAAAAAATTGATATTAAAAATCCTTGTATTGAGACGAATCAAACAAGATTCCACATGACTCTGTTTTAATTTATAGATTAAAAGTAAAATACAAATTAAAAGTGAAGAGTGAATAATGCCAAAAGTCAAATGGGACATCTAAACTGGACTGGAGGGAGTATTTAAATTAAATTCAAAACAATATTCTAAATTAATGTGGTCAATATCTAAGACTCTCAAATTTTGACTCTATACGATGAGACACCTTAAGTTTGGACAACCCAAATAAGGAAAATAAAAAGTAGTCAATTCATAAACTCAAAGAATGTTCACTACTAAAATCAATTGGTGATAGTAAGAGTTACTCCTTGAGTTTATAAAGTGATCCATACTCTTCTTTTTCTCCGATGTGAGACAACTCGCATGTGGGTACGTAACACATGGACACTTCAATGTAATACTCCCTCCGAATCAGTTTAGATATCCCATTTCCTTATTTGGCAAAGTCATACTAATTGTCTCATTTTCTTTTTTGTTTATCATTTTTTTATCTAAATATCCCCACTTTTCCAATTTCCAATACCCAATTATCACCTTTACAATTAATTTAATCAATTAAAATACCCAACTACCAATTCCCAATGGACCCCACTCAACCCTTAAAATCCGTGAAACCCAAATGAGACATCTAAACTGGTTCGGAGGGAGTAATATAATAAAATAAAAATAAAAAGAGAAAATAAAAAGAAACATACTTGGATCAACCTGAGTGCTAACAAGCTGAAGAACAACATTTCTCCCAAATTTCTCAGCAAAATTATCAAAATGTTTAACAAAAGCTTCTTTAAAATCCTCCTTAATCTTCTTTCTAACGGTAACCACAGCTCTAATCTTAAGTTTTGGATCACCAGATTGATCATCATTCAGATTTAAACTCAGATCAGACGGTGGAGATGAATTGATCACATAATAATCTTCACTAACAGCAGCTATTATTGGTTTAACACCATTTATTAATCTTTTCCCTTTATTAAACTTCACAAATTCTAATTTTCTTCTTTCATGATTAAAAATTTGATTTAATTTTGTGGATGAATTTCTCTCCATTATTATTGAAGTGCCCATTATTTCTTTTGCCCCTGCCATTTTTTTTTATTTTGTAAAATTAATAATTAATTAATTATTTATTTAGAAAAATGAGGTTGGGAAATGGGAAAGGAAAAAAAAAGTAAAAAGGGGTGGTAGGAGGATTTAGAAGATGTAAGCTAAGAAAGGAATTAATGAGTGATGAGGAATTATATAATGGGGGAAAAATTGAGAGTCAATGAGAATGGTCGTGTCAACACGCTTGATTTTGGTGCTCCGTGGGACTAAATTTAAATTGATTAAGGAAGGAAATATCTGGTTTCTCACTTTTTTTTGCTGCTCACATTTTGCTCGTTCGCAGGACTGGCTCTAAGGATTGGCAAGAGGGGCGGGCCGTCGTCTAGGTCCCTATGTCAAAAAAGCAAAATTAATAATTGTAGAAGGTCTATATAAGTTATAAATTGCAGAGAAAAAGGCCCTAATATACCATATCGCCCAGGGCCCCAAAATATGTAGGGTCTACCCTGGTTGGTATGGATTGTCTGTTACATTTTCTTATTTAGATTTTGTTTTTAAGTGGAATATTGGGTTGTTGTTGTTGATGATGATGATGATTTTGCTCGTCGGTTCTGAATAATCTTATATTTAGATTAGTTTTTTGATAATTTAATACCAGGGAGGTTCTAAGCATTTTCAGCATGTTCCACCACACAGGGCCTCAAAAAATTTGGAGGCCTCAATATTAAATTACGTAATATATTTAGTGTCTAAAGATACAAAATTGATAAAAACATGTTATCATTTTTGAAATTGCACAGGGTCTTTAAAAGATTTTCAACTTTTGCTCCGCCCCTGTTTAATACTCCTTCCAATTCACCACTAAGTTCTTATTTGCCTTTTGACTCTATTCATATATTACTCTTAATTTGTATTTTGTTATTAATGTATAAGTTAAAACACAGTCAAGTGAGATCTTGTTTGATTCACCTCAATGCAAAGATTATTTATATCAACTTGTCATAATTTTTAGTTATGCACAATTATAGAGATTAACGATTGAATAAGTGCATTGGATAGAGTGCTAAAGCAAATGAGACTTTTAGTGGTGAATTCGAGGGAGTATTTGTTTTTAGCTCGCTGTGAATGATTCTACATTTGTTTTGGTTTGCTGGCAAGTGACAACAGAGGTCAGCTTATAAGAAGATAATTCAAATGTGGAATTATTCACTATTGATTGGTGAAAGGTTGAATGTCAATTATTCTTTTGATATTGCAGATTCTTAATTTTTTTGGAAAATTTACCTAGAATAATCAAACATATTCGGGATTTTCCTACAATAATCTTGCCTATTGATTAATCATGAATAATCTCAACTTCAAGGGGTATTTGCCTAGAGTAAACCTAGGTAACATGATGACCTGCTAATGCTATAGTTGATAATTAACAAAAAAATTAAACTGAAAATTAATTTAAAATTAGTGAAAAATTTAACAATTTCACATAAAAAATTCGAAATAATAAAAAAATTATAAATTTTTTTGAACATTTTTTGAAAATTTTTTTTCGACATTTTATTTTAATTTATCTTTCTTTTTTAAAAAAAACTTGTTATATCAAGTCCTCCGGTCACCGAGTTTACTCTAGGAAAATACCTCAGAGTTGGGATTATTCATGGTTAATTAATAGATGAGATTATTATAGGAAAATCATAAATAAGTTAGATTATTCTAACTAATTTTCCCAATTTTTTTGGTAAATGAGTTTCATTAGTAAATATTGAAGTAGTTATTAGTTGATTGCTTCTGTCATGGGCCCTTTAATTTGGTGATTCAAAAATCACCTCGTTGATTACTTCTTTCTTGGGCCCTTTAGTTTCCCTTGATAGTGATTTTGAAGTTGGGCCCTTGGCGGTTGTCCCTTGGGCCTACGATCAGGATTGGGCCTGAGACCGCCGTATCTTAATGAAACGATTTCAAACAAGAAGTTAATATTTTTATAATATGTATTAAATAAACCATTTAACATATGTATAAGGCGTATTTTATGATGAAATCGTCTCATTGAACTATTTGTGTCGTATTAAGTGTCACTTTAATTCTAATGCCTCAATATATATACTCCTTCCGTTCCTTTTTCTTTGTCCACTTTACCTTTTGCATGCATTTTTTAGCAAATTTTAAGCCTTAATATCTCTAAGTACACATTATAAAAAATTATAAAAATTATATATAAAAAAATTTACTTCAAGACAAATCTAATAAGATCTCATCTAATTTAAATTTCTCTCTCTTAAAGAAGACAAACTTAAAGTAGACAAACAAAAAAACGAAGGGAGTATTTGATTATTTGTGAAAAACTATTTGGCATATATAAGGTATTTAAGAGATCTAATAAGGATTTTTTTAGAGTTACATGTTTTGCATGAAAGTATAGTTATATTTGCTAACATAATGCTCATATTATCAACCAAAAACACATGTAGCCCTTTAAGAAAATATGTACCCTTAATTAAATTTCTACTAAAATAATTGCTTTTAATAAAACTTATAAACCTATATAATATAATTCAATACGTACCCCTGTTTTTACAATTTTCACCAATATATAGTTAATTAATTTTTACGTGATTTCTTTTTGTTAGATGATGTATTTTTGTAATTATACTTTTGATTTTAAGTTTGATTTTTAACTTAATTTAGTTGATATCTATTAAATGTAAATAAAACATAAAAATGTATAAGAAATATTATAGTGTTATATTTTCTTAATTAGTTTGATTGTATAATGATGATCGCACTCTCTGATCGCACTTTCTTTTATGGATATGAGTTGCCGACGTCCATCCCTCCTCATACCCTGATCATAGTTTTCTATGAGTGGGATACACTGAGTATGATGATGATGATGGTGGTGGTTTCTTCATCATCATCATCATCCACCACCATCATCATCCTACCCAGTATATCTCGCTCATAGAAAACTATGGGTAGGGTCTTGAGAGGGAACGACAGCAACTTATTCCTGTAAAGGAGAGCACGGCCAAAAATAAGTCCCTCGGCTCCAGATTATGATGATGGTTTGATGGTATTAATTTATCTTTCGTTATAATTCAGAGTATTATGTATCTTTATATTCCTTCATTAACTTTGAACAATCTTATTGTGTTTAAACATTTGTGTTTTATAAAGACAGTCTCAAGTAAAAATTTGTGTTTAATTTATATTATTTTAATTCAAAAAAAAAAAGAGTACGTGTTTTTGACTATGAGCACATAAAACGTGAAGGAAATTCATAAATTGTTTGTTGCGTATAATAGTTTTGCTATAATAATAACATGTAATTTCCAAAACTTTGAAATCAAAAAAGGCATACAGCCAAAATGATGGCTTTTGATTTCCATGCTTTTAAAGCATATCAATCGGTCAATGGCTTACTTTTTTATTTTTTTTTCAAAATCATATTTAGGGGTTTAAATTGTTGGGGTTTCATTTAGGTCATCAGATCGATTTAGATAGTATTTGGATTGGATTAAAATCGAATTTTGTATTTACAATAGTTTACTTTATTTCAAAGTTGAATAAAAGTCAAACGTATTATATAATGTTAGATAAATATCAGATTGGATCTATTTTAAACACTTCTATTCAAAACTGTTGAACATTCAAAATTAAGAATGTTTAGACCTAGAATTCAAAGTAAAATATTTAGAATTTTTGAAAAACTATTTATTAATCAGGACGAAGCAAAGTTTATATGGGTTTTATTTACTTTCTTATTTTTAAAAAATTGATGCTTTTTGTCAATTAATAATCAAAAATTAGAGAACAAAATTTAGTGGTGATAGATTTTATACCCCTAGTCAACGATATAAGAAGAAGACACATCATCAGTTGAGCTACGCTTGGCTGATGAATCATAAAGAGTTTGTTAATATATGAGACCTATTTTTTATAGAGGTACTTAATCAGTCGGACAACTTAAATTGGTCTAGAACTGCCCCTTTTAATAATTATATATGTGCAATTTTTACCCAATCTTTAAAGTTCGTCACCCCTTTTTCATTGAAATTACTAAAATGTCCTTAAATCTATTTTTAATTATAAAATCAACCGTTATTAATAATAAACTAAATTTTATAATTATAATTAAATTAAAATAAAAAATATTTATTTTAAAAAAGAAAACAATTTTTATAATCTGAAAATAAATCTAATCATACGTTTTGAGTTGAAATTTGATGCATGATCACTCTTTTGGGCAAAAACTTTTGATAGGAAAATCACATTACTACAATATTTGCGGCATTAGAATATAGACTTCAAGATCTTTCCAATGATATATTATACCCAATTCCGATAACCGAGCGAGAAAGGACAATCGTTTAAACTTTGCTTGTGCAGAAATTTGATATATGTTCATCTTTTGAGCATAACTTCTTATAGAAAACTCGTATTTATTTAAGGTTTGCGGCATTAGAGTCTAGATTTTCAAGAGCAATCTAACGACATATTATATGCCTAATTCTGACAATCGAGCGAAAAATGACGACCGCGGTATGGTCACATAAAACGTGCAACCGGACCCCGGTGGAGTGCTGCGTTTCATGCGACCATATCGCGTCCGGTCACGCATTTTACGAGACCATACCGCGGTTCGGTTGCGAGTTTTACGCGACCATTTGCGGTCTGGTTGCGCGCGACTGGATGTTAGCTAGATATCACTGCAACCTTTAAACGGTCGTTGTTTCTCGCTTGTTTTTCAGAATTGAGGATGTAATATGTCTTTGGAAAGCTCTCGAAGTCTAGTTTAATGACGCAAACCTTGCATTAATACGATTTTGCTATAAAAAGTTATGCCAAAAAGATTGAACACGTATCAAATTCAGATCATACAAACTTTAAACGTTCGTCACGTCTCGCTCGGCTATCGGAATCGGGCATACAATATATCATTGAAAAGATCTTAAAGTACAGGTTCTAATGCCGTAAACATTGTAATTATGTGATTTGCCTATTAAAAGTTATAGCCAAAAGAGTGAACATGCATCAAAATTCAACAATTATACAAGCATTTTTTTTTTGAAATTAGCGATCGTTATCGATGCTTGCCAAACTATTTTGGTGATTATTTTCATTTTCCATAGTAATTCGATTTTTAATTTTAGCTTGTTATAATTCAATGAGTGTTCGGAAAGTGTTTTTAGAAAAATATTAAAGATTAAAGATTCAAAAAGTAACCGGCAATTTTAAAAGTTCAATATACTTCCTCCGTTCCATTTTACTTGCAACACTTACCATTTTTTTGGAAGTTTCATATTGCTTGCAACATTACTATTTTTGGCAAAAATAATCTACTTATTTTATCCTCAATTTATTCCTACCACATATCACCATCAATCATACATCATCCCATTAATTTTTTAATATACCCACAAGTTACAACCACTATCTATTTATAATAATTTTTTTTATTTCTACCCTACATATCACCATCAATCATATATCATCCCTAAATTTACCATACTGATTTGACAGCCCTTAAATATTTTGCCAAAACCCAATGGTGCAACTAAAATGGAACGGAGGTAGTATAAGCCAACTATAATAATGCCCTGTTGATTTTGCCTGATTTTAGTCGGTTAGTCAATAACTAATCATTTTACGTCACGTTTTTCTTAATAGTTGTCTAGTCCTGCTTCTATGAAGTATATTGTATGAATCCTCTTTTTGCATTATCATATATGGTCACTAATCTGTGGATCAGTTGATGTGTTCTTTGACATAGTCATTAGCCATAAATAAAAGTACAATGGTATGGCCGTAAAATTGAAAAAGAAATTGAAAATGAATTTTTGATTTTGACCAGTCAATCGTTATATTTGACGGTCAAATGAAGAAAACGTTACTTGGTACTCTTTAGAAAAGAAAAAAATTTTGTGCAAATTTTTTTTTAGGTACTTTTTGGAAAAGTTTTTTTTTATTACATACTTTTTAACAATTTTTCATAATTTTAATGAGTTTTTCCAATTGATAAAGGAATTGTAGCTATTTCATTATATTTGTAAACTAATATATCTTTTGAAAATTTGCTCAAAATAATCTCAACTATCACTCGTTGGCAAAAATAATCCCAACTATTAATTATTTTTTAATAATCTCAACTATTCTCATAATTTGTTGAAAACATACCTACCCCTTGTTACCGGCTAGAACATGTAACTTTTCTACTTTTTTTTTCCTTTATTTGCTTAACTGTTTTAAATTAACCTTCGAAAGTTACCTGTTGCAGTCGGTTAAAAGGGAGGTGGGTATGTTTTCAACAAATTATCAAAATAGTTGGGATTATTAAAAAATAATTGATAATTAAAATTATTTTTGGCCAACAAATAATAATTAGGATTATTTTGAGCAAATTTCCATATATTTTCTTCTATCTTGTGTGTGTTTGGATCAGGATTCTAAAAGTTGGGTCATGATCCCCATTCTAAGGAGATACCAATAAAATCTCTTAAAAGCTGAGAAAAACTGTGCAGCTAAAATACCTAGTTTCCTTGTAAGTAGTATTTTAGAAAATTAACAATTTATAACCTTTAGTAAGGGATCGTCTTTCGATAAGACGACCTCAAATAAAGAGTTCATATTCTCATAATTTGTATTAATTGGACTATTTAGTCTTTGTATAAATTGTGTCTCACAATAAGGGTTAAATACAACAATCTCTGATTTGAAAATTGCAAATACAAGTACGTCTCATATAATAATCGTGATGAGGTTAAAAGGAAAGGCACATCTGATAAACGTAGAGATTACTTTTGACAAAGAGCGTCTTCGAAGTCTATTTCAAAGCGTTAAATTTTGTTTCAAAGTCTCACTGTTAACAAGTTGTGTTATTTTTAAGGATCCGAACGTTTGAGTTCAACTATCCTCCGTCTAAACCCGAAAAGATGTTAGTTTAAACAAAAAAAAACTATCTTAAACATTAGTAATATAGGTTAGAAACTATAATATAAATTTTCTATAATTCGTACTTAGCGATATCGAGAATTAATATATAATTATTTTGATGCAAAGAATTCTAATATATGTTAACAAGTTATGTTATTTTTAACAAGTCGTGTATAATTATTACAATTTTTTATAACGTGTATTTAGAGATATCGAGCCATCGAGGCTTAAAATTTTCTTTGAATTGTGCGCAAAATTAGAGTGGACAAACAAAAAGGAAGGGAGAGAGTACTTTTTCTAACTTGAGTAGATGGACCTATTGATGTGTGATATTGAATTGGTAGATTTTGAGATTAAAATTGTTACAGCCTCATAATTAGGTTCAATTTTAAAAAAAATTTTAAGGAAAAACATAAAAAAAAACTTCATCATAGCAGGAGCTTACAACTATATTTATTTCTGATACGAAATAAAGGCTAAACAAATATATAAAATAATTTTATAAAATTTAAGTACTAAATAATTCTTACACCAGAAAGTGAAATTTTAACCAAGATATGAATACTAATAAAACTAGTTTTCTAAATGAACCTCACCCCATGATCCCCACGCAATCAATAACCTGCAAAAATAAAAATGTAAAAATGACAAGGGAAAACCCCCAAAATCAGAAAATTGAGTAGTTCAACTCCATTCCGTAAAATAATTAAGTTTGAAAACTAAAACAAAATATAATCATGTCATAATTTAGATTTGTACAAGAACTTATTAAATTTACAATTTAATTAATTGATGTAATGACTCACTAATATGGGTTGGGTCGGACTGGTAGGTCTAATCTGCCAACTGGCTATTATCACAATTGGGCTGTTCATTTAGTAAATGTTTAGAACTTATTAAATTTACAATTTAATTGATAAAAAGAATAGTAAGTCTCATGGGAGACGGTCTATTCTATAGATGGAATCCATAAAGCCCAGCCCAAAATATAACATAGTATATTTGGGGTTATAATAAATTATTTGGGGTTATAATAACTTATATTTGGGGTTATAGAATAGTATATTCGAGGTTATAATACCTTACATTTAGGATTATAACATAATATAATTGATATAATAATAAAAAAAATCAGTTAAGGAAATGGGCTGGCCCAATTTTGTGGTCTATTCTATAGACCGTCTCTTGTGAGATTTTGTGTAAAAAGAATTATAAAATAAATTTGAAATGATATCAAATCCCAATATAAGCATCAACAAAAGTCGTTGTTAAGGAAAATGAAATTAAATATATAATCTATGTTTGATTTTATATGTTTATATGGTCACGATTAATCATTAAATAAGTTAGATTATGTAAAGTGAAATACGAGATAAATGAAACTCTTATATTTGCTGTGATATAAGTATACAGGTGATGAAATCGGTTGCCCTATTTAGTTAGTGTAGCTGGTGATATATATTTTTATTTATGATACTTAATACGATTTTGGGTTTTCCTTTTATTTGTTGCGATCCAAATAGAAAGGGCGTGCATGTTAGGGTTACATGAGACTACTATGATGGCCTTGAATTATTTTTGGTGACGTCCTCTTCATGAAGTAGGTATAGGGGTAAATCTTCGGCCTACTGACGTTCTCGTTCTCTAAAATTAAGAATTGAATTTGTGTTATCAATATTAATTAATTAATTAATTAATTGGTTTATGTGAATTTATGTTGTTTACACAAATTGATTTTGAATTCAACTGTATATTATTTTCTGAAATTATTTTTGACTTGATTATATTTTGTTTTAGCTTTCAAACTTAATTGTTTTACGGGATAGAGTTGAACTACTCAATTTCCTGATTTTGGGAGTTTTTCCTTGTCTTTTTTAAATTTTTATTTTTGCAGGTGATTGATCGCGTGGGGATCATGGAGTGAGGTTCATTTAGAAAACTAGTTTTATTAGTAGTCATGTCTTAGTTAAAATTTCACTTTCAGGTGCAAGAATTATTTAGTACGTTCCTTTTTATTTGTCCACTCTAATTTTGCGCACAATTCAAAGAAAATGTTAAGCCTCGATATCTCTAAGTACGCGTTATAAAAAATTGTAATAATTATACACAACTTGTTAAAAATAACACAACTTGTTAACATATATTAGAATTCTTTGCATCAAAATAATTATATATTTGAATTTTCGATATCGCTAACGGTCCGTTTTTGGTAGGTGGTAATAAAACGCAAACAGGAATGAAAAACTAGTGTAATTTTGGTTGAAAAATCTCTTGACTAGCTACTTTAATGGCCATGCTTGACAACCTTCAATCATCTCATTTTATTCATAAAATTCATTCCAATGCATTACCAATTAGAGAGGTGGTATTAGGTGATAATAGAAATTTATGAACAAAAAAATTTTTTTGTGATCAAAATTTCATTACCATGGAAATGACATTAAAGTTTTGATGAAATTTTACACTAAAAATCATTCCTATTAGTTATTACCATCATTTAGTACCACTAACCAAACGGGCCGTAAGTACGCATTATAGAAAATTTATATTATAATTTCTAACCCATATTACAAATGTTTAAGATAGTTTTTTTTGTTTAAACTAACATCTTTTCGGGTTTAGACGGAGGATAGTTGAACTCAAACGTTCATATCCTTAAAAATAACATAACTTGTTAACAGTGTGACTTTGAAACAAAGTTTAACGCTTTGAAATAGACTTCGAAAACGCTGAAGAGTTGTTGATTCAAAGGTGTAAATTTAAGGCTTCTACATATAATTCCTAATTGTAAAAAACAATTACAGAGTTCAGGTATAAATAAAAGAGTTTTAATAATTTAATTTATTTTAAATTCACTACTAATTGATAAATAATAGCCTCTTTTTATAAAAGACTATTGGGCTAAAAAGCGCATCAACAACCCTAATGAAAAACAACTAAACAATATGCTCTATTTGAGTATTTAGTTATTTTATTTTTTGCACCCCTCTGAGTAATCATGTTTGGAGCATTTAACTTTTTTTTTTTTTTTTTTTAATAATACATGATTCATTAATAAAGAGTCATACGACATCTACATCAGAGTTAAAAATTAGCAAATACATAACAACTTTAACCAAAATTAATTCTAAATTAACAAAACTACGATCGTTGTGTATCAGATCTGACAATTCTGAACATCCTCTTCCACATCGCTGTTTGATACAGCCTTCTACGAGGGGGTCTTTCGATCTGTTGTAGTCTTGAGATAAAATTGAAATTGATGTAGTTGATAGTAATTGCAATTTTTGCATCTGTTGTATTATCGCATTAAGCTCTACCAATAAATCAACAAGAGACCAAAATACATAACTCCAAACTCTCACGAGGAGAGAGACTAAAACCCAATATATGGGTAGAACAAACCCAATAAATGGATAGAACAACCCTCCTATAGGGAGAGGACACAAAATTATTCTAAACATATTTAAAAAGCTTAAAACAGAGAAATTAGGGGCTTACCATCAACCAAAAGGTTGATGATAGCCCCAACTTAAGGTGTTTTTTGTGTAAAGATGAAGAAGAAAAAGAAAATGGAAGGAGGAAGGAGACGGAGGGAGGAGGGAGGAGGGAAGATTTGAACTTGCACACAATATTTGTAAAATTTTGGGACATAATTCTTTTTGTGAGGTTTGTCTATCATTTAATTCCGTAATGAATCTTTATTTTTTTGAATTGTTATTTTAATTTGGGGGAGGAAGAGCAATTTTAATAAACTTTTGTAAAACCTAAATTGTGATAGAAAGCAGTACGATACCCTCCTTTAATCCCATGGTATACATATTTCCAAATTAATTAAGAAATAGGATAGTAAAATATATTTATTAGTTATAATGTTAAAAAAAATAATCATTACTTTTAGTTATTCATCAAAATCATCGAAATAGCTATAAAAATATCTTAAATTAAATAAAACTATACAAATAGGCTTATGCCCATGAAAAACCCAAATAATATTACTTTTGTTTTATCTTTTTGGACATTAATATTATATATTTTTTATTCTACTATTTTTATAAATAAACCCAAATAATATTATATTTTCTCACAATTTTTTTGGAATAAAAATACAAATTTTTATTTATACTAAAAATTGTATATCAATCTCTATACAAATTTTTGTTTGTATGAAAAACTTGTATTTCTAAAGTTGGTTTTTAGTGAACACAAATTCTTATGAGAGACGCCTCGAAAAACTTGTATTTCTAAAGTTGGTTTTTAGTGAACACAAATTCTTATGAGAGACGCCTTCTTGAGAGACCATCTCTAATTAGGTTGGCCCATTAGGGGAAATGTAGAGTAAATGTAGACAATAAGTTTTAATGGATTGGGCCTGAAAGACGTCTCTCAGAAAGACGATCTCTAAGGACAAATTTATTCTTGTTGGTTTTTCCCCTTCTTTAAGCCCCTTAGCTCTTATTTATAGTTATATTTTTTTTTGAAGATTATAGTTGTTATTTTTTAGTAGTTGACAAAATGGCATAATTCAAGTAAACACAAAGAGTGGCCCTTGATTGCCTACAATCGCCACCAAATGCATGCTTCCACACAAAATGCATGTATTGATAGAAACAGAAAAGCTGATCAAATTAAGATTAGTGCTAATACCTAATCTAATAACTATCACTTTTTAGATGATTTGTCAATTACTAGAAGCCAAATATCAAGCTCGCTTATTTCTTATTATATTCTTAAATTAAATATTCTCGTTATATTATACTAGAGGCCCTCCCTTGAGAGATGTCTATAGTATAGACGTCTCTCAAGAGCTCAACCTATATCTTCTTTTAACTTACAAAATTACCAATCAGTTTTTATTTTTAAAAATTTATAAATTGGGTCAGCTCAAAACTTAAGACGTCTATTATATAGACGGTCTCAAGTAAGAATTTGTGATTATCCTATTATAATATAGAATAATTTGCGAATTACAACCTTAAAGTTTAGGACTTTTGTGAATTATAACTTCATTGTTTTGTTTTTGCCAATTATAGTCACTAAAGTATCGAATTGCACACCGTTCAAATTATAAAATTCTGTTCATTTTAATAGTCGGTATTTTAAGTTAAGTGGTTGAAATTCTGTGATTTGATATGAACATCGTAAGCATTGATATTTTGATGGATTTAATTCGAAAAAAAATTAAAAATATAATATACAAAAAGTCTTAAATTTTTAAACTGTAACCGCAAATTATTCAATACTATAATTTCTATATCAAATAATGAATTTCCAACTTGGTGACGATTTTTTCCTACTTAATCAAGTTCCATTTGTCTCTTTCTAATTCTTAGTTAGCATCTTTATCCTTCTACATGTCTTTTAGTGATTGGGAATGAATAATTATGTTTAAGATTTAGAGTAGTTTAGTATTAGTGCACTTTTTCCATTTGTTACGTTGCATGCTTTTCTTTATTTATTTCTTCTCTATGAGATTATGAGTAACTTAGCCTTGAGATAACTTTAAATAAAATTATAATTAATTTAATTATTTAGAAATATGAGAATTAAATTAATTAGATTTGATAGTCAATTAGTATAAAGCGTCAATTTGAGATTAACAAGATCACACTTAATTGTAATTCTAGAAATCCTAGACTTTCATTATCATCGTTACAACCTTCAAAATTCAGCTTTTAGTTATCATGCATTCTATATATTTTGTCTTAATGCCTATCCATTAGAAATTAGTGATATTAAATTAGTTTAAGATTTTTTGTGTTGGGCTTACAAGCTAAGTCACAGCTACTCGTACAATTTATTTATTCTTGTGTTATAAATAAATTTGAAAAAAAATTACCATGACTAATACTTTTTTCTTTATAATAATATCAACTTTTGATTAACCATGAATAATATTAACATATGATATTTTTTTCCTATAACAATACGAACTTTAGTTTATTAAATAATTTACCAATTTTTTTTGTCATATAATCTTTTATAGTTTAATTTTTAACATGTTATGAATATTTTAGGGAAACACTCTCCTAAGTTTATATTATTTATAAATAATCAAAAATTAGTATTATTGTATAGAAATAAGCAAAATGTTGTATTATTCATGGTAATTTTTCCTAAATATGACATAGAAACGATTAAGGTGTTCTTATTTATTAAGTACAAATCTCCTTATACTTCTAACGTTTATCGTTTTTTTATTATTCCTTAAAATTCAATTTTAATAAAATAATGAAAACATAAAAGTATATATTTTTTTTGGCTGCCCTGATCTCCTTATGGGTAAGAGATGTTGTTTATCTTTTTTTTTTTCAGACTCTGAGCAAAGATATAGTTTATGTGTGGGATACACTGAATATGATGATGATGATAAAAATATATTTTCTTTGTTTCTAAGTTTTTTTCACACTTGTAATTAAGGTTCTCATATTATTAGTACATAGGGTGAGATGATGAGAATCGAGATTAACAATAACCCGATAAGAACGACAATAAATTTTAAATAGTTGTGTCCTTGTCAAATAAAGGCCCGATAATTGATTTACGGAAATAATTTGTTTAGTGAAGTATTTTTGCAAGAGTGAATTTCAGTAAATAATCTCAAATAAATAGCTTTTATTATTATAATATGTATTAGATGAATTATTTAATTTATGTATAAAGCGTATCTTTCGGTGAAACCATTTCTTACAACAATTCATGTTTCACTACAACAAATTTAGCTTTTTGCAACATTAGATTTAGTGACATTAAAAAAATGCCACTAATTCATATTTTTAGTGTAATAAATTGGTTTTTATTTTAAGTTCCACCATAAAGTGATTTGACACTTTTTTTAATCATGATTTAGTGACACTTAATTTGGTCTTTAATGACTTATGTAATTGTTGCTATAGTCTAAAGTAACATTTGTGAGAAATGTCACTAGATCCTATGTCGTCAAAAGCTTTAGTGTGACTTTTTAATATGCTGTTAAAGGCTCTAATAAATGTCACTAAATTCTCTATATACACTGTAAGAAATTAAATGTCCTTAAATATATCCCACTAAAAGTAAATTATATATGTTGTAGTGTCTCGGATACTAGCATAATGTTCGTCCAACACATCTCATATTGAACTAACTTGATTGTTATTTGTATTTGTCGTTACATCTTATATAATTTAATATTAATATGTTTTGATAAAAAGAAATAAACCACGACTTAAACACACTCAGATCTACATTAATATTTTCCTCTTGGGTCTCATCCCATCTCCCATGTGTTGAGTTGAAACTAAGTAGATTATACTTGTCTTCATCAAAACTTAGGAGTTTAATTAGTATGGAGTCTATGTTATGCAAAATCTTATAAAAAGTGCTCACTAGTTTAAGTGTGCATTACTCCTCACTTTCCACTATCTAGTTTCAAACCCATTATTCTTACTTTTCACTCCACTTATTTACTAGCCTTATAGCATGTTGAGGTCAGAGGGGTCTTTGAGGATGTGCGAGGTGATCGACCGCACAAGGCCCCTCTTTCTCCAATATATGAAAAAAGTTAATCAGAAAAAGAAATATGTTAAATTTATTAAAAAAATAAATATATTTACTAAATTAAGGCGTAAAATATAAATTTTGCACAGGGCCCCCAAATTGTTCAAGACGGCTCTGGTTGAGGTTGGTTATTTATTTTCATAAAACACCTATATCTACCGTTGTGGCAATAATGGTATTGTCTATGTTGGAATGGTTTATCTCAAATCGACAAACTAAAGATGGTGTGCACAGAAGTTCTTCTTAATTCTCACTGCCATATAGTTTTGGGATGGTATATATCTCCTTGACTTATAAAGTGTGTGCTCCTCGTGTCTCCTCGATAATATGCTGGCATTGACAATAAGTCCAGCTCAATCTAACTATCTATTAATACGTCGATTTTGTCACTATTAGAAGATAAAATGATTGCTTTTACTTGTAAATTCGAAATACTTTTATTAGGAGTCAATATACAAAGATTTCATTTCTTTAATTCGCTCTTCATTTTTAAGTTTATAGCTCTCTTGGTAGCTTCATCGATGTTACCTAACAAATAAAAGGCTTTTTCGGAAAAAGCTTCTAATCCTCCTAAAATCATTTTCTCTATTTGTTTCATTTTTTTTACCAATTTCGTTTCTGACGAAATATGTACTATCTTTTCCAAGTAAAGTTCTGAGTCGATCGTTGTCGTCCCCTCCCTTAGTTTACTCATTTGATTAATTTACAATTTAATTAATAGAAGATTAATGCATATGACATTGAGTTGACAACTTGAGACTCTTAAAATTTCCAATGGGCATATAGTAGAATTAGAAAAAGTGGTGCACAACAATTAATTAAATACTATTGAAAGTCAAAGAAAGGCTCAAAATAATTAAAACTAAGCACATGATTAAATGATATTATTCATCAACTAACCATTGACTTACTTTTTATCCAAATATCACGTACCACAATTTTGTCTTCTCTTTCTATATGCATTTGCATATGGTTGCTAGCTATCACCCTAACTAGCACCACCCTACATAGCTAACTTTTAAATTAAACTCATTTCTAAAATAAACAAAAAATTAATTTTCTTTCACTTTGATTGAAATTAACTATTAAACATTCTTATCTCTTTATACTTGTCTAAATTTTTAAAAAATTAATATATATTTCTTTTATTAAAATATATTTCTTTGATTGAGATAACGTAATACATCTTTCTTTTATTTCAGTTTGATTGTCACATTTAATTAAAATTATAATTATGGGAGTTTTTTAATCAAATCATTATCTATCATAATTGATATGAGATATCTCGCTCATAGTATATATTAGAGATGAAATGGAAGAAATTGTGTATTAGAGATTAATAAAAAGAAAATGAACTATTATTATAATTATAAACCATTTTCATCATTTTAAATTTGTTGCAATTTTGGAAAAAGTTCCATTTATTTAAATCAATAATGGCGTAATATAAGCAACTTTATACCCATCAAATATTTCATTTGATTTTTCACATTTGTCAATGCCTTATTTTAACCATATATTAATATATTTCAAATTGTGCTTAATTAAAATTACAAAGTGTTAATATTACTCCGTCTATTTCAGTTTACATGTTCCATTTCCTTTTTTGTCAATTTCATACTACTTGTCTCATTTCCTTTTTTGGCTAACCTTTTCTTACCTAAATACCCCCACTTTTTCAATTCCCAATACCCCACTATCACCTTTACAATTAATTTAATCAATTAAAATACCCAACTATCACCTTTTTAATGGACCCCACTCAACCCTTAAAATCCGTGAAAAATCAAATGGGACTAGTCAAATGAAATGGAGGGAGTATTAAATTTACATTAAGAATATAAAAAAAATCTCACTTAATTACAATAAAAATTAATAAAATACTTCATACAAAAAACTTTACCTATAAGAATTAATACAACATAGGAAAATAATTGCATTTTCAAATATTAATACTTACAAAGGATTACTTCGTCTGTCATTCTGAATTTACACAATAAAACTTTGAAAAATTCTTACATATTTAAGTTTTATAGTACAAATTCAAATGAACATAAATATATTTAAAGAGAAAAAAAAAAAAGAAATATATATATTTTTTTATTACATGATGATGGATCTAGGATGTCCCATAGCACCAACATGGGTAGGGTAGCTACACAAAGAAGCACCAACAACAGGAACAGCAAAAGATGTTTCCATTAAGACTCTTTGTTGATAAGACTCAATTGAAGAATTAGCTTCAATTAAATCCTTAATTAATGACTTATAATACATCTTAAGTTTCCTTAATACAAAACTATAGTGTAGTTTTAGCCTACATCTTAGGCGTATACGCCGGAATATTCGACTTAGGAAGAAACCTCGCCGCGGTTTCTTCCCACCAAGGTGGACTGATGGGAGTCTCCGGCCTCGCCTTCGTAATCGGATTTTTGGGCGGTTCGGCCAAGAGATGGTGGTTGAGTGGGTGGTTAGGGGTTGTTTGTATAGGAAGGCATCGGAGTAAAATGAAGCCATATTGAGAGATATATAATTATTTGAGGGAGTTTTGGGGTTATATAGGGCAAAATATTGGCATGGCATGGAATTTGGATGACTCAATTAGTCACAATTGTAAGGATGGGGCATTCTTCCACTTGTGGGTCCCACAATAAATTAATTTTATTCTCTTATAATTCCAATTTATTAAGGATAATGAATACTAATTATTTCATCTTTTTTAGCTTTGATATAATATGTTTATATGCTCATCATAAAAAACTTTTAAAAAAATACTCCCTGCCAACCAATTTAGTTGTTTCATTTTCAATTAATTTAATAAATTAAATTAAATTAAAACACCCCAACTACTACCTTTATAATACCCCATGTTCACACAAGTAAAGACCAAAATACCCCAGCTTTTACTACTTATAATACTCCAACTACTACCTTTACAATTAATTTAATAAATTAAAATACCCCAACTACCACCTTTTTAATGGACCCTACACCATCTTTAATAACCGTGCCCAAGCAAATAGGACAACTAAATTGGTTTCATGTGGATATTTCTTTTATATCGCTCTCAAAATCATATTTAGATTTTTCTCTCCTCAGAGTGAAATATTCTTAATGAGATTAAAAAAAAGGTGTATAATTTATTAATTTTATTAAAATTGTCAAATTTGCAAAATATTCTTTATCCTATCATTCTTGAAGCATTATTTTTATTCTTAATGAGATTTTTAATTTTTTTTGTTTAAATAAATATGTCAAGATATTTAATAAAACCGTGCATCGCATGAGTATCATCTAGTTTATAATAATTTAAAAATCAAAAAGTTAAAAGTTTTGTACAAAGAAAAATTGTAGCTAAAATATACTCCCTTCTATTCTATCCATTAATTAATCCCATTTATTTTGTATCACTATCACTTATCACTCTGAATTTGAATTTTATTCTTGAAAGTTAAATATAGTCATGTGAAATCTTGTTTAATTCGTCTCAATACAAAATTTATTAATATTGTCTTTTTATATTTATTAATTAAAAGCAATTAGAAATATTATGGGTTAAGTTATTATCTCGACGAGTGCAAAAAAGTAAATGAGACTAATAAATTGAATAAAACGTAATACTTTTTTGTTTCACTTTAATAGTTAAATTTAAACTTTGGCTTTTAAGTATAATTCAAGTCTCAATATCTTTAAATGTATTTTATAAAAAATAATATAATAAATAGATATATTTTGGGAAATTCCACGTGGTAACCCCGAGGTTTTGGGTTTTCCACGTGGTAACCAAAACTTTTTAAAAATCCACGCGGTAACCCTGAGGTTTATATAATTGTTCTGTGGTGACCTTTTTGCACATAAAAACATTAGCAAACGTTAATTTCGAAGCTTTAAGGCTGATTTATGCCTATGTATGCGACTCACTATTTCAAATGTCATCAGTTTCAATCTTTTTCTTCAAAATATAAACCCTAACTCTACCCTTTTTAATCCAAATCATATTTTTACCCCAAATCCAAAAATGGTTGAGTTAAGGTGTATATTTTGGGAGGAAAAGTTGAAACTGATGACATTTGAAATGGTGAGTCGCATAAATAGTCGTACAACAGCCTTAAAGCTTCGAAAATTAACGTTTGCTAACGTTTTTATAATGTTTTATGTGCAAAAAGGTCACCGTGGAACAATTTGGTAAACCTCAGGGTTACCGCGTAAATTTTTTAAAGGTTTTGGTTACCACGTGGAAAACCCAAAACCTCAGGGTTACCACGTGGAATTTCCCATATATTTTTTATACATTTAGTAAGGCACTCATGGATCTATTTTTCAATACTAAAATCCATGAAAAATCATATTTACCTTTTTCTGTTCTCAAACGCAACCCTCACAATAAAATTGAGTTAAAAGAAATTTGAAAATGTTGAACTTTACAAATCTGTATACTATAAAATTAAATCTATTTAGTTAGGAAAAATCACCCAGCAAATAAACATCAAATAAAATAATTTTGAACCCATAGAATCAATTTATTTTTTAATTAATCAATTTAAAATTATAAATAAACACTCGAAGATTTTGAGTTGTCCATAGTTTTTTAGGCACGAGATAAAATGGGTTGGATGATGATGACGACTTGAAGATACTAAGTCTTCAAGTGATTTACGGTTTTAAGAGATCATATACTATAAAAATGATTACTTTAAAACTATAAGTGATCATTTTAAGAGAACAAGTATGCATTAAATCAACCCAATAGAGATGATTTCAATGTAAGATCGTCTCATTTGAAAATTTGAAAAAATAGCATATATTTCTCGATATCAATTAGATATTAATTAAAAGCATAATATCAATACCAGTTAATCATATCTATTTTTTATTAATAATTTGTAAAAGTCTCCACTTTATTATCTATTTAACTCTTATGATAGTATCAAGGCTTGAAACTAAAAGGTCTAATCTTTACTAATAAATTCGCATCTTAAAAATTTTTACTCCCTCTATCCTCAATTATAGAATCCATTATTTTTTGTGAAAATTAATGGAAATAAAGACTGGGTCACAAAATAAAACAAAAAAATTGAAATATACCATTAAAATGAAAAGAGAATAAATTTTTAAATGACATTAAAAGGAAGCGAGACCATATGATCGAGTAAAAATAAAAGCGGTGCTAAATGAATGAGATTAAAAGGAGAGTGCAACCATTCACGATCGTTATTGTACAAGCATTTGATTATCGACATTTTTGTCGAACCTGATCCCTTGACATGTATGGAATGCAATAGTATTCTAAAGCGAACTGGGCGATGGTCGAAATTTGGATTTACAGTCCAGCAGAATACAGACCTTACCGAAGACTTTTCGCATAGGTATTAGCCATTGCCCGAAAGAAAAGCCCATCAAAAAATTTAATGCCGAAAATGGCAGAAACTCGAAATGAACTTTACAAAATCTCCACCAACCATCCTCGACTGTGCTGAAGATCAGTCAATACACCACCATAATCAATGCTAATGACCGTATTTCTGAAACTCCCACTCGCTATTATCTGTACAAAAGATAAAACGTATTACGCAATGAAGTATTTCGGAGCTCGACAGGAAACAGAAGGGAATGAACAAAAGTTGAAGGACTACGGGACATCACAAACCTAATGGACAAACTTGTCGAGTTTTCAACCAACGGCTGATGCAATGGAAATGGAAGGCATGATTGCAAACACCTATACAACCCAATACCAAAGAATTAGACAAGCGGATTTTGTACCACACGCAACCAAAAAAGCATTACTCGTTTCGTCCCGTTGGATGTTATACTACATACAAAAAGGTCTCACTTCAATTTTTGGTAATGCAGCAAATTCAAAGAAAAGGAGTACAAGCTTATGAGACCATTTCACCATGAGATATGTTTCATACTTTGGTAAATTAAATACAATAATAGAAACTTTTAGATTACGAGCTTTTTGATTTGGAGTCGGTCTCATACAAGACTGGTTGTTCTTAGAATAGTGATGAAATATTTTTCAAATATATTCCTTACGACCATTATTCCATAATTCCATTGTCCCATGAGTTTGCCCCAAGGAGCGCGTTAGAAGACTACTTTTTAAAATACAAGGGTACTTAAGTGAGCTTAGGCAGGAAGGAGACAAAAAATTTGAAGGGAAACATTCAAGTAGTAGTAAAAGAGCAAAAGCAAAGGTGCAGCAGAAAATCGTATTCAAGGCAAACTCTTGGGGATGGAGGGAATATATTCAAAGTCTTTCCGTAAAATTGCATTATATCCAGAATTATTTGCGAGACGTTAGCATAGCATTTAACAGCACATATATTCAGCATCCAACAAAGCTCTCTATTAAATCAATTAGAAAGGCAAACTTACACACTCAATTAATCTATTCTAGCAAACTCCAAATCTAAACAAACTATATGTGAATTGACGTTTTGAAGGCACAATTGTTCAAACTTTGATTACATAAAAAAGATCTCATCATTGCATAAGGTCTTACAAAGGGGTATTCTGATTTCAATTAACTTGGAGGAGTTAATCTACTTAAAAGCAAAAACCAAAACTTTTGATTACATAAAAAAGAAAGAATGTCAAACTTTAATCTAAATACAAATCATGACAATACAAGTCATAATTCATTAACAGTTTGTTCAATACCGGAACAACTTGCATTGACACTATCAACTATCATTCTAATGAGAATTATATAAACAAAACATCATATCATCCAAACATTTTAACACTAGCAATTATAGTGGCACTCACACTTACTACGATAAAAAGAACATAGGAGTGTCAATATAAAACAGAATAAATTACGAATTACAACCTTAAAATTTAACACTTGAGCGAATTACAGCCTTAATATTTATTTTTTGCAATGATAACCTCCAGAGTATCAAAGCCTACAGCATTTAGGGCAAATCATAGAATTCCGACAAATTTGGAGGTCGGATTTTAGGGTAAGTGGTCGAAGTTCTGTGATTAGGCATGAACGGCGAACGCTGTAGACTTTAATATTTTGGTAGCTATAATTCGCAAAAAACAAAAATTAAGGTTATAATTCGCAAAAGTCTAAAACTTTAAAGTTGTAATTTGCAAATTATCTATACAATAATTAGGATTAATAAAATCATTTCCCCCTAGCAGTAATGTCCTATAAGCGAGCCCCTTATTTTCAACATCACGCATACCAAATTACTTGAACAAGAAGATACAATGCACAACTTAACCAACACTAATACCTTCTTCATCAACTGTCAAATTCTTTAACGAAGTTATGATGTACTAATGTCTACGTAACAAAAATTTACACATAGTAAGTCTCTAATTTGAAGCAATACTCAATTTGAAGCAAAAATCAAGCTGAAAAAAGACAACTTAAAGCTGCAGTCTCCATAAAAACACCTAAACGCAAAACTATATGAACAAATGAAGTACTTCCATACAACGAGACTATAAGAGAGAAGCTGTAAGCACTACAATCCATTTGGCAAAGCATGGCAAATTAGTACTATGTACTAAAAACTCCGATTTCATTTTGAACAGGCCATTCAAATATTCCACGAAAAAATTGTACGGTTGTAAACAAAAGTGAAAGGCAACTGGTTGAGATAGGTCATAGTTACCAGTAGACTTTGCTTTTTCGATTATAGGGTTACAAAATTCCTACAGGTAGAGTCTCCCATATTCCTAATTCATACTTAAGTACCGGCTTGTAGTGTAACCCTTGGATTAGATGGAAGCATCATAAAAGATCACGAAAATTGGTGGCAATCCATAAATAACATTGCAGATTACTATTAAGTTTGAAACGCTTTGATTAAAATTGGGGACGCCAGGTTTTCAATTGAAGGTTACAAACTTCCTAACGATAACGAGTCTTTTATACGTAATGTAACCTTCGGAATAGATAGAAGCAGCATAAAAGATCACTCAAGATGGTGGCACAGTTAAAAAGTCTTTTAAGTATTGCAATCAGTTGAACAGAGCCAATTCAGCTATAAAAATTCCTTATACCAATACCAGTCTAGAAAACATAGAACAAAAACAGAAATCATATAATGCTAACTGGAACATCAAAACAATTTCTAAGTTTATAATTTCGTTAGGAACATTGATAGTAGCAATTTAGCAATGAAAACAAAAAGATTTGACTAAATAGATGCAAAATTGCAATACTCGAGCTACACTATAATGGATAAAGCATAAAGAAAATCTGCAATTAAATGAAACATACCCCAAGCAACAGTGCATTCTTCACAGGTAACGCTATCTTGATTAGCTTGACATTCAATGCCTGAAATCCAACATCCACCAAGAATTAGATTTATTTCCACACAAGAAACCCTAATTCGCAAAAAAACATTCAAAGAAAATAAAGAATCCTTACATTTATCCATAATATGATTACGACAAATTGCACAATTATCGACGACAATATCTGCAAAAACAGAACGATTAAATCGAAAAAAGGAAGAATTAATTGAAAGAATAAGGGTAAAGGAAGAGTACCCCAAGCCCAAAGAGCAACAGCGTTCCACTTTTTGACCTCGAAACGTTTGGGCAACTTAGAAGAAGGGCCGGCAACGCTTGATCCCTCGCCGGCGGGTGCCATCTCTACGTCCATATCCATCTTCTTACTTCTTAGGAATTTGAGAGTACAGAAAAAAAAAAAAAACAATTTATGATTTTTCAATCAATAAGTTTTTTCAAAACATTATACTCATTGTATTATTTATATATGTTATTTTTAATCGAAAAAATTACTTAAAATAATCAAATATTTTTATGATTAGCCATGACTTCTAACGGTATTTGCTTAAAAAAAAACACTCGATAACTAAATAATTTGTTATAACTTATATTGGTTTACAAAAACATAAACGGAAAAGTTATTGTAAAGTTAGAGAAAAATCTTGAAAATTTACATAAAAATTTATAAATAAAAAAAAATAAGACTTAAATTTCAACATTACTTTTTAATATTTTATTTTAATTTTTTTTTAAAATAGAAGTTGTTATAGTAAGTCATCTAATTACATGTTTAATTTAGAGAAATACTTTGTATTATTTTATGGTTAATCAATAGTTGAAATTGTTGTAGGGAAATCATTAATATGTTGGATTAATCTAGGTAATTGTTTCTTGTTAATTTATAATTAATTTTAATTTATAAGTTAAAATATAGTCAAGTGGAACTTATCAATTTGTAAATTTTATTTATTCGTCTTAATGTAAAGATTATTAATTTTAAAAAATATTCCTAAACTAAAGAGATACTTCATGTAATAGTATTATGCTCTACTTACGTACTAAAAGAATTGAATTTGTCTTAGTTAGAGAGTAATAACCACTTTTCAAAAAAGCTCACAGTGTTTAATTCTTATCGAATCATTCCATTATTCCTAAATTAATAAAAAATACATATAAATAATATAAGTATATTCCTAATGAACCAAGAGCCAAGCAATCCTTTTCCCATTTAACAAGATTTTTCATAAAAAAAGTATACTTAAATTGGCATTTAAGGCATTACATTTCTTTATTCCTCTTGTTAAATAGTAGATGTTAAACCTTAGTTTTCATCTATATAATAATTATCACATATTCACATCATTCATTCAACCATACACATTTACTCCATTATAAAATTTAGTTTCACAATAGGTTTTCCTTAGCTTAAATATTATCATACTTATAGTCACCAATCCAGTATTTCTCACAAGTTGGAATCCAAAAGTATATTTAAATAATGTCGTCTGCTGAGGCAATAAATCCCAAACAGACGAACCATGAGGTTAGAGACCTGATCTCTACACTCACTTCTCGTCTAGCTAACCATAAGCCGGGCACTAATGTGCCCGGCTCAAGAGAAGATGACGAGCTTGGTGCTAGTATCATCACGCTCGCAGGCACCAATACAGGTGCTAGCATGAAGCGTGACGTGTTGGATCATCGTCCAAAAGTGCAGGGTTACCACGAGAAATTTTCTGCTGACGAGCATCAGCCGGGAGGTAGTTGGGATGCCTATGTAAATAGCAATTTTCAAGCTGTTAACAATTCGATCATGCTCGATGCTTCTTACACTAGCAATGATCCTGGTGTTCATATGGAAATACAAGATAATGTAAGTGAAATTCCTGCCCACAAGAATGGAAGAAAAGGTTTAAGGAAAGGAAAAGAGCCTGCTCATGGCAACCTACATTCAAACTTGTCTAATTAATATATAATTCCAATTTATAATAACAAATTCTTGTGTGAGATTGTTTCTCCGTGAAATGCTCTCTATACATAGGCTAATGCCTAAATAACTTAAGTAATACAATTATTAGCATATAGACTCTTTATTTTGAGATCGTCTCACCAAAAAGTAGTCTATAGTAATTAAGTTATTTGTAATTAATATTTTATTTTCAGCCTATTATATGTATGAATAAATGGACCCCATAACTACTATGCAATGAACAGGTGAATAGTGCTAATTGATACTACAAGATTGCAAAATATATAATATACTTCCTCCGTTCCATAATACTTGCTACATTTAACTTTTTTACGCAATCCAATGTATTATTTTGTTCATTTATATGTCGAATTATATACATTTAAAAATTATAAAAAATTTATATTATAAAAGTATGTGATTAAACAATTCAAACAAGATCCCACTTGACTATATTATTACTTACATATTAGTCGCAATATATAAAATAAGCTTAAACGATGAATAGTGCCTAAAAACAAATAGTAACAAGTATTATGCAACGGAGGAAGTATATACTAGTGCACAAATTAGTTACAAAATGTCCTTTATCTATGTATACAAAATACAAAACTATTTGCTTAACTCTTATTTTTCTTGCTATAAATTTTGCTCATTTTGTTGTTATGTGATCATGTTTTCATTTTTCATATTAGCTAGTTTTATTTGGTGTTTTGTTAAGAATTATTCTATTTATGTCACACTTTTTTTTAGATAATTAGCCTTAGTCACCATATTTAAATATTTTTAATGATTATGGGCCTTATATATATTTACCAGTATTATCACTAACTTTATTTTGACATTGTATAATACTTGTCCCCACATTTTTATTTTAACATTTTTATAATGTTTGTGTTCTAATTTTTTCATTACCTTTATTTTATATAGTTTTCAATGCTTATGGACCTCACTTTTTTCCTATTAACTTCTTTATTCAATAAAATAATATCATCACCATTTAAGAAATTCAACTTTTCTTACTTTCTGTGAATATATTTTATAAAAACATCAAATAAGAATGAAGGGATTACATAACTTTCTTTACCTTTACTGTTGTTTTATCTTTATTTGATTAAAAAAGACTTGCTGATATATCAATTTATATTGTCGACTCCAAACGTTTGGTATTAAGGCTCTAGTATTTTTGTTGTTGATCACAAAATCAATGACTAGCGTCTTAGACTTTAGCCACATTCCAGTCGTAAATTCTGACCATTTTTCGCCCAAAAACACGGTCGTAACAATGATTATTAGAATCCTAACATGATTTATGATTTTACGATCCAACTATTCAAAAATAGGCGATCAATCAGAATAGTAGGTTGAATCTTAATATTGATAGAATTGTGCGATCCTACTTTACTCACTTCACTAATCTAAATTAAATAGTAGGATCATAATACTATTATAAAATTCTACAATCTAACATATAGATTCAAATCTACAAGGATAATTTCAATCTTTAAAAAAATTTCATACATCTTTCGTCCTGAAATAGTCGTATATTTTTATTATTGACACTATTCACCGTTCAAGCTTATTATACATATTTCGGCTAATGTATAAGAAAAAATATAGTTAAGTGAGATCTTGTTTGAATCGTCTAATCGTATACATTCATAATATTAATTTTTTATAAGTTTTAGGCGTGTATAATTCAATATATAAATGATCAAAATAACGCATTAAATTGCATAAAAGGTCAAATATATTTAGGGGTGTTTGGTATGGGAATATAAAATCTAATGGAAAGGGAAATGATAAACAAGAGTAAGGGTAAAGGTATGAGTTGTTGTTATATGTTGTTTGGTAAGTAAAATATAAGGGAAACACTTATGTGATCATAGTTAGAAAATTTGTTACTTGACATAAATGGGTGGTAACAAAGTAAGGGTATCCATTACCCTCAAGAATCGGATTGAATTAACCTAATATCATACCAAATAAAATATATGGAGTAAAGGTAATTGAATCCCTTACTTAGTATGAAAAAATGCATACCAAACACCTCCTAAGTATAGTGGAATAGAGGAAGTATAGTGGAACTGAGGAAGTATAAAATTATGTACGTACTCAATTGTACTCTTGTTAAGAATTTTAAGCAAAATAAAAGGAAAACTCTTAAAAGAACAAATGACAAATTTTCATTTCAAAAAAAAAAAATTGACAAATTTTAAGTTACAGCTCCATTGATCTTTGCCGCCCGCCATTTATAGGGATATTTTAAGAATATGCCTGAAATCACAGCTTGATTATGAATCAAGTAAAGCAAATTCATGCATATTCCCTTAGAAATGGTTTAGATTACACTCAAATCATGATCAATAAGCTTCTTGAAATACCCAACATTCCTTATGCACACCAACTATTCGATCTTATGCCCGAACGAACTTCCACACTGTACAACAAGCTTATTCAAGCATACTCTTACAATGGCCCTCAAAAACAGTGTTTCTCCTTGTACATTCAAATGTGTCGGCGACGAATCTTCCCTAATCCCTTCACATTTACCTTCCTTTTTGCTGCTTGTGCTTCGGTTTCCTCTCCTAGCCTCGGTAAGATGGTTCATGCTCATTTCATCTTATCTGGGTTTAAATTTGATGTTTTTGTGTTGACTGCATTGGTTGATATGTATTCTAAATTGGGTTTAGTGGAATTAGCTAGGAAACAGTTTGATCATATGTTGTTTAGAGATACACCCACTTGGAATTCTATGATTTCTGGTTATGTTAAGTGTGGGAATATGGAGGAAGCTGAAAAATTGTTTAAGTTAATTCCTTTCAAAAATGTAATTTCCTGGACAACTATGATTTCTGGGTATTCACAAAATGGAAAGTATTTTGATGCTCTGAACACTTATTTGTTAATGGAGAAAGAAGGGTTTAAGCCTAATGAGGTGAGTATAGCTTGTGTTCTTCCTGCCTGTGCTAATCTTGGTGCTTTGGAGGTGGGAAAGACAATTGAAAACTATGCTAGGAGAAAAGGGTACATGGATAATTTGTTTGTCTGCAATGGATTTCTGGAAATGTACTCAAAATGTGGTAAACTTGATAAAGCAATGCAGCTATTTAACGAGATTAAGGACAGGAAGAATTTGTGCTCTTGGAACTCAATGATGATGGGTTTTGCTATTCATGGAAAATATGAAGAAGCTCTTCAATTGTTCCATGTTTTATTGGTAAGCTTTCTCATTTCTCCTTTTCATGTTTGTATAAAATACATACACTTATATATATGATGGTTTATAGGTGTAAAATAGTTCTCTAGAGGGGCGATTGCCGATTAGAGGGATTGCCGGATTTTTATGTTTCTTTTGAAAGGCGTTTCAAGGCTTTGTAGATATGCGTCAAACAGTTTTCAGAATCCGTTTTTAGGCGATTTTGTAATTTGCAAACGAATAAATTGCGAATATAAACAATAGAGAAAACAAGAATTACCACCGAGATCGTTCACTTCATGAATTTGAAGGTGAAAACTACTACTTATATTAAGCCCTCTTCATTGAACTCCGTCCATATATTGATATATATACAAGTATATAGGACTTTTTGAGCATCATCTCTCATTATATAAAATTTTTATACAACATTACAACACGGGGACCTTTACAATGCAACCAATGCGACCTTGTTTTTGCTATGTGGTTTTGTCTTGTGGGTGTGGCAATGTAAAGGTGGTGGTCATAGTGTAAAATCTGGCAATGGTTGCGATTGCGATAACGGAACGCTGATACGGTAACAGAAGTGATGTGGTTATCATAACGCTTAAATATCGGTTGAAACCATAAGATCGCTTAATACAGACCAATACACGATTTTTTAACAACTTAACAAAACAGGGAGTATCAGCTTGTTGTTTATGAAAACTTTACTACCCGTACGATGCATTCGATGCTACCTTATTTTTACACTATGGCGGTGGTTATTGGTTGCTTCAAAAAATCTTGTGAGCTATTCACAAAAACTGAAATCTATTAACATATATTCTTTAGTGCTTGCATAGTATGTCCTTTTTGTACTTATATTCTTTATAGCTACTAAAGTGATATGTATCATGCATTGTGAGTTGTAGAGAGAAGAGATGAAGCCAGATGCTATAACCTTTGTTGCGGCTCTTATGGCCTGTACACATGGCGGCAAGATTGCAAAAGGCCAAGAATTGTTTGAATTAATGAATGACAAGTTTGGTATCATCCCAACACTGGAGCATTATGGATGTATGGTTGATCTTTTTGCGCGTAAAGGAAAGCTCAACGAAGCTTATAATCTTACTCAAACCATGCCAATGAAACCTGATTCTGTGATATGGGGTACACTTTTAGGGGCCTGCAGTTATCATGGTAATGTCGAGATTGCAGAGAAGGCAGCAGAGGCACTTTTCGAGCTGGAACTGTCGAATTCAGGGAACTATGTCCTCCTCTCTAATATTTACGCGTCTGTGGGAAGATGGGATGGAGTAGCGAAGATGAGAAAGATGATGAAGGGAAGCCTTATAGCGAAAACAGCTGGTTATAGTTGTATTGAAGGAGATGACGAAATGCATATGTTCATTGTGGAGGATAAATCGCACCCACGATCCAATGAGATATACTCGGTGCTTGAAGATGTGTATTGCAAGATCATGAAGACCGACTATGGAAATGAAAGCGACTTTCATATTCAAATCGATAGCTAAAACATTCTGATGCAATGTACTCGTAATTGGACATTTGGTGACAGTTTGCCTATTTACTTCTTGATTATTCAGGTGATGATCCTACTAAACTGCAATCTCGCGTGTTCAATGAAAATTGCTATATGGGTATTCAGGTTTTGATCCCAATCGATCATCAATCTTGCGTTTTCAATGAACATACTGACCCATTAAGCTTTGATCTGGCACTTCCAGTGAACATGTTGATCCCATTAAGCTTCAATATGGAACTTGATCATGGCTATATGAGTATTCGGGTGTTGATGAAGTCTTCAGTTTGATTGCCTTGCAGCTACAGTTTTTCCGAACTCACAGTAGCGAGTATCGCCACAACTGCCCACAGGTCAGTAATTCATCATCATTGTAATCCTGAATCAGTTGAAAATATCATCATAGATACTTAGTTGTGAACTATAAAAACTACAATTTTAGTGATTGAATTGCAATTTAAGTTTTAGTAGCAGCATTTAGAGGTGTTCATTCGAGTCATCGGGTTGATTTCGGGTCAGTGTTTCGGGTCGGTTCAAAAATCGGGTTTTGTGTTCACATTGGTTTTTACATAATTGTAGATCCATTTTGAAATCGGGTCAAATCGGCTTCGGTTATAAAGTCAAGTGTTATCGGATCATCGGGACTGTTTTGAACACCTCTAGCAGCATTAATATTAAATCATTATCATCTGGATGTCATTCTTAGAACCCTTGCTGACAAATTTTTTCTACACCCTTTTTTTTTTTTTTTGAGGTATTTTTTCTACACCCTTCTTAGAACCCTTGCTGACAAATTTTTTCTACACCCTTTGTCATACAGGATTTGCACCATTTCCATTTTACTCTGTTCATAAATTTTTCTTTGTTTTTATTTTAGGCTATGAGCCATGTTCTTTCGTAATTCTCTTCTACACATTTAATTTATCTTTCATCATATCCATATATTTCATATAGATGTTGTTACGCATACATTTTCTTCCTCTTTCCTATTAAGTATATTTTTTTACCGTTTTTTCTCTCATTCCTTTGATTTACTCGAGAGTTGTATACTTGGGGCAAACCCATGAAGACAAAGGGAGTACAAGTCATTATTTTATCATTGACGAATGTTATTTCTGCTGTAAATATCGTATTACATTTTTATCACAAAAATTATTAGATTTTTTTAAAAACAAATTAATGTGATTCTTTTTTTTTTTCTTGACTTATAGAATGAATAATTAAATCTCACCCTTTTCATTTCAAAAAAATATAATAATTTTCACTCTTTTTAACCTAAGCTAGCCTTACCTTCAGTAAACAAGAAAAATTGATAACATGAGTGGGTCCCACTTTGATTGTATTTTTCTTTCTCCATCCTCTCTCATTCGCACCAGCAATTTTCTCCCAACAAGACCACTGCGATTTGTGGTCTGAAACAAATTTAAAAATTCAACCGTTGGAAATTCAGCCACCATCTATGCCGATGCCGCCGTCTTCTCTTTTCATTCTCTGATGATCTTCCTCGATAATTCAGTGGAAGAGAGGTTATGCATCGCCGTATAAAGCAGCTAAACCTCATCAAGTTTCATCGACGTGAATTTTTAGGATTGTATTGTACTTTTCATGAACTACCTGCTTCTACTAATGTTACTAATTTGATCCTAGAGAACAATCTTCGTCTTGCTAAATTGTCTAAATCTGGTAAACTCGATGTTGCCCGCCAACTGTTTGATAAAATGCCTAAACGAGATGAATTTAGCTCAAATATTATGATATCTGGCTTTGCTAGTGCCGGTAGATTTACTGAAGCTAGAAAAATATTTATTGAGACTCCATATAAGAGTTCCATTACTTGGAATGCATTGATTTCTGGGTATTGTAAACATGGGTATGGAAATGATGCATTTGACTTGTTTTGGAGAATGCAATATGATGGTTTCAAGCCCACAGAGTATACTGTGGCTAGTATTCTTGGAATGTTTGCCAGATTGGGTTTTCTACTTAAGGGTAAACAACTCCATTCTTATGCAATAAAAACCCAGATGGATTTTAGTATCTTTGTGGTTACTAGCCTTGTTGATTTGTATGCCAAATGTGGTTGCATTTTACTTGCTGAATGTGTTTTCTTAACATATTCTGGAACAAAAAATCATGTTATATGGACTGCCATGCTCACTGGTTACTCTCAGAATGGATTTGGAAATAAAGCAATTGAGTGTTTTCGATATATGCATTCGAAAGGTATCAAGTGCAACGAGTTTACTTTTCCTAGCATTTTAAGTGCTTGTGGCACAGTTCAGGCCCTCGATTTTGGGCAACAAATACACGACTTATTGATTAAGGGCCGATTAGGGGATAATATTTATGTTCAAACTGCTCTGCTTGATATGTATGCAAAGTGTGGAAATTTGAATGCTGCAAGGTATATTCTTCACACTTTGAAAGTTGACAATGAGACTGCTTGGAATTCTATGATTGTTGGCTGTGTTAGAGAAGGGTGTAACGAGGAAGCGATGTACTATTTCAAGAATATGCTTTCTCGTGGTATGAAAATCGATGAGTTTACACTACCTACCATTGTTAAATGCTTTTTTCATTTTAATGTGCAGATTGCAAGGTCCATCCATTGTTTGGCTATAAAAGTTGGGTATGAGAATTGCAATCATGTGAGCAACGCTCTAGTTGACTTGTATGGTAAACAAGGGGATTTTGATTCTGTGATCAAAATTTTCAATGAATTCCCTGATAAAGACGTTGTTTCATGGACTTGTATCATCTCGAGTTTTTCACGTAATGGTTATAGTGAAGAAGCAATTAAATTGTTTCTTTCCATGAGAATGACAGAGATATATATGGATGAAGTTTTATGTTCTAGCGTATTGGGTGCTTGTGCTGAGCTAACTCTTCTGAAATTGGGACAGCAGGTACATGCTACCGTCATCAAAGAAGGCTGCGGTTCATCCTTGATGCTTAACAATGCCCTTATAACTCTGTATGGAAAATGTGGATGCATTAAAGAAGCATTAAACGTCTTTCATGTAATGCAAAAACGAGATCTGTTTTCGTGGACAACGATGATTGTTGGCTTTGCACAAAACGGTTTAGCATTGGAATCGATAAAATTCCACGAGAGAATGCAAGAAAGTGGGATCAAACCCGACTCAGTTTCCTTCCTCGGGTTATTGTTTGCTTGTAACCATGCTGGCCTTGTCGAGAAAGGTCAACACTATTTTGAATCCATGGATAAGATATACAAAATAAAACCTGGTCCACAGCATTACGCTTGCATGATCGACCTGTTGGGGCGATCTGGGAAATGGGAACAAGTCGAGGAGATGTTGAATCAGATGGGAATGCTACCAGATGTGAGCACATGGAAGTCAATACTAGCTGCTTGTAGAATACATGGAAATATAGAGATGGCCGAAAGAGCAGCTAAGAACCTCTTTGAATTAGAACCCAAGAATTGTGTCCCCTACATTTTGCTTGCTAATATATACTCGGCAGCTTCTAGATGGAAAGAAGCTGGAAATATCCGGGCATTGATGAGATCAAAAGCTATCGTAAAGGAGCCTGGTTGTAGTTGGATCGAGATGGGAGGCAGAATGCACACCTTTGTTTCTGGTGATCGAAGCCACCTGCGAAGCATTGAGTTATATTCGAAGGTTAATGAGATGATTAAGTTAATAAAAAAGGCTGGATATGAACCAGACACAAGGTTTGCTCTTAATGACACGAACGACAAGGTAAAGGAGCTTAGTCTTGCCTATCATAGCGAAAAGCTGGCCGTTGCATTTGGACTTCTAGTTCTGCCCCCTGGATCGCCAATCCGAGTTTTCAAGAACATCAGAGTATGTGGAGATTGCCATACTGCTATGAAATTTATATCGAAAGTTTATAATCGACACATTATATTAAGAGATACTAACCGTTTCCATCATTTTAATGGTGGCATATGTTCATGTAATGATTTTTGGTAGCTGTTTATGTGAAATGTTGAAAGTATATGCTCAACTCATGCTCTTCTCCACCATTTTCTTCCTCCTAACGACATGCCGTCATTGTTTTTCTCACTTGCGTTTCGACATAGCCATTGATACTACCTCCTTTGGTTAAACCTCTTCTCCATCACCGTACTCCACGGAACTTTGATATCATCATGTTGTTTTGATATGGCTATATTCTTTCTTCACAGCCATTTTGTTAAGGAAAAAGTAGTTAAAACTAAATTTTAGAGGGGTTGAACTTAAAGTCATCAATTGGCTAAGAAATATACCAGTTTGTAAGAACAATCAGCTCTGATACCAAAAATCCCCTTAAGTGTAGAAACTTTAATTGTTGTAGTTTGCTCAAGTATGTTGAATAAGTGCAAGTTTGAGCAAATAGGTTGTGAAGGAGACAAAAGCTTGAACCATGAGCTTGTTGGTTCGAGTAAGGAGGATGTTAGTTCGAGCAACTTGCTCGTTCGAGCGGAGAGTTGTTGCTTTTGGAATTTATTTTGTCCATTGATTCCTAACGATATAAGCTTATGGTCTCAATTAAAAATTTCCAAATTAGGGGAGGTTATATGCTCATAAACATTGGTTTTCACTTATAATTAAGGTGGAAGTTACATAGACGAGAATCTAAAATAAATGTTATATGCTCCTTTTATTTCCCTTCCCTTCCTTTCTTCCCCCTCCTTTTTCTTCCTTCCCTTTCCCTTTCATTCTAATACTCTGTCCAAACAAAGTGTATATAAAAGATAAAGAATTAGGGTTTAATTTATTACACTTTATTTTAATCTTCCATTTTATCTAGGACATTTAATGAGGGATACCCTTTAAAAGATCATCATCTAAAGACGATACCTTTAGAATTAAATTTTCCTATAAGAAAATTCATATTTAAATTTTAAGCATTCAAAAACTGTTTTTTTTTTCAAATTAAGCAAGTACCACGAATAAGATCCTTAGTTCAATTTCGATGTTCCCTCTCCTTCTCTCCGCCTATTTTATACTTTTAAAAAAAATATTAAACCTTTAGTAGCATTTGTTAAACAGATATACAATACTTCAAATCTTCAATGATGCCAGGATGGGCAAGAATTTTTATCAATTAACTTAATAATGAAATATAAAATTAAAAAATCTCAAACTTCTCCTATAAGTAAATACAATAATGAAATTGATAGACTGACTAGTGTTGGATATTGGGAAATTTCTGGCTTCATGATTCATTGTGATAATCTATTATGGGCACTATCACATGACCCATGCTTTGTACATACAAGCAACTTGTATGTGGTGTACACATTTTTCTTACAAATATTCCCATCAAAACTTACACTTCATCTACAAATTGTACACATTAATTTCTAGTAAGTTTATTTATTTAGTTTTCTTCTACTCAAAGCTTTGATCTTGGAATGACATTTGCCCCTAGCTAAGCTTTTTCTCATTTTCTATCCGTCTTATTCCATTTGCGCCTATTTTAATTTTGATTTGTAGTTGGTGAATAAAACAAATAATATGTAAGATAAAAAATAAGTAGATAAAATTAAAATAATTGTAATAACTAGTTTCCTCGTAAAAAAAACATATGTTCTTTTTTCTGTACATCATTTAATTTATTAATTGATTTTTTCATTTGTAGTAATGATAAAAAAAAAATCCAATTTTAAAATGTAGTAATTAAGTTCTCTAATTAATTAACCCAAATTTCACTATTAAATCTAAAAGTTAAAATATTTTTTTCCATTTTTTCAATTGCTCATTAATTAAATTGAAGCATCAATGAAAAATTTGAGATAACTACATCAAATATCAAATGGAGAAAGTGATAAAAAAAAAAGATAATAGCAAGAAATTAAAGATATCATTAGGAGAGAATTATATATATATATATATATATATATATATATATATATATATATATATATATATATATATATATTAATTTCATTACAACTTGGTTGAGTTGGAGGGTGTAATATAATTAAAAATAAGAGAAATATAGCCAGTCTTATGAGAGACCGTGTTTCTGAGAGACGTTTCTCAGGTCCAATCAATTAAAACTTATTGCCTATATATACTGTACATTTTTTTTAATGGGCAAACCCAATTAGAGATGGTCTCTCAAAAAGGTTGTCTTTCACAAGAAATTTGTGAAATATTTTTGTTTTCAAAATAACAAAAATATTACTTAAAATAGAAACATTAAAAAAAATGTAGATTTTTTTAAAATAAAACAATGACAAACTCATCTTAATTATTTCACATCATTACAACTTTACTTACTCCCATTTATATGGAGAAAACCCCAACATCTTTCCATCTAAAAAGCAAAAACAAAATGGCCTCTTTTTCCCTACTTTCTTTCTCTCTCCTCTTTTTTCTTTCTCTCTCTATTTTTCTACCCTTTACCCAATCAAAATCCACTTACATAGTCCACGTGGCAAAATCCCACAAGCTCACCACTTCCCCCTCTCCTAAACACTATTACTCTTCCATCCTTCAATCTATCTCCTCCACTAAAACCACCAACCTCCTCTACGCATACTCTCACTCCTCCACGGGCTTTGCGGCCCATCTCACATCAACCCAAGTGGCCCACCTCCGCCGCCACCCGGATGTCATTTCCGTTATCCCGGACAGGGCCCGCCAGATCCACACAACCCGTACACCACACTTCTTGGGCCTCCATGATGGGTCTGGGCTTTGGCTTAACTATGACTATTCATCTGACGTCATCATCGGTGTTCTTGATACTGGTATTTGGCCTGAACTTCCGAGCTTCTCCGATGATGGGTATGATCACGTGCCTTCCTCGTGGAAAGGGTCCTGTGATGTGGGCCCCGATTTCCCCGCTGGTTCGTGTAATCGGAAAATTATTGGTGCTCGTGCTTTCTATAAAGGGTAAGTTCTTGTGGTAAGCGTTGACATTTTTATTTTGGCGACATTTTTATTTTGGCTCTTAATTTTTAATCTATAGGTTAAAACAGAAATTTTATTTGATTTTTTTGGATGTTAGGTTTCAAATTATTATGATTTGTTATTGTTTTTAATTAGAGATTTTAAGCATCAAATTGCGTGAAAAGTCCGATGTTGCAAATATTTTAAAACGGGTAAATTATTTCTTTCTTGTATAGATACTGGGTTGTAGATTAATGTAATTATGAAATTAATCCAAACTCCACTGATTAACACTTTGAAGTGAGAATTATTGATTTTATATATTTGAGTTTCCATCCATGATCCATCCTATGGGGTAATGAGAGAAAAGATTGGAGGAAATAAGAGAATAATATTAGATGTATAAATGAAAATTAATAAAAAATATTTATATCTAAACTAGTATTGTATAGGAATTATATGGGACATACTTAAAAATTAAAATGAAATAATTTGTAGCAATTTTTATGAAACAGAGGAAGTATGTGAGCTCGCACACAATGTTTGTTACAAGGGTTAGTAGGAATCAAATCTTGCTATCGGGATAAAGTTGCATAAATCTCCTTAATAGCATTTGGGTGATGAAATGATATTGAATGGTTCAGTGGTCACTGTCATATGATTTTCTAATCTGCTCGAGAATTGCAAATCACAAAAAGCGAATTGTTGTCTGTTTTTGGCTATTTTTAGGCCATTTTGAACAAATTGCAAATTCAAAAAGCGAATTAACTGCGGAATTTTGTAACCCTTTACCCTGTTATGGTTGGGTTGATTAATTTTTCTTCGATCTTATTGATTAACCGGGATTTCTCACTAATTTTTTAGAATGATCATTGATTAAAATGTTAATCACAAATGGGTAGGTATGAAGCCTCAAAAGGGCCAATGAATGAAACAAAAGAATCAAAATCACCTAGAGATACAGAAGGCCATGGAACTCACACAGCCTCAACAGCAGCGGGGTCAATAGTCCCCGATGCTGGACTATTCAATTATGCTCGAGGTGAAGCTCGAGGGATGGCATACAAGGCTCGCATTGCAGCCTACAAAATCTGTTGGAAAACAGGATGTTATGATTCAGACATCTTGGCAGCTATGGACCAAGCTATTGAAGATGGGGTTCATGTGATCTCACTCTCAGTCGGAGCTAATGGCTTGGCCCCACAATTTGATGAAGATGGTATTGCCATTGGTGCATTACATGCTGCACAAAATGGGGTTGTAGTGTCTTGTTCAGCTGGGAATTCAGGGCCTGATCCTTTTACTGCTACGAATATTGCGCCTTGGATTTTGACTGTTGGTGCTTCGACGATTGATAGGGAGTTCCCTGCTGATGTAGTGTTGGGTGATGGGAGAGTTTTCAAAGGGGTGTCTTTGTATTATGGTGATGATATGGATTCCAATGTTACTTTGGAGTTGGTTCGAGGTTCTGATTGTGGTAGTAGACTTTGCAAAGAAGGTACTCCTAGACTCTTTCCTTTTCGTTTCCGGAAAGGATCTTTATGAGGGTTTCTTTGGCTGCATTCTCCTTTATGGGTATGGTTTGCCGCCTTTCTTCCCTCCCCAGATCCTGATCATAGTTTTCTATGAGCGGGATACATTGGGTATGATGATGATGATGTACTCCTAGACTCTTGCTTTTGATTCCGCCTTTTCGTTACATGAAGTTCTAAGAAGATTGTGTCTTGGTCTTGCAGGTGAACTTGATTCGTCAAAAGCAGCAGGAAAAATGGTGATATGTGACCGAGGAGATAACGCACGAGTTGCTAAGGGTTATGCAGTTAAACAAGCCGGTGGTGCAGGAATGATTCTAGCAAATACAGCTGAAAGTGGTGAAGAACTAATAGCTGATTCACATTTGATCCCTACCACTATGGTGGGCCAAACAGCTGGCGATCAAATTCGTGACTATGTCTCTTCCGTCCCTAACCCCACCGCCCAAATCATGTTCCGAGGAACTATTATAGGTCCTTCCCCATCCGCCCCTAGAGTAGCAGCATTTTCCAGCCGCGGGCCCAACCATCTAACACCCGAAATCCTCAAACCGGATGTCATAGCTCCGGGAGTAAACATCCTAGCAGGTTGGACTGGGTCTGCCGCACCCACTGATCTTGATATCGACCCTAGACGAGTCAAGTTCAATATCATCTCGGGCACTTCCATGTCCTGCCCACACGTCAGTGGACTGGCTGCCCTGCTCCGAAACGCTTACCCGAATTGGAGCTCTGCAGCTATTAAGTCTGCACTTATGACTACCGCCTACTACCTTGATAACTCCGGGAAGAACATCACAGATCTTGCTACGGGAGAACAATCCTCGCCATTTGTTCATGGGTCGGGTCATGTTGATCCGAACAGGGCCCTCAACCCTGGACTAGTCTACGATATTGATACTAGTGACTATATTGCCTTCTTATGTGCCATTGGGTATGATTCAAAAAAGATCGCGATTTTTCTAAAAGAGGCAGTTACTATCGACTGCAGTGCGAAGAACATGACTACACACGGAAATCTAAACTACCCTTCGTTCTCAGTTGTATTTGAATCTGGTAAAACCGTAGTGAAATACACTCGGGTGGTGAAAAACGTTGGAAGCTCAGTTGACGCAGTTTATGAGGTTCGTGTGCACGCACCACCAAACGTTGATGTCTGTGTTTCGCCTAGCAAACTCGAGTTCAGCGCTGAGAAACAAAAACTGTCGTATGAGATAGTTTTCACTAGCATCAGTGGAAACTATCTGACTAATAAACCGGTTTTGGGAACATCTAGTTTTGGATCGATTGAATGGAGCGATGGAAGTCATCGCGTAAGGAGTCCCATTGCTGTGAGATGGATCGAGGGAACGCAACAGCATTTTGTTTCGTCGATATGAACACAGCGACTCAGCGGATGGCAGGATGTATTGCTGAACCATGGATTTGGTTTATCAGAAGCTTGTTCCTTGATGGTGCATAATATTTTTAGCTTGCACCTCCCATTTTATGAATTGCTACAAGCCTGTACTATAACTATTTTTCCACTAGATTATTAGTTACTGAATGGATTTGTCATAAATAGCTTTGAATGATCTCAGTTTCTCTAATAATATAAGAGTAACCTAGATTACTCATTGTTGAATTTGATACTAAGGCCTAAGGGTGTATTTCTCAATCAATCGGTCTCCTGAAAGACCGTCTCTCAAGCTCAACCCATTCAAGCTTAATTTCTACTCATACTCTACGTTTTTCTTTATGGGTCGGCCCAATTAGAGATGGTCTTTGAAAGAGACCGTCTCTCACAAGAGTTTGTCTCTCAATTCCCAAATTATTTTATGTTCTTCTGGCGGTTTGGGCCATTTAAGATGTCCAAATGTAGCTCTGTTCGTATTGTGCATTCTTGTAATATTGTTGGTTAATGATTCAAAACCGGCCGATGTTAAATATTGGGTAAGTTTGGTGTCTATTTTTAACATTAAATTATTGGTCTGTTTATTTAAAAATAAGGAAAAATTGACATTAATAATCGAACCTTTTGATTATTTTCTAATAATCCAACATTTGCGTTTTGTTCGCTATGAATAATCTAACCTTTATTTTTTTTGCTAGCAGCATACACTATTATTACCTATTATTATTAATATGGTATGTTATGGGCAAGTTTATTATTTAAGAATTTATGTTAATTTTTTACCTCTGTTAATTTTTTAATGATTTACGAACACATTAATTTTCTAAACCTAAAAAGTTAATAAAACTACAATACTCTTTGCTACACTCGTGTTCTTCCACCTATGAATAAGGACCTAAAACTTTTTGTTGTATTTCATTGTAATGTGTCCTGGTGATAATTATGTGAGATTTGGACATCCTTCCTAGTAAAAATGGACTTTGCCTAAATCAACAAAAATTGTCACTTATTAAACCGCTTATTTGAAATTCACAAATTTTTGTGAGAGACGATCTCTTTGAGAAACCATCTCTAATTGAGTTGGCCTATTAGAAAAAATATAGAGTAAATGTAGGTAATAAGCTTTAATGGATTAGACTTAAAAGACGTCTCTGAGAAAGACGGTCGTTCACGAGACTACTGTTGGAAATTAGGATTGCAAACAATTACAGGCCCATCGGTATACTTTGTGGTTATTGTTTGTTTTTTTTTTTTATTTTCAGAGTGATATGATATGATATATGTTTATCATGAAAAAAGGTTAAAATTATTAGGAATATGATAATTTTAAAACTGACAACTAAAAGTGAAAATCATTTTTCTAGTTCTTATTTTTAATTTATAGTTTTCAAAAAATTAAAAATTGGAAACATAAATTGATAACAAATAGGCACTACGTCACCGACACTCATATATGAGACGCGTCTTACGGTAAAAACTTTTGATACAAGAATTTGTGAAAAGATGAAGCATTGAAAGTCTTCTTGAACAAAATGGAAATCTAACAAAGTTAATTGGAATGCTTAATCGAAAAATTGAAATAATTGAGACTTTTACGAAACTTATGTCAAACTATAAGACTCAAGTAAACTTTTATCCTGAAATAAGCGTCTTTGACTCCTAAGCTAGCCTCGGTATTAACACGCTGTTACTAATAGCGTGATGTGAAATTATGGGAATTTAGATTAATCGCTGTTACTAACAGCGAGTCATATATTGACTGGCCAAACCTAAACTCGCTGTTAGTAACAGGTCAAAGGTGAAAAGTCAACTGGCCAAACCTAAAGCAGAATTTTATCTTTTTACAACGGCTACTTTAAAGAATTGAAAAAGTCAACAGGTCAAAGGTGAAAAGTCAACTCGCTGTTAGTAACAGCGAGTATAGGGAAAGCAGGATTTTGATTATACGCTGTTACTAACAGCGAGGTTTCTTGTACCTGTGTTTGAGTTTCATTCTTCCCATTTTTCAGATCTCGCTGTTTAGAACAGCGTCTTTGTACCAAGCCTAGCTTTGGACACAAAGACGCTTATTTTGGGATAAAGTTTCGAAAGAATCTCATATTTTGACTTAAGTTTGGTAAAAGTCTCACTTTTTTCAATTTTTCATGCTTAATCCACAAATTGCAAAACAAGGCCCAAGTTGAAGGTTTGAGGGTCCATTGTGAAGAAGTCTGTAATTAGTGATCCATCAAGTATATGAAATTGTAGGATATTTGAGAGGATTAACGTTTTAAGTATAAGTTTTAAGTGCTTGTGGCTCAATAGATAGAGCATCTGCATGTGGAGTAGAAGGTTTGGGGTTCGCCCCCTACCGGGCGCAGGCATTAATTGGGGGTTTCTTGACTTCGCGCATCTCTCTTTACTCCCTCCTTGGAGGTACAGGTATGATTTGTCCGCATCTTTCATGAAAAAAAAAACCCCACTCGGACCGTGCCTTGTGCGGGATACCGAGAAGGTTCTCTACCTTTACTTTTTTAAGTATGTTGATTTTACTAAAATTTAGGTATAATTAGTACAAGGTTCATGGAAAGTTGGGACAAAAGGGTAATTTCCTAAGTCCAAAGTTAAGTCGAGAAAAAGAACCAAAACTCGAGTCGTGCGAGTTTTGGTCTACAAGGGCAAAAGTCGATTCGACTTTAAGTGCGGACATCAATATTTTAGGCAGCAACTTAAGCCGACTCGAGGGGATTCCATAGGAAAGTTGAGTCGACTTTTTCCTTTTGAATATTACGTTAATTCAGAAACTTATTTATGGCTCAGCTTTAAGTTAGCCCAATGGAACGCCGAGTCGGCTTTTGACTCTAGGTTACTGGGTCGTTGGTCATTCTTGGCGGTTAGGGTTATTTTAACCCTAAGTAACTCCGACTAATCAGTCATTAAATGACTTGGCGAAGTGGGGATTATGGGGTTAGTAAAGTGTTTACTCCTACTCCTATATAAGGAGGTCTAAGGGTTTGATTAACCTAGATCCCTTCTCTTTTCTATCCTCTACAAGTTATCAAAAAGTGAAGGAAATTATCAACTAGAACTATTTTTAAAATGAGTTAAAATTCGCCCAAATTTTAATTTAACTATGTTACAAACATTTAATTTCAATTGATTTTATATTTTTAAATGAATTTAAGATTTCCAAATAGACCGTACGTGATTTTACATATGGACTATGGAGTGAATTCTACAAAGTTAAGATTGAATAACTAAAGTGAGGTTTAAATAGGTAAAAACTTCAAAAAAAAAAAAAAAAAAACTAAATAGGTAAAGGTAAAGGACCTACTCGATATCTCGTATAATGTAGGGTTTGAGTGAGTTTTTTTTTTTCTTGAAAGATGCGGACAAATTATACTCGTACCCCCAAGGAGGGTGTAGAGAGAGATGCGCGCAGTCAAGAAAAATCCACAATTGATATTTGCGACCAGTCAAGAAATTGATATTATGTGGGTTTTTTCTTCTATAATTAAATTATAGGTTTAAAGTGAATATTGTTTTATATTCTTAGTAATTACTAATAATTTTAAAGTGATTACTTACAATCTTAATGTGAACAATTAAAGAAATGAGTTAATTATAAGAACTCGTTGTCAAGGTAACTTGTGATACCCCAGATTTCGTTTGAAAAGAGATTGATAGACTACTCATATCAACAAGGTGCATCTTCTTTTCTAGGGAGCCCATTTGCTAAGAACTCCACAGTTAAGCGTGCTTGGTGGAGAGCAATCTTAGGATGGGTGACCTCCTGGGAAGTTTTCCGAGTGCGCACGAGTGAGGCCAAAGTGCGCTGGAAAGACTTGTGTTGGTCTGTGGGGCTAGTCTACAGTCTCCATGAGTAGTCACCAATGGTCCGAGGGGCCGGGGTGTTACATAACTAACAAAGCTTTTGATTAAGGCCCGTGACCTCTATCACGTTGGCTTCTGATACCATGTCAAGGAACTCACTTAACCAAAAGCTTAAGCTGATGGTTAAAGCCTCATAATATGTCATACACTATAGCAAAGCTTATGATTAAAACCTCATAATTTGTTATATACTCAAACACTCGTCTCATCTCACGATGAGACGGTGTCAAAGAAAACTTATTGTAATACAAGATGCAAGTTATTGGAGAATTATGCCTTATTCTTTAAAATAGAAAATGATGGATGCAAAGGGAAACATAAAGAACCTTGGGGAATTTGATCAATGATTTGCACTTAATAGATAAGATAGGTTTGGTAGTTTATGGAAATACAAGTGAAGTTGCACAAGTTGGAGAATAATAATAGGATTAAATTATTATATTCCTCCATTCCTTTTAATTTCTATATTCACAATTTATTTAAATTATTTTTATGACAAATCAATGAATTTAGTACAAATCTACAAATGCAAGTGGGTGTGAATTGGATAATGTGCATACCCATCATCAATAATTCAATTTACTCCATAGAAAATTAAGTGTTTGATTTCAAGAAATTATTTTAAGAGAATTACTTTTCTTATTTTTTATTTTTGGTGGACAAATAAATTTTTTAAAGAAAAATAAAATGATAATGAGTTTTTTTTTAAGTTTTTTTTTATCAACTTAGAAAATTCCCTATAACTAAAAGGTAGTTAAGGGAAAATTTAATGAAGATCAAATTTTTGTCAAAAGGATAAAAAGAGATAAAGTTTTCTACTACCAGTACTAGTCTAAATCAATTTTTTATATACAAAGTTTTATTCATTTTATATTAGTTCTTTCAAATTTGTAGAAATATAAATTTTCTCTAATTATTTTTTTTCTCCATTTACTTCCGTTAACTTGATAATTTCTATCAAACGAAACCCAAAAAATTATATATATTTTTATATTTTTATTATTATTTTTTTTATGGAGAATCATTTTCACATATCACTAGACTAAATTTTCAAAATTAAATTTAGTGAGACATAGAAACTATACTTTCCTGTTCCAAAATACTTGCAATATTTGTTTTTTCACGCAGTCTATAATTTAATCCTTAATATCTCTAATTAGGTATAATTAAAAATTATAAAATAAATTTAAACAATATTTGTATTAAGACAAATCAAATAAATTTTCAACTTCACTATATTTTAATTAATCACAAATTAGGGATGACCGTGAATAATGAAGTATATTTCTAATGTTGTACTCCATCTGTTCTCTAATGTTCTTCCCATTTGGAATATTCCACCTTAAGGAAAGATACATTTAATTAATCTTTTTGACACATATTTAGAAGATAAAACGTATCCATGTGAGATCTCATTAGATTTGTCTTGATGTATACTTTGTTATTATGTATTTTTTATAATTTTTTATTATGTATATTTAGAGATATTGAGGTTTAAAATCTACATTAAAAACTGTGCAAAAAGTAAATGGAAAGAAAAAAAGAAACAGAGGGAGTAAGTAATTTGTATGAGTCATCATCATCATCATTCCCAGCGAATTCCGCTCATAGACAAAATATAATCAGAATCTGGGGAGGGAAAATAAACAACGGCTACTCATATCCATATAGGTGTACTTGAAGTATTTAATTACATTACGGCTAACTAGCTTATCAATTTGATTTGACAAAAAACAGTAATTTTAAATAATTAAAACAATCAAATAGGAGTAATGAAAACAAATTAATTAGTGAATCAACGTATCGTTGATTAGGTTAACCACTTGCTCATAAGGCAAAGGTCAAAAACTATAACACGTACCTTTATTACTGTTTTAACATCATGCTTATACTTTTCATTGATCCAAGAACCTCTCATATATTAGACTGTTTCACGGTGAGACGTTTTTAAAATAAGAAGATTATAAGCTAAAAATTTTTATTATTGAGGTATTTAACTGATTTATGAGGCATATTTCACGGTGAGACCGAGAATTAGTGTTGATACAAATATTGAAGTTTTAATAAAAAAATTATAATCGTGAAATTTTTTTAAATTATAGTCATAATCACGGCAAGCAGTATAAGGGGTAACAGGGGTTTGTGCCCAAGGTCTATTAAATAAATTAGATAATTGACGCTTTAATAGTATTAATAGTTTGGCCTATAAATTAATTTAAAGGTTCATAATTATTAATGATTTATCTTGAGCCTCTCAAATCTCATAGCAGTGCCTGGCCATAATAAATCATAAAGCATTGTCATTGTAGCCAAGTTATTAAATTAATTAACAAATTCTTGTACGAGACCGTTTTAGACAAGAGAAGCTGGATGAATTTTAATGGGCTTTGATCATAGATGACCTTTTGACTTAAATTTTATCATGAATTTATTTCATTCTTACATTATGCATTTTTTTATTTTAATTCAAATTTTGTAATTAATTAATTATTTTAAATAAAATTCATTTTTATCATTAATTAATTATTTTATTTTATTTTCATAATTAAACTTAATTACAATTAATTTAATTTTTAAATATTTAAAAATCATTCAAATTTAATATTTAAAGTCTTACAATCATCTAACAATTTTTTTTTGAAATACGGACGTTGTGATTATCCTTTGGGAAAGTAATTTATACAGACGCCACAATCATTCGTAAGGGCCATCTAATTTGAAAATTATTCAAAATCAATACCTATATATAGGCTGATTTTTTCAACAAGCAAATTAAAAAGACATCTAACTTCATTTTAACAATTTGAAAAGAGTGCATTAGTGATTTGGCCGATCAACCAACTATTTATAGTTGTGTGTAGACTAGTCAAAACAGTCAGAATGGCGGTTTGCGGGTTAGATCACTTTCAGTCTTGTCAATTTTGGGTCGAGTTAGTTTCGCGTCGGTTTAGTTTCGAGTCAGGTCTAATCAGAAATAAGTCGGTTCATAATTATTGCCCACTACTATTTCTTTTATTCTCACTCATATAATTAATTTATTTTTTCATCTCATCATAACTTTATGTTTTCTTTTATCCATTTATTGAGAAATTTTATTCTTATAGCAAATATTATAGAACTAAGTGATTATTCTCAATTTGGTTTTTTATGTTGGAAATACTTTACATGTACGACAAGATCTCACATCGATAAAACATTGAGTTGTTGTTTACTTACATAATATATAGTGGATGAACTAATCTTCCTACTACCATATGGTTTTGGGAAATAATGAAACTCACCAAGTGTATTTACAAGTCAACGCTCTTGACCCGTGGATTTGTGGGCCCGAGCCATGGGTTTCCCGTGTCCACACAAGTGGACTACGGTGAGATTATGTGACAAATTATCACGGTCTAATATTTTATTCCAATATTTATGCAAAAGTTAGACCTATCACTCTAATTAATTAACAAAATATTTAGGTTATTATGAGGAGATTAATTTTTATATAGATTTATGCATGCCGAAATCTTATCACAAAAAGTAGTGAGTAAAGTGCTCGAAACACGGGAAATGAAGACCTCGTTATGGAATTATGGGTTCATGCACAATTTTCTATATTGTCAAATCATACTCGTAACTTTTCTTAGTGACATGGAGTGATCATCATTTTATAACCAAATTAGTGCTTCTTTAAGTTTGTTATCGAAACTATATTAATCCTTTTTTATTTTGCAAAATTTAGATTCGTTAAAAACAGATCTGATGATCTGATAGACATTTGATTTTATAATCGAATTCAATTTGACTCGACTTAAAAATGGATCTACAATTATGTAAAAACCAATGTGAACACAAAACCCGATTTTGAACCGACCCGGAACACCTGACCCGAAATCAACTCGATGACCCGAATGACCACCTCTAGAAAATTTGTTTCTGAAAAGCCCAACTTTTTTCCCATCTGCAAATAAAGAGTCAACGTTTTATTTATTCAATAAAAAGACAATATTTGTTTCATTTTTGCAAATAAAGGGATAGCAGGTAAGTTTTCAGCTCTAAATTTATTGAATAAATGAAACGTTGACTCCTTATTTGCAAAAATAAGACAAAAGTTGTTGTTTTATTGATTAAATGAAACGTTGCTCTTTATTTGCAGATGGCCAAAAGGTTGGCTGTTTAGAAATAATTTTTCCTTTTTATTTTAAAAGTCTGATTTATTTTTCTCCAAGTTTATCATTGCACAAAATTAATACATAATATTTTGATATTAAATATCTTTATTTTCACTGGTCGAAAAATTATAAAAATTCTATATTAAAAACTAGATATTCTAAAACGAATAAAACAAGATCTCATATGACTATATTATTTATTATGTATAAGTCGGAATTACCTAAACAAGATCTCATATTAAAATATAGTGAGTATTATGGAACTGAGGAAGGACTTAATATAGCGTACAATTAAATCTTTGTAAAAACTAGATAAAAATAAATTTTATGTTGAGACGAATCAAACAAGATAACGTTTAACTATGTTTTATTAATGCATGGATTAAGAATAAAATATAAAATTAGATTGCTGGATGAATAGTCCCTAAAAGCAAATTAGATATTAGAAAAGAAACGAATGCATGTAAAAAGTATTTTCCAATAATAGTGGTCATTATATATAATATAAGACAATCTTATCTCATTAATGAAAAAATATACACTCACGGTTTTTTTAGATGGTAATAAACAGTGGTAATGAGAATGAAAACTAATGTAATTTTAGTTGAAAAATCTTTAGATTACCTTGATGGTCATGCTTGTCCAACTTCAATCATCTCATTTTCTTTATGAAATTCATTCCAACGCATTACCATTGGGAGATGTTGTATTACGTGTTAATGGAAATTTGTAAACAAAGAAAACTTTTTTGTGATCAAAGTTTCATTACCATGCGAATGATATAGAACTTTTGATGAAATTTTACATTGTAAAGCATGCCTATTACTACCATTTAAAACCACAAACCAGACGGGCCATAAAATTCAATCTCAATATTTTTAATGACCATTGAAAAGATACTATTTTTTTATCTTTTACTCATTAAATCAAACCTAAATAACCTGGAATAATTCAAAAATAATACTAAGCTACACATTTTCATCAAAATAATTATACAATAATTTGCTTTCGAGGAGGATGGACCCTTTTGGACCTTATAAAACATTTGCCACCAACAATACCCTAAAATTTCCTTTTAATTTGCATTATATAGCAAATTTAAAAGGGATAAAGGAGTAATTTTGTTGGGAAAAAATAAAGACAAAATCGTAAAACTTCACTAAGACATTTACTTTTGATTTTATAACCTTATAAATGGTAATATTTAGAAAACAACTATACTTATCTGTTCTCTTTGATTCAAAGAGAAAGCGAGTAAAATTTAAGAATGTAGTAATAAATTAAGAGAAAGAATGAATTGTGTAGATGAAATTAAAAGAAAGATAAAATGAATGGATAAAATTAAAAGAAAGTGACTGGTCATAGTTCAAAAATAGATGATACAAATTAAGTGAGACGGACCAAAATAGAAAATGTTTCAGATTAAATGGGACAGAGGGAGTACTTATCATTAAATTCTACTAAAAGTATTACTTTGCTAAACAGTTATATTCTAATCTTATTAAACCATCAACAACTTTTTAAACTCTAGAAATAGTTAACATGCCCAAACCAACTTAGTTACATCCTCCGTTTTATTATATTATACTCCCTCCTATTCACCTTAAGTGTCCCATTTGACTTTTCACGGATTTTAAGAAAAGTCAAATGGGACCACATGTGTAAGAGAAAATGTAGAGTTTTTGAATATTTATAGGTGTAAAGTGGGGTTAGTAGGTATAAAGGTGTAAAAAAGTTAAGTTTAGTAGGGATAAATTGGTAAAGTTAACATACCAAAAATAGAAATGGGACATTTAAGGTGACTTGACCCAATAAGGAAATGGGACACTTAAGCTGAATAGGAGGGAGTAATATATATTTGTATTATGACCTTTTTTTAGTTGTTTCACGATACGACACACTTTTTTCCTCTTTAACAAAAAGCAACTTAAAAAAATCTTTATTTCACCCCTAATTTATTCTCATTAATCACATTATTAATTTTTCATATATCATTCAAAGGGATAAAATAAATAAAATTACATTAAAAATGACTTTTTTTAATTCTTGTACCGCCATATAATGGTACAAGTAATTCAAAACGGACAAAGTACTGGCCAATCCACTTACTAGCTATAAGAATTAGAGGTATTCAAAACAGATCTGATGACCTTATATTTAGCCGACTTTAGAATCTAACTCGACTTAAGGCGACTTCAAAAAGAATTTAACATAATGTAAAATATAATATAGACACAAAACTTGATCTTAAACCGAATTGAAACAGATGATCTGAAATTAATCCGATAACTCGAATACATACCTCTAGAGGTGTTCAAAACAAACCCGATGACCGATAGACACCCAACTTTATAACCGAACCCGATTTGGCCCGACTTAAAAATGGATCTACAATTATGTAAAAACTAATGTGAACACAAAACTCAATTTTGAACGACCCGAAACATCTGTCCCGAAATCAACCCAATGACCCGAATAAACACCTCGATACCTCTAATAAAAAATAAGAAATGGAGTAGAAATTATTACGGGTGGCATCGAAAGAGAAATCTCGTGACACCATGAATTACTTTTTTCTTTTAAAGTGGCAATGGATAATAATAATAATAATAATAAAACCTAAAAAGTGAGCACTTTTGTTAAAATATTAATGCTATCTTCAGTCTGATACGTTTGACTTGAAGCATTGAACAAAGCTCAAGTCTTTGTCACAAAAATAATACTAGAAATTAGGGTTTGGAATTATTTGCTCTATACAAAGAACAATTATTTTCTTGTTTGATTTATCAGTCGTCTTTTGTCATTTCCGGATCCTGGTTTGACCCAGTTGATCATTTTAGTGCCCATTAAGTTTTGTTTTCTTTGGCCCAGCTCATTTAGTACCAACTATCAAACGAGACGTTTGATGTATTTTACATATTACGAAAATTTATGACAACATCATAAGCAATTGGAGGATAAAAAAATTTACTTAGAAGTTGACATCGATCATCTGCTTTTAGTTTTGCTGATGTAAGCGTATTTTGGTTTAGTAATATGTATAGAAGGTAAATAGATGGATAGATTTGGTGTCTTTGAGACTGCTACTAATAGTGACATTTTTCCTTCTCGATATGTTACTATTACTACCTGTTTGGTATGTGGTAATAAACAGTGGTAATGAGAATGAAAAACTAGTGTAATATATTTTGATTGAAAAATCTCTTGATGACTACCTTCTTTACCATACTTGTGTCCAACTTTAATCATCTCATTTTCTTCACAAAACTCATTCCAGTCATTAACTGAACTAGCTTGTAACTTTATGCAACCCCATCCCCATCAAAATTATTGTAGTTTACTTTTGTAGAATAAAACTCATGCCAATTTATTAAGAGGAATCACTGATCATTAATTAATGTTTGTAATGATCTTATTGGCTAACTAAACTGCTATCCAATAGATTAATAATTTTTATTTAAATTTAACTTAATTTTAATAGTACTACATTCTCATAAATTAGCCTCAACCCAATGCACTACTCACAACTAACTCTTACTTTGCATTTGGAATAACAAAAACTCGTACTTTGTATTTTATATTATTAATCATAATGTTAAAACATAGTCAAATTAGCTATTGTTTGATTTGTCTCAATACATGATTATTATATTTACTTTTTGTAATTTTTTATTATATATAATCTGAGCTATTAAGTAATGAATAAGTATCATTCGATTGCATAAAAGGTGACCATTGGAACCCGAGGAAGTATAAAGTGTTGTTTTTGTGTTTATTTGACTAATTTTATTTATAATGTTTTTGTGCTAATCAAATTTGTACTTATTAAATATTCACTCTCTATTTTTGGATTATGAATTCCTAAAAATCATGCTTGAAAAATTTGTAATGTTGCATCGACCTAAGCAGAGTTTAAATTATGTAACCTCACCCTTCAAATTCTAGGTCCACCTCTGATTCCAATGCATTACCATGGCAAAATGTGGTATTATGTGATAATGGAAATTTGTAAACAAAAAAACTTTTTTGTGATCAAAGTTTCATTACCATGAGAATAATATGGAACGAGCCGTTAGGGGTACGTAAGCTTATGCTAAAAAAAAGGTAAGAAAATTTAAAAAAAAATGATGAGAGTCGGAAAATAATAACAAAAGCCATAACATTGAAATTAGGGGTGTTTAATCGGGTCATCGGGTCAATTTATGAGTTACCTGTTTTGGATTTGTTTAAAATCAGATCTTGCGTCCACATAATTTTTACATAATTTTAAGTTGAAGTTAAAATTAGGTCGAATCAAACTTAATTATAAAATTGAATAAATATCGAATCACAGGTATTTTGAATCTAATTGAAATATATACAAGTATATTTAGTACAAGAGGTGCAAAAAACAATGAAGTGGGATCATGTTAATCTTTGGTACAAGACAACCAAATATTAAACGTTGTATTGTCTTAAATCAGAAAATATTTTGATATCAGCATATGTCTCGCCCAATTGCAACATGCGGGGACTCACCCCTAAAGGTGTTCAACGGGACGGTTCGGCTCAATAGATCAAGGATTAAGGGTGAAGTCAAATTTTACGAGTCATTTGCAGGGCGGATTATTGACGAGGCGGATTAATTTTAAGCTTTACAATACAAGGTCTTAAAATAAAGGGCCATTAAAGAGTCATAACAAGATCGGGACATAACAATTAATAATTACAATTTCACCCTCCTTATTGTCATGCCGAAGGTTTTACTGACCTCAATCTTTTTATCTCTTTAATAAGGTCATGATATAGCATCATTTAGCCCTCTCTAAACTTTGATTACGGTTCTATGAGGGAGATACATTGCTTATGATAATGATGATGACAGACCAAAGTATGATATTCTTATCGACAATACGTTTCATTAGTTACAATTCACCCTAATATTGTCCTTCTCTCTTTCATTTTGTACCTTTTGCAAAACGAGTGAAATTTAGTGAAAATGGAAAATGGGTTGGAATATGAGACAAAAAACAAATGTAGGATACTAATGCCAGATACAAATGAGTGGTTAATACTTAATACGTGTGATCAATAGTTTGAAATTAAAAAAATGAAACCATTGCCAAAAAAGAAGGATGTAAAATCAGTAAAATAAATTAAAATAGAAAGTTCAAAGTTGTGCAAAATGAGAAGAAAAAAGAGTATTTAGAAAGAGAACCTTGTGGTGGTCCCTAGGGACGATGCTACGTCCAAATTAGTACCCACATATAAGTTATATGATGTAGTAGTGGTGTTTAGAAAGAGAAAAACTAATACTGCCATGCCAAGGGACGCAAAATCGATCAGTAATCTTACCTTACCCCCACAAGGTGTGTACATATAGTGAGACTCTAGGATTAACAGATGGGGCTTTTGTACTGGACTTAGCCCATATATAATATACGCTATATTTTATATACAAATATAGTCAATTAGTAATATCTTGTTTGATTCGTTTCAAATTTTTAATATAAATTTCCTTAATAAAAGTATTAGTTTTTTATAATTTTCAATCATACACAATCAGAGATATTTAATATTTAGCTAGTACGACAAATATGCATAATGAAATAGAACACCTTAATTAATTATAAAAAAAAAAATAGAACACCTAAATTGAGTTGGAAGTTGGATATTTGTTATAATAATCTTTGCAAATACAAAATTGACTTACTAAAGTCAAAAAAAGAAAAAAAAAAAAGGAAAAAAAAAAAAAAAAAAAAAAAAACATATTTTCCTCATTTTGGGAAGCACAATATAATGAGAATAGCAACCACAAAATTTGTTGTTATGTTCTAATAACGACGGCATCCCCACAATAGTAGTACAAAATGAAAGTGTTGATATATATCCAATAGGCAATATCCATAAAGAACAAATAACAATCACATCTTTACAACTGTATAGACATCCTATTTGGTTACAAATACAAAAAAAGATTGAGTATCTTATGCTACAAAACATGGTTGCAATTCAATCACTAATTAAAGTAATTCTCTACATCCTCTTTTACAATTCACTTCTTTTGTTCTGTTACTCGCTACATTGGTGTTTTGCACGAGAATTAAGAAATGAATATCTCTATGTTAGAAGTACTTCAATATAACCCCTTAAGAGATGATGTAAAAGTTAATGAGGTATAAGGTTGGAAAAAGAAAGGGCAAATAATACATTTATATAGTTACTTTTTGCTGAAAATAGTCATGTAGTTGTTTCTGCTAAGAAATTGGTATCGAAGTTGATATGGAAGGGGAAGATTTCAAGTGAAGGAGTTCTGCTCCTTGTGATAAGAGTGTGAGTAAATGGGTTTTGCTATTGACCTGTAAAACGAACAAAGTTACTTGTCCGGGGTTGTTTTCCGAAAAGCCTCTTCAATACTCTAGTCAGTGGTCGAAACTCGAAATGTGAAGTATTGATTGCTAGAGTGGTTGAAAGGATTACGGTGGGAGTACATACTTGATTTGGTAATAAAGAGGATATTTATAGTACAAACTGATCGGCATTTGATCATTCAGGGGTAATTTGGTAATTTCATCACTAGAAGTGGGTCGGAAGAGGCTCTGGTCTGTTGCGTTAGACTTAGGGCTCCTTAACATAGCCCATTTGATTGGGGGCTCTATGACCCCATAATTGTAGCTAATAATTTAAAACAATTAAATAAAGAAAGTGCAACACGCATCATGGAAAAAAAAAACACTTTTAGTATCCCGCATAAGGCAGGGTTTGGGTGGAGGGCTTTTCTTTTTCTTAAAAGATATGATAAATCATACTCGTTCCCCCAAGGAGGGAGTAAAAAGAGGTAAGCGCAGTCAAGAAACCCTCTAACTGATACCTGCGCCTAATAGAGTTCGAACTTCAAATCTTCTACTCCACATGCAGATACTCCATCATGAAACACAGGAAATATATAATTTGGATTGAAATAACTGTTTTAGAAAAGTAATGCTCTTATATGCATATGCCCCCTCTCTACATTTTATGCACATGTCTGCCCACCTGAATATACAAATCCTCACTCATTATTTTCAACTATGTATATTTATTATGGCTATACCTTATACCTGTTAGAGTATATAACATATCCTGGGACCTCAACCATCAGCTTAAACTTTTGATTGAGTTGGTTCCTTGACATGGTATCAGAAGCCAACGTGAAAAGAGGTCACGGGTTCGAATCTCAACCACCCCTCATTTAAAGTGGAATATTTTGCGCCATGTATGAGGAAATCCTGTGCCGCATCCACACTTCTAGCCCAATTGACTCTCGTGTGAGGGGTGTGTTAGAGTATATATCATATTATGAGGTCTCAACCATCAGCTTAAGCTTTCGGTTAAGTTGGTTCCTTGACAATACCCACCTTATACACGCCTCACACTCACTTCAAATCCGCGTCATATACTCCAAAATTCTTTACTAATTTACTCGTACATCTTGTTTTAACCATAAATTGTACTCCCTCCTATTCACCTTAAATGTCCAATTTTCTTATTGGGTCAAGTCATCCTAAATGTCTCATTTCTATTTTGAGTATGTTAACTTTACTAATTTATCCCTACTAAACTTAACTTTTTTTTACACCTTTATACCTACTAACCCCACTTTACACCTATAAAAATTCAAAAACTCTACATTTTTCTCTTACACATGTGGTCCCATTTGACTCTCTTTAAAATCCGTAAAAAGTCAAATGGGACTCCTATGGTGAATATGAGGGAGTAATTAATATCTTTAATATAATAAAATTTTACAAAAATTGTACTCCCTCCACCCCTTCTTACTGTTCAATTTCTAGTGGGCACGCAAATTAAGAAAAATAGTAGTGGGGTATTTTAAGTGATTATATATAATTGTAAAGGTAATAGTTGGGATATTTAAGTGATTATAATAATTGAAATGGTGGCAGGTGGGTATTTCAAATAATATAAGTTGTAGTAGTTGGGGGTATTTAGGTTAAAAAATCTTTGCCAAAAATAAAAAAATAAACAATTAGAATGAACTGACCAAATAAGAAAAGTAGGCAATACAAAAGATTTAGAAGATGTATAAAATATTATATTTAAATATAGGTTGGGGGCTATAGGCGCGACGGCTGAGGAGGCAGGAGACGCTAAAGTTAATTTTTCTTTTGCTTTCTCTTAGTTACATTGTTTAGTGGACCACTTGTATTCTTGTGGTTCACACGTATTATTATTAAAAATTAAGCCATGTGATTATTGAGGGGATGAACTCCGAGTCATGAAGTCTAGCCGATTTTATATATGAGCCATGATATGTTACTTGATATGGATGAAAATTATAGTTGGAATTTATTTTGCAATATGGTAGCTCAATATTTAAAGGATAAACATTTTCAAAAATCTCTATTTGAATTAAGGACGATAATAGAGAAAAATTCAACATTTTCTGTTCGATCTCAAAACACTTCTAGATCAAATGATTAGATATGTAAAGAGAATCAATGGTGAGACAATTGAACATGATGATCCCCCTTCTTCAAGTGATAATTGGGTTAGTCATGTTTTCCTATGGAACGAAGTGATAAACTTATATCATGTTTAGATTGCAATAAAGATGTTAATTTTTGTCTTATAAGAGTCATATTAGTGAGAATATAGATGATTCACCTTACTTTTGTTTTTTGTTTTTTGTTAGAGCATCAATGAAAAATTTGTAATTGACAACTTGTTTATTGATTTTAATGAAGTAGGGCTTTTAGTATCTGATGCTATTGAGTCTCCTAATACCACTTCTTATGAGTTTGTTTCTCCATCTACCTTAATGCATTCACCATACACAAAGCTCGAGTCCATCATTGTCGGTCCCAACATCTTTCATGAGGAGTGTCGTCTCAAATCAGCTTTAAAACATGAAGTAGATGCACTTGAATTAATGTTAGAGGGTGATGGAGTCTATGATGAAGAAACACTGGCAGTGATTAGCTCTTTTGATACTAAGATTCTTCATCACAAGCCTTCTTTACCACTCGAGTTGATTCTAACAAAGGATGCAATGCCCTTTAATGTTGCATCACCCCTCTCAATTTATAAGCATACTATTGAGTCTTACATTAATACTAATTTTATTCATGATAGTTATGTTATTGGAGAACTCTTAGGTTATAGTCTCTTTAACCATGATCTGTATGAGTTAAATTGAATTGATTCGTATACCTTGCATGAAGTGATGTTAGACTATTTGACAAACTAAAAGGGCTCTTACCTTAATTTTTGTCAATATTTGTTTTTCAATATGTTTCATATTATGTTAATCTTAGCTAAAATTTTTCACAAATTCTTGTGGGAGGTAAAAATCATATTTAATTGGGCCGCATATTATATATTTTTTTAAATATTATAAGTAGGCATTAAATTGATGTAAGTAGATATTTAAGATAGTGAAAATAGAGATTAAGGATACGGTAAGTAAGCATTGAGGTTAATGTAAGTAGACATTAATAATATTTAAAAGTAGGCATTAATTGTTGCTGGGCTGGACATGAGATACGCCTCTCAAAAAGACTCTCAAGAGAGTAACTAGAAATTTTTAACCAAGTTTAAGTCCCTTAGGTGTGGGGAAAAATGAGTGGAAATACAGAAGGTAAGACCTCATATCCACCACCTATCCGTCACCATAATAGGTAAGACTTTTTATACCCATATCCATCTACTAACCACCAAATTCATAATCATAATCGTCCCAAATGAAGCGAATACGTTATTAAACATGATTAATTTTACACGTATATCATCCCAAATGTCAACAATAACTTGTCATTTAAACTTCCATCTAATCTTAGCATAATTCTCAAATGAAACAAAATTATTCATAACCAAAAATAATTTTATTGTAGTCATACATATTTATACTTCAACTATTTACACAAAATTTTGCATAAAACAAAATTTAGAATTTGAGAAGAGGGGATTATAATTGCTAGAATAGGAAATTATGACATTTCTTCCTAAACAAATCATCAATCCTAACTCCCTCATCATCATCTTTCCCATTTCTTCCACCACCAAATTTCCTCTTTTATTATAATTTCATTTATTTAATCTTTTTTCCCTTTTCTTTAAAACTCTTTACTAGTCCAAATTCCCATCCATTAATACCTCAAAATTTTGTACAATTTTACAAGAAAATCACCAACATTTTCTTACTTCCTCTGTTCATAATAGCTGCTACTGAGTGTGACATGTTGTGCGTGAAAATATCACTGTCAGTCGCAAATATTATGAAACGGGAAAATATGTCACACAATCCATCATATTTCCTCATTCTAATTAATCCCCATTTATCTCAAAGATCCGCAAAGCAACTTTCGGATCTAGCAAGAACAGCCCGTCTCTGATCCAATGATTCCCGGGTCGGGCTTCCAGGTGTAGACCGAAGCCCGCCCCGAGGACAATCAAAGCTCCGACGGAGTATATGACGCATCGCCGAGATAAGATGAACCGTCGGATCACCACCCGCCGGCGGGGAAGATGATCGGAAGCTTCTAAGGCGATTTAAAGCTTCTTCGGTACTAATAAGCTTTTCGGATCGAATAACCTCGTTTTTAACAGCTTCGGAGCAAAGCCCACATACCCATTTACCCATATAACCTTGTCGGATCCTCTCAATATAAGCAAGGGTACATTCCTCAATTAAACCACAACATTCACATTTTATGAATTGAACTTCATTTTGTGATTGAATTGATGCTCCTAATGATGATGAATCTTGTTGGGTTGTTGTTACTATTATTGATTCACTCATAATTGTTGACATATTTTTAATTCCTGAAAAAAAATTAGCAATAAATTAGTATCAAATAAATAAAATTAACTCAAATTTAATTGAGATTAGTTAATTAATTAATACTTTTTTTCCAATTGAAATTAAGTGTGAAATTAAAAACCCATGTGAAGAAATCAGAAATAATCCCTAAATTTAATAAAAAGGTGGGATTTTTTTAATTGGAAGGGTGAAAATTGGAATAGTTATGTCAAATTTTCCTTAAATTTAATTTAAAATCAAGATTTTTACTTTCTTTTCTATTGAAATTAAGTGTTAAATGAAAAACCCACATGAAGAAATCAGAAATAATCCTTAAATTTTATAAAAAGGTGGGATTTTTTCAAAGAAAAGGGTGAAAATTTGGAAAACTAATTTAAATTTTCACTAAATTTAACTTAAATAATAAAGATTTTTACTTTCTTTTCTTGAAATCAAGTATTAAATAAAAAACCCATATGAAAAAAATCAGAAATAATCCTTGATTTTTTTTTGAAAAGGTGGAATTTTTTTTTAAAGAGAAGGGTGAAAATTTGGAATACTAATTTAAATTTTCCCTAATTTAATTTAAATGACCAAGGTTTTTACTTTCTTTTTATTGAAATCAAGTGTGAAATGAAAAACCCAGATGATAAAAAGTGAATATACTCCATTTGAAAGCAAGAAAGAAAAAATCCATGATTGTGAAAAAAAAAAAAGGAAAATACAGTCAATTTTATTATCTTCATAGAAAATAAAAAAAGGGTTGATAATTTTGTCAAAGTAAATTGAAATTGGAGCTTTGTACTGTAAACTTTATGGAGAAATTTTTAATGGGTTTGGTTGAAAAGTGAATTATTAAAGTTTAAAAAATAAAAAACATCATAAAAATCCAACCTTTTTAATCCAAAAATATTAAAATTAAACACTGGGATTCTGTCAAAGAATTCAAAGCTTACTTCAATTGATGATTGTAGGTAGAAAAAGAGTAACCCTTCAAACAATTACTAGTTTTTTTGTTGGGTTTTAATGAGATTTATTAGGGTTTGGAGAGATTTTTAGAGAGAGGAAATGAGGATTTAGAGAGAGAAAATTGGAGAAGAGAGAAGGAAGGGGGAGTAAAATGAAGGGGGGTTGATCTCCTTTTATTAATGGAGAGAAAAGAGGAGGTCCAATCATTGAAGGGTGAAAATAAAAAAATTAAATTAAATTAAATTAAAATTAAAATTAAAATAAAACATAAAATGGGTGTACATTTTCTTTGGGTAGGTTACCCTAAAACATGCTTATCTCCGTTCCGAAATACTCGCTACATTTCGATTTTGTGCGCTATTCATCGTTCAAGTTTATTTTACATATTGCGACTAATGTGTAAGTAAAAATATACTTCCTCCGTTCTTATTTAGTTGCTACCGTTGCATGGGCACAAATATTAAGGAGTAACTATGCAATGATTAGCAATAGGTGAAAAGTTGCTTTTTGAAATTTTTTAATATTATTTGTTGAAAAATGAAAAAGAAAAATAGAAATAATTAGATATAGAGTAGGATAAAAGTAGGAGTAGGTATAACTTTAAATGATTAGTTTGTTACCAAATAAGGAAATGTAGCAAGTAATAAGAAATTTCCCAAAATGGAATATGTAGCAAGTATTATGGAACGGAGGAAGTAGTCATTTGGGATCTTGTTTGAATCGTCTAATCGCATACTTTCATAATATTAAATTTTTATAATTTTTAGATAAGTGGAGTTTAAGATATTAATGATCAAATTGTGCATTGGATTGCGTAAAAAAGTAAAATGTAGCAAGTGTTATGGAACAGAGGAAGTATAAAAACACAAATTTTTGTGAGGGACGATCTTTTTGAGAGATAATTTTTAATTGGGTTGACCTATAATATTTTAAAAAAATTGTAAGTAGGTATTAAAATTTGATATAAGTAGATATGTGAGATATTAAAAGTAGGTATTAAGATTAGGGTAAGTAAGTATTAAAAATAATGTAAGTAGACATTAAGAATACGGAAATAGGCGTCAATTTTTTAATGGGTTGAACTTGACATATGTCTCTCAAAGAGACGGTCTCTCAAGATACTAGTTGTATCAAAAATTTCACTTTTTCTGATTAATTCGAGTAATATCAAGTTTAGAATATATATTTTTCACAAACTAGCTTTTTGCATTCAAAATAGTGTGAGTGTTTAATTTGTTGTTTTACTACTTACCAACTTCTTATAAAGTTTCTTTCTATGGAATATAATACATTTATAATAATAACGAAAAAATAAAAAAAAATATGAAAAAGAAAAAGAAATCTAAATCAGCATCTATGCTGGCACTAAATTTGGGCCCTTGATTAGTGGACTGCCAGCAAAGCATTATCATATAGGATTCCTTTTTAGTTTTAAATTTTTATTTTATAATATTTTCCATGGTGTCATTGTGATGTTCTTTTGGCAAGCTTTGTCTTGACTTGTTGCTTGCTGAGTAGGATTTAGAATTGTATGGTTGTAAAATAATTTACTCACATAAAATAAAAAAAAGAAGTGAAATTTTATAAATTGAAGAATTTAATTGGTATTAATTTATTGAGAATATATGGATTGTGGAGGAGTGAGGAGGTATATAAATGTCAACCTAAGATGCCCATTAGGCCATTACCATATTTATATATGCTTCTATATCCTTACTTGTGGATTGTTTCTGGTAGTGCATATTACTCCCTCCCAATCATTTTAGATGTCTTATTTGGATTTTCACGGTTATTAAGGGTAGTGTGGGGTCCATTAAAAAGGTGATTATTGGGTATTTTAATTGATTAAATTAATTATAAATGTGGTAATTGGGTATTGGGAGTAGTAAAAGTGAGAGTATTTAGGTAAAAAAGAGATGGACAAAAAAGGAAATGAGACAATTGATATGATTTTGCCAAATAAGAAAATGGGACACCTAAAATGATTCGGAGAGAGTATTACACAACTTTTTGTGTGAGGCTGTCTTGTCGTGAAATGTATATTATATATGGACTAAATAATTTAATTATTAGCATTTAAAATCCTTGTATTGAGGTCATCTAACTGAGAGATGGTCACTCACAAAAATAGCTCTTTTTTTAATGGTTAGGTTATAGATTTAAACACTTTAATTTACTTTAAATTATAAAGGGGTAGTAAACTTATTAGGATAATTTACTTTTAAAAATCACACATTTAGATGTAAAATTTAATTTTGTCTTTATTTTTGAAAGGTTTCAATTTTACCCGTCTTAAATAGGTTAAAAGTTAACCAAAAAAATGGCCATGGATCAAGCTGGGATTGGTGCTTGATCCAGCTCTTGCCACAAGTATCCAGATCTAGACACATATAATTAATCATGAATTAAGTTATAGGTCAGTCTTAGGTCAGGTTTTGGATTTATAGTGAGTCCATAGTTGTTTATGGTCACGTTTGGATCAAAAATCCCAAACTTAGACTCAAATACATTTATTTTTCTTCCCTGAGCTAGACCAAAGCATAGACGTGTTGGTTTCAAAGCTTAGAAACAACGAATTTCACCATGCAAACTATAGAGTTGATGTCCAAATAAATCTTTCGAATTTTAAATTTTTTAGGGAAATTCCATGTGGTAACCATGAGGTTTTGGGTTTTCCACGTGGTAACCAAAACTTTTTAAAAATCCACGCGATAACCCTGAGGTTTACGTAATTGTTCCATCGTGACCTTTTTGCACATAAAAACGTTAGTAAACGTTAATTTTGAAGCTTTATGGATGTTGTATGCCTATTTATGCGGCTCACCATTTCAAATGCCATCAGTTTCAACCTTTTTTTCCCAAAACATAAGCATCAACTATACCATCTTTCATCCAAATCATATTTTTCCCTCCAAATCCAAAGATTGTAGAGTTCGGGGTTATATATTGAGGGAAAAGATTGAAAATGATGATATTTACAATGGTGAGTTGCATAAATAGGCGTTCAAGAGCTTTAAAGCTTCGAAATTAATGTTTCCTAAAGTATTGCTAACGTTTTATGTGCAGAAAGGTCATGTTGGAACAATTTGGTAAACCTCGGGGTTACCATGTGGATTTTTTAAAAGTTTTGGTTACCACGTGGAAAACTTAAAACCTCAGGGTCACCACGTGGAATTTCCCAATTTTTTATTATAGATCTAAAATTGGACACTGTACGACTGTACCCTTTTTAAAAATTTAATCATTATTGATTATTTTTTTTAGTTGATTACATATTGATAATTATTTATGAATTTAATTTTGCTTAATTTTTTAGTTATGCATTTTTTGTGTAATATAATTAGTTACTTATTTATTAATTTATATTTTTTGATTATGTAGATCACAAGATAGAACCAAAGGGTTCCATTGTGTACACTAAATTAAGTATCTCCCTTGTTGATTTTGTTTACTACCACATAATTTGTTCATCATACTATATTTTCCACATTATTTTCTATGTGCCAAATATATACTTTTTCATTTTCCCTCAATTTAAAAGAGAAGAAAATGACATGATAATTTATAGCAAATATATATCCTTTGATAGCAATCAACATTCAATAAGAAAAGAATTACTCCTTCGATTTTATTTGATTTACACCTCTTTAATAATTGTATTTTAGTTAATATAGTATAGTATTAATTTTACTTGGTGAACAAGAAAAACTAGTGTTAAACCCAAGAATTATGCTAATGCATGAAGTTTTCAATAATTTAATTTAGATGGATTTTTTTAATTTTTTAATTTAATATATAGTTTTAAATTCTACTTTTATACGTAAAGATAAATTAATAATAAACTTTATTTAAAAGTAAAAGAAAACTGAACTAGTTACACATATTCAAATTAACTTTGGTTGATAAAACATGAAACAATAACTTTCCTGGAACTGATGTGGCGATGTAATGGTAAAGAACACTCTCATTATGCTGCACGATGCAAGGTTTTGGTAAGGGTTTTTCTTTTTCTTGAAAGATGAGGAGAAATCATACTCGTTTCCTCAATGAGGGAGTAAAGAGATCAGATGCGTGTAGTTAAGAAAAACCCCCCAACTGATACCTACGTCCAGTAGGGTCAAACTCCAAATTATCTACTCCACATACATATGCTCATTCCATTGAACCACAAGCGCTTTTTAGTAACTAATGTGGCGACGTAACATTGAAAAAAACTTACTGCGGTTAGTTTTAATACAATAATTAGAGAAGTAAAAAGAAAAGAATGCATGAACATATCAAAATAAATAAATAAATGAAATTAGAAGAGAGAATTAATTTGTGAATGTGATTAAAATAAAATAATGTGATTGATACCAAAAAAAAATAATCCCTTAAATATAAATTGGATGAAAATTAATTGTGATGAAGTAATTGTTTATCTAACACAAAAAATTGTCTTTATCTATTTCATGTACCAATCAATAAATGTAGAATTGTGTCCTTTAAAACATTAAGATGTTACCTTTGAGAAAATGCTTTTATATGTAGTGTGTAAATCATGATTAAGTCACATGGGGAGTTATTTCGTTATCACAAATTTTAATTTTTCTCATGCACTATCTTGGACTTATTAAAAGTACTATAGTATATAATTAAAGATGGCACTTTCATATCTCCAAACATTTTATCTTATTTGCTTTTAGCACGGAGATTAAAAAGTTAAATATATTAAATTAATTGATAATAAAATTTTTAGAATAAAGAGACAAATTATTAAGAGTAAAAGTTGAAAACATTTTAAATAATAAAAAATAAAATATACATATTAGAACGGATTAAAAAAAATTAGTAGATAAATTAAATGGGACAGACGAGTATCGGTCAATTATCATACCAATTAAAATGGTATATGATGTATGACAACTTCCTATATAGCCAATAATGGTTGTTAGATGTCAATTAGATGATTAGTGACTTGGTTTGCAATAGGGTTAATGGAGTAAATACATAAATATTGATTTTTTTTGAATATTATAAATTTTGGATTAAGTCATGTACAATATGAAGGATTTTATATTAATTAAAAAAAGATGTAAATTTAATAGTCTTTGGTCAAAAATTAACAACTAAATTAATTAGCAAAAATAACCATAATTTCACAAAAATTAAACTCTCCTATAAGGTGTATGGGTGCATAGGAGGTGTGTATGATGAGGAGAAATAAGGTCATGAGTATCAAAGAGGTATAAATAAGATGATTGGTATATTGTTCATAGTATAAATAAGATTGATCACACATTAATATAAGATGATTCGTTCTAACACTAAGACCTAAACACATAGCCTACCTCGCTCCTTCGTTCTCCCTTCTTATGGTGTAATGCTCTGATCCATTGTAAGTGTTCTTAAAGAGCTCCATTGCTTTCGCTACTTATAATCAAAGCTTGATACCACCAAAGACGTAGCCCAAGTTTGGTAAACCTCATAAATTTATTTTCTAGTTGTTTTTCATTCCTAATTCGTAATTATTAAAAATATATTTTATCTCAATGATTATCGTATTTATATTTAGTGTTCACACTTAATTAAAAATTGTCAATTCTGGAACATTCCATTGTGCACAACTAAATAACATGCTTTGACAATTCAAGCAAGCCGTAATAAAATTGAAAGGCTATCTAATTAATGGCAAATTAAATCTTAGCATATAATGAAATGGCTTAATTAATGAATAATGATGTGAAGCATTTGTATTAATTTAAGCCTAATTAGGTCAACCAAATGTGAATATATGCCAATACACAAGAAAGGAATTTTATAGCAGGCCTCTTGATTAGCCAGCTTATTATTTTTTTATTTTTTTTGAAAGGGCCAGCTTATTACTTTATATATATTGTATTAATAGACAAATAAAATGTAGGAAAAGTTTTCTAGATATATTAATTCAATTTATTTACGATTTTCCTACAACACTTGTTGATTGACCATGAATAATCTCAACTTTGAGGGATGTTTTCATTGAGTAAACCCGGTAACCGCCAACCGGATTACTTACTATAACAAATTTAATGTTTTTATAAAATAATAAATTAAAATAAAAAATCTAAATAATGTAAAAAGTTGTTAAAAAATTTTCTGATTTATTATTATTATTATTATTATATTTAAATTTTCAACTTTTTTCACTAATTTTACATTAATTTTGAGTTTACTTTTTTGGTTAAACTACCTACTATAACAGGTCATCGGGGTATTCTGTTTACTCTTGGCAAATCCTCCTAAAGTTGGGGTTTTTCATGGTTAATCAATAGGTGAGATTACTGTAAGAAAATCATGAAAAGGTGGATTGTTTTAGATTATTTTAGCTAATTTTTCTTAAAATATACTTATCACACAATTTTTTGTATGAGACGGTCTCACACTGAAACACGCCTCGTATTACATGTGTTAATAGACCAATTAATACAAATTATCAACATTTAAGTTTTTTATTTTGAGGTCGTTTCACCGAGAGACTGTCTCTCACAAGTATAGTTCTGTTTGTTATTGATGAGCTAAATCCCTCTATTTTCGTTATTATTAGTAGTGGGTAGTTTATCTGGTGGATGGATATAGGTAAGTTGGTATTCCATTAAGTTGGATTAATGTAGTATAATCACAAGCATACGTGTCACTCACCATTATTGGCCTAAACAATCATTATTTCATTCACTTGGTCGTATGTGTTTATTGTTTATACGTCAATGATTGTCCATTTTTATACTAAAAGAAAGACCTAGTAGAACCTTATGATTTATACTCCTTCATTACTCTTTTCCCTTTATAACGCTCTCCATTGACCTATGAATCAATTTTGTTAAAAAAATTGAATACATGATGTTGCTTGTGTGGATGAGTTGATAGGAAACAAACTTATTTTCATTATCGATGATGTTTCTGCCGTGGAAGCGTTCGAATATTTGAATTAAGTTTGGCTGGTGACCTGCTAAAAGGAAATAAGAATTGAATGTAAGTGAGTAACGTAGAGAGAGAGAGACAAGGCAAACCATAAATGGTAATAAATGTGGCTATATGTAGGGCAATAAATCACCTGAATGACTGTTCAAAGGGTATTTTTGTAATTTCACCTTTTGGAAGGGTTCTTCTGAGGTCTTGACTGATTTTTAGGCCTTTTGACTTGCCCCATTAAGTTGGGGTTGGTTGACCCAATAACAATAGTATTGAGCATATTAATATTTTTTTGAATTATTGTTATTTCAGGTTTGTGTTGCCTTTTGACCGGCATATAAGTTGGCATAATATTCATGATAGCTAGGTTGTGTTAATTTATGTGGAATTGAATTGCCAAATAAGATGGTCATCAATAAAATACTCGGTGTTTCCCGCTCATAGACTGCCAAAGAAGATGGTGTCTAACTCAAAATTCTTATGCCAATTCTAGTTTTCAACAAAAGAAAAGACTTTATGCGTTGCTTTTAAAATATTATCAAAACTCAGCTAGATAATTGATTTTACAAAAACCTAATAAAATTTAAAATTTTTTATGTTTAAATTATTAATATTCTTCTATTTTCTTGATCCACCCATAATAATAATAATTAATATAAATAGGACACATAAAGATGAAAATCATGAAATGTGATATGCAAGAGAAGTTCTCAATAACATAAGATGGTATACACAATGATGATTAATGCAAGACTGACAGTAGCTTCTTGATGTTTCATGATTTGTTAGAAAATTGATATTGGCACCTACCATTAATACAACCAACTAGGCCACTGGCCTTGTGAACTTGTGAATGTCATACATCAAAACAATACAGCCAAAACACAACTAAATAATAGAAGTCTATTTTTATTAGAGGTGTTCATTCGGGTCATCGGGTTAATTTAGGGTCAGGTGTTTCGGGTCGGTTCAAAATCGGGTGTTGACATTGGTTTTTACATGATTGTAGATCCATGTTTAAGTCGGGTCAAATCGGGTTCAGTTATAAAGTCGGGTGTCTATCGGGTCATCGGGTCTGTTTTGAACACCTCTAATTTTTATATTGTATCTGTTTTCATGAGTTTGTCAATAATTTTATTTTGTAAAATTTTTCTCGTATAATACTTTGGCCAATTTTAAATTTTTATTTATACATTTACTTTTATTTTTATCACTTTTAATCTTATTCACACAATTTAATTATCCTCATGATATTCTTAAATTTGGTGCAATAATAGGTTTTTGCAGGGTTGATTATGAAGCTATTCTGGGTAGCTGATTGTCTAGGGCCTTACGGAAAAGTTGTCAAATAGTAGTATTAAATAGTGCTATGTAGGTCTGATTTTGAGCAACAATTTATACTCCCTCTGTTTTCATATGTTCTTCTCACTTTCCCCATTTGGAAATTTTTAAAAGTTCTTCCCATTTAGAATCTTTCTATTTTAGTAACCAATAGAATTCAAGGAAATTATTACACTTACACTGTAATCTATAAAAATTAATTTACATGTTAATTCCCAATACATTTACTTTACATACACCCAATGAAATTTAATGATATTATTACACTTACACTATAATCAATAGAACCTTTATTTTTTATATTATTTTACTCAACTCTCATAGTATCTATTTTGTAATTATAGTTTTTATTGGTTTCTTCCCCGATTCCAAATGGGAAGAACAAATGAAAACGGAGGGAGTAAGTGATTTGTTTGTAAAATTTTTTATGTTTAAAGTAAGTTTAGAATATAATATTACAATATATTTTGTCTTGAATAATTTTTCTTGAAAATGAAATTTTTTAACCGTTTAATATAATAAAGAGCTTCATTTAAAAAATCACAGAAATAAATATGATATTCAAAATCTTTGCTCTCCCCATAGATTTTTGCATTAATCATTATCAAGGGGAGAAAGTGAGTACAAACATCAAGAACCCACCTTGCTTCATCTCTCTGTTTTCGAATGTTTTTCCCGTTTAAAAATATTCTATTTTGGATAGAGAAATTTGTTTAAGATTTTTAAGATATATATCGATAATAAAATATATCCATGTAAGATCTCATTAGATTCGTCTTAATGTATACTTTTTGTTACTCCCTCCGTTTCTTTTTGATGTTTCTATTTGGGTTTTTCACCAAGATTAAGAAAAATAGAATCTTTGGTGATGGTGAGTATTATTTTAATTATATAATAGTGGAAAGTAATGATTGTATTGGAAGTATGAGTGAAAAAATAATTAAATAATATTATAATATAATGATTGTATTGGAAGTATGAGAGAGAAAATAATTAAATAGTAGTGTGAAGTAAGGAAAGTGAGGTTTTAAGGGGTAAAAGTGGGATGAAAACTTTCCAAAAATGGAAAGTATTCTAAAGTGGAAAAACTTATGGAACTACCCGTTTTAGTAAGGTGGAAAAACAAAAAGGAACGGAGGGAGTATATGTTTTTTATTATTTTCTATGATGCGTATTTAGAGATATTAAAACTCAAAATTTACTTTAAAAACTGTGCAAAAAGTAAATTTAATTTAGATTTATGATGCATATTTCGCATATATCTATTAATAATGGGTAGTTTACTGTTTCGATGAACCAAATTTTTTTCCATCAAGACCTTATAATGTCCCCTCCCTCTTTATCCTTTGAGTTCACTTTGACAATTAATGGTCTCAAACTTTCCATATTAATCTTATACACATATGAAGTAGGACAATTGACCATTTGATTTGTAAATCATAATGTACATTGAATGAATGTTTGAAAATTATAATTAATGGCCCAAATATTAAACATGATTTGATTTGACTAATTTTGATTAATTTAAGGGTCCACAAAAATCATCATGTTCCATAATTAATTAGATGCAAACAATACTAGAAATTGTAGCAAAATAACACTTGGCCACATTGTTAGGGTCCTACATTAGTGTGATCCACACTATATTGAAGAGGAAATAAATGGTTGATAAATGATAGTGAATGAACAAACAAATTTCATCTCAAAAAAAAAAAACAAACAAATTTTGTGTGCTTATTTAGATATGTATGCATAGATTGCTTTATTTGAGCTCTTATCATGCTTTTAAGCTTCAATAACATTTTGGTTATTAGGTTATACTCACTTTGTTCTTTTGAATTGCAACTGGCAGAAATGACACAAAGATTACGAAATTGTGGGCTAGAGGTGTTTAAAACAAACGTGATGATCGAAAATGTACCTAATCTTGTGATCGAACCCGATTTGATCCTATTTCGAAAATGATTTACAATTATGTAAAAAAACAAATATGGACGCAAAATCCGATTTCAAAACGACCCGAAACACCTAATCTGAAATCAATTCGATGACCTGAATGAACGCCTTTAGATTGACACATATAAAAAAATGTGTGAATGAGTTTAAAAGAAAGTGATTAAATTTTGTAAAGTTAAAACATAATACGAACATAAAAAGTGTTGCTCATACTTGCTAATTCAAGCAATAAAAGGAATATATATTTAATGATCTATGATATTAGTTATAGGAGGAGTGTTCGAGCAATCTTATACTTAATAATGCTTCAATTTATAATTATATTTGGATTACTTTTCTAGCACTTTCCATTTTTACTAGAAATAAAATGTAAATTCTAATTGGCATTATTGAACTTTATAATATTATCAATTGTTGATAAACTTGTATTTGTATGTAACCAAAACTTTTTTTTGTATATTTTTAGCATTATTTATTTGTTAATAGTTATTGATTGTGTATATCAAGAACATGTACTACTACTTACATTTTGAGTTTATCTTTTTTTGTTTTTCTTGTATTACTCAACCATATAATAAATCTTGCTACAACAATTTTTATCACAACCCTAAAACAAATACCAACCAAGCTTATTTTTAACTGAACTCGTTTTTATTTATGTGCGGGAATACTGGGTATGATGATGATGATGATGATTTAAAGGACATTGAACGCGATTTTAATAGAAAAGCAAACCCAAAGTCGAATCTTATTACGTAAACATATGAGCCATTAGAGGGTACAATGCAAGGCTGGCACCAAGTATTCAAGAGGATTGAAATTAGAATAACTAACAATTACAATTGATTTAACGGGATGATAATGATTATTGTTTCTTATATAACTGATGGACATACTGAAAATGAAGCAATGAATATTAAAAAGAGATATTGATTCCATATAACTACAAAATTTAGAAATATTTTAATATATTATTAATATAACATAATTTTAGTTTTTACTGGCCCATAATTTGTACTTTGCTCACGACCTTTGAAATGTCGGAGACGGCTCTGATACAATGGTCAATAATGATAAGACAAGACTTTCTCTTCTTCATTGATTGTGAACTGATCATTTGTCATCATTCATCAATCATGAAGTAGAAGGCTTGAAGCACAAGGACACCAAAAGAAAGAAAACTATAAGAAAAGGACTTACTTAAAACATATTAACCATTAGATGGACATTATATTTTCAAAAAATCTTAATCCTTCTATTTCACATTATTTGTTACATCTATTTAAAAAGTTCTAATAAAAAGCTGAAGGACTTTAAAAGAAAGAACTATCACAAAAGGACTAGGTATATTAAATATCGAAAAATCTTAATTTCTCGGTTTTACATTATTTGTTACATTTAGTCAAAAAGTACTTATAAGAAGCATACGGACATCAAAAGAAGAAAACTAATACAAAAGGACTTATGAAATGTAAGAATTTAAAAAATAGATTTGGACAGCCTAAACAAGAAGGAGAATAGGTAACCCAGATACAAATTCAAGAGGTTTACTACTAAAATCAATTAGCCGTAGTACTAGACGATAGTCCTGAACTTTATAAATTGACATATCTTTTTTTTTCTTTGATGTAGAATAGCTCATTATAGGTAATAAAAAACACTTTAATGGTAACATTAAATTTACAAAAACCCTTAATTCCTCTGTTTCACATTATTTGTTACATCTGACCAAAAGGTTTTTATAATTTTATCAAAGCATAACAAAGAAATATGAAGTAGAGGAAGCATAATTTTTGGCCATTGTTAAATATTCTTTTCGTTCTTTATTGTTCTTCTCGTTTACTTTTTGCACAGTTTTCAAACTGAATTATAAGTGTTAGTATCTCTAAATATGCATAATAAAAAATTATAAAAAATACATAATAGAAAAGTATACATTAATACGAATCTAACAAGAACTCATATGAATATATTTTATCTTCTAAATATGTCTCAAAAACGTTCATCAAATTTCTCTCTTCTTAAAATAAAATATTTCAAATGGAAAGAACATTAAAGAACGAAGGGAGTAATTAATAGTCTTCTTGTTTTCTAAGTACATTGCCAACAATTGACAAGGATCATTTTTAAACAAAAAAGTAAATAGTTTGCTTAAATAATGAAATTATATGCTAAGAATATTCTATCCGGCCATATACATTTTAATAGATATAAACATACCTAGTGGACTAGGGGGACTTAAAAAAAATTATGACAATTTTTTTATCATACCAAATTTAAGTTTTTAATTTGGAGATTCTTTATTAAAGAAAATTTAGTTTGGTGGGCATTTATCTATGAATAGAGCCAATGGTCATTTATTTTATTCACAATTTTGTAGATAACTTACATACATTTTAAAATCTTTCTATTTCTATTATAATTATTAGTTGAGTTTTTCTAATCTATGTATTTGATGAACACAAAAATTTGGACGATACAGACCGTCAACTTGGGCCGGCCCAATTTATGCTGGTAACAACATTTCAATTTCTAGGCATTTATTAAAGATATTAATTTTGAAAATTGATATACCTTTAACGTTAAAATTAATATCTTTAAAATCAATATTGAAAAGTTAATGCCCAGAAAATGAAAAACATTTCTAGGCCATCTCGTTCAAGACCAGTTGTTTTGTTAATAGGTTTAATTATCTTATTTTTTTCCTTTTACAACAAACTTACTAAAGATAAGTAGTTATGGTATTAGCCATTAGGCATAAAGTAATACTCCCATGAAATATTGGGAATAAAATAAATCAAAGATTAACAAAGATATAAATCATTTGCAACGATATTCAACATAATACTATATGTTGCTAGCAATTTTGTTGCGAAATGAAATAAAAAAGATAGTTAAACATATGCAAAAGTTTATGTATAAGTTAAAAAGGTTTAATTTTGACCGAATCATTGATTCTAATACCATGTTAAATTTAATTGGACTCATCATTGTCAATGTCAGCATATAATCGGGAAAACTCGAGGTGCACACACTTCATAAGCCAATGAAATACCATCCCAAAACTATATGGCAATGGAGGGAATGACTCCAATAACTTATAAAGTGTGCACACTACAACATAATTTGCTTCTAGTGGGATATATTTAGCGACATTTAATTTAAATATCGATATTTCCAATTTCTTATAGTGTATATGGAGGATTCAGTGACATTTATTAGACTCTTTAGCAGCATATTAAAAGTCACACTAAAGCTTTTAGCGACATAGGATCTAGTAACGTTTCACACAAATGCCACTATAAACTATAATGACAATTACATATGCCACTAAAGACCAAATTAAGAGTCGCTAAATTACTTTATGGTAGAACTAAAAATAAAAACCAATAATTATTACACTAAAAATATGAATCAGTGGCATTTTCTTAATGTCACTAAATCCAATGTCGTAAAAAGCTAAATTTGTTGTAGTGACCAAAGACTCCCTCCGTATTAGTTTGTTGATTAGTGAACCAGTAAGGATTTTTTTGTGAAAGTGTAACCAATAAACTAAAACGATGAAGTATTAACCCATATCCTAGCCAAAAGGTTGCCATTGTCTTAAAAAAAAATAAAAATAGAGTGGTCAAATTTTGTATGCAATTTACCACATTTTATATAAAAATTATTATGAAAACATTTGATCTTGATCCCTAGGGCTTGGGGGACAATAATTAAGCTAATAATAAAAATTAATAATATGATCTAAATGAAAGGTTGATGGCTATCTCTAATCTCAATTCTCTAAGATGTGTTAGTTGCATCTAACATTTTCTTCAATAATTGCCATTCTTGGTCAAGCATTATATTGTTGTCTAGCTCATCAATAATTAATTTTGGGTTATTTTCTTATATTCAGCTATTTAATCATTAATCTACTAATTATTTGAATTTATTGTTGATTTATTTATATAATCTCAAATTTGCAATCGTTATAATGGATGGTGAGAATATGAGAGAGAGATTGGGACAGTTTGATATTTGATTTAAGTGTGTGATCGATCATTAACTAATTTGATGGGTGCAATACACAAAGAAATTAAATATATTTTTTTGTTATATTAAAATTGCAATATATCAAAATATTGAAAAATAATGTTGCAATTTAATTCAATGAAAAAAATGAAATTTCAAAGACTTTAAGGAGGTAAAATAACATTAAAACAAAAAATTAGTATGACATTAGTTATAGAGGAAGTAGAGGAAGAGAATATATGTTGAAAATCATAGAAATTGATTTTATTAGTCAAACAACTATCTCTTGATGAGCTTAGTGTTGAGCACGATGGTGTGGAAAAGTCCAATCAATAATCAAAAATACACTTTACTCAAATTTTTGTGAAAGACGGTATTTTTGAGAACTATCTTTGTTTGGATCGACCTATAAAAAATACTTTCTTCGTTCTGACATATAGTCAAGTGAGATCTTGTTTTTATATATTCTTGTGAAAGAAGGTATTTTTGTGAAAGACGGTATTTTTTACTATGCGCACTATTCATCGTTCGGTCTAATTTTATATATTCCGATACTATTGTATAAGTAAAAATATAGTCAAGTGAAATCTTAAATGAATCGCCTAATCGCATACTTTCATAATATATATTAACATTTTATAATTTTTAAATTTGTAAAATTCAACATATAAATAAACAAAATAAGGCATTGGAATGTGTAAAAAGTGAAATGTAGCAAGCATAATGGAGCGAAGAAATTATAGAGTAACGACTAGACATTAAGCTTTTATGAACTGGGCCAAAAGACGTCTTTCACGAGACTAACTGTGATATAATTCAGTAGAAAATTATAATTTGTCTCACTTTAAGTATCACTTTTCTTATCAATTAACTCTCCTCTTTACTCAGTCAACCATGTAAAAATAATAATAAAACTTTATTGGGTAATATTTAAGGGGTTATTTAGGATTAATAGGTGTAGTTTGTCTATCTTTATTAATTTTTTTTAATGGGAAATTATTTTTATTAATATTTATGATTGCTTAGTGTGATTCATTCATTCCCTTAATGAGGTAAATAATGCATAATTTGGTGGACACCACCAAGACGATTGACATCTTAAATGAAAAAGACACTACCCTATGAAGTTCTACATCTCGGTTGTACTTGTTCACACAAGTATGATTTGATAATATTTAGTAAAACAATTACTAATTCTCAAAGCCATAATGCAATAATAATATTTATTTATTTTGAGTATTAAAAATTTAGAAAAATATAGGATTTAAAAATATGAATAGCATCAACATACAAAGTATTGATGATCAAAATTATATTTTATGGTTTGACTATTATATTACAATGTTACCATATCATCCTAAACTATAGCTAAAACACACTAGTTGTTATAAAGTAAAATTATAGGCATAAATTTGAAATTTTCAAAATGTGAGAGACGGTCTCTTCGAGAGATCATCTCTAATTGGGTTGGTCCATTAGGGAAAATGTAGTGTAAATATAGGCAATAAGTTTAATGAATTGGGCCTGAGAGACGTCTTTTAGAAAGACGGTCTCTCAGGAGACTAGCTGTTTAAGTATATAGTATGAATTATGATCACTTCATCAAATAAAGCCTTCGGGTTAATAATCAATATCTTAACACATTTACGTTACAACATTATCTTCTTTGAACTAGTAATACTTAGGTAGAGTATAAAGCTAGCTAGTTTTGTAATTAGTGAAGCAAAAAGTTATAAAAAGAAAATAAAAGTTTTTCACCTTTCCCTCTCAAAATATCACACTTGAATTTCAAAAATATTATAAAGAAACTCCATACACAAATTAAGAGTACAAGAATAAATAACAAATACAAAAGAAGTGAATAAAGTGAGTAGTTTGTATTTGCTATCCTTCACAAAAATGACATTTATAATGTTTAAACATGGATCGTGTTGAAATTTGATTATTTTTTTAAGGGCACATAATGTCTTTTTAAAAAAGTGAATCATTATTTCGCTTTCTCATATGCGTGTGGTCGTGAAATAAACTTGAAGATTCATGCATGTTTTTATATTCACCGGTAGCACGTGTCACCAGAGGCTATTGACTAGATTCTTGTTATCAATTTATTTCAATCTTCTACCATTACAATATGCTAGGTCCTTTATAAGCCCCCGATCTCAAACTTTCTACGTTCCTTATCAGATCACTAATACCCCTTCTTTGCAAATATTCAAACCATATCGCAATATTTGTAACTCCTAAACTCTTTCTTATATCTTCGTTTTGACTTCTATCCTTCAAGGTATGCCCACTCATCCATCAAGACATTCGCATTTCCGTTGCTTTTATCTTCCTATCATGATCTTTTCTAAAAGCCAACATTTTGGTACTTAAGTGTTGGTCTAATGGTCGTATGATAGAAAATTTTTTTGCTTTAGCATACCTCAATCACATAATATCCTAGTAGTTTGCACTCTATTTTTGCCACCCATATTTAATGTTATGAGTCACATCTCTGAAATGTGCACAAGATATTTGAACCATCCACTTAAAACGATATCTTTCTTTTTTTAGTTTATAATATTTCTTATCACTTCATTTGTGCAAAAGTTACATTTTGAGTAATTGAGTACTTTGTTTTACTTTTAACTTAATTTGAATTCTCTTAACTCTAATTCTTCTCTACGTTGCTCTAAGTCAACATTTACCCTCGTTAGTATCATCTATTTATCATTTACTTAATGATTAGTCTTAAAATGGTAAAATAAGATATTCAAGAAGGAAAAAAAAATACACCAACGAAAAAAACATTGAAGGGGAGCCGAGTTTTTTTAGCAAGCCTTGTATAAAACTTTCTTTATCATTAGATGAACTTTATATAATTATTTAGTTTCTTTAAATGATCAACTTTAATATTATAAAATATCATTTTATGACTATAAAAAGTAATCACTTTAAAATTATAAATAATTACTTTAAAATTAAAAGTGATACCGTAGATGAGAACTTGAGGAGTTTTCTTTATTCAAATAGGGAATTTATTCAGATGTCAATGCTTTACTATTCAGAATATGAAAATCACACCTTCACGTATCGACCAATACATAACCAAAGTCTCAAAAATGGTTAACACATACATCAGAATTCCTTTTCTTAGTCACTTAAGACACCTAGGCATGAATCGAAAATGTCGAAATCAAGTTGCACTGTAAGCTTTGGCTCTTTGCAACAGATTTTCATGCTGCGACAAGCACACGACCCTTGTACATGAATTAAAAACACCCGATTCCCCAAACATGCTTTAGTACTACGGACTCTAAATTTCTTCTAATGCTCGATTCTCTTTTCTCCAAACAAAGACATTTCAGCGCTTATGCCGACTTGCTTATTATGTATATTTACAACATATATCTGCCCGCCCGAAAAATGCAGAAACGAATGATAATTTTCACCTCATAATACTACTTCAGTTCGATCAGACATTATCAGAGTGGTTAGCTTCAGAAGCTTCATTCTCAAGTTAGCCGCTGAGGTTTTCTTGTAGTTGCCTTCTGTATATGGGCAATAACTGGTAGCTAATTATGCTATGTGAAAGCTACTATTTGCCCTCATAAAACTACTTCAGTTGCTTCATTATGACAAGCGCTTGCTTCAGAAGCTTCACTCTCAAGTTCCCTGATCAGCTTTTCGATTTGCTTTCTATATATAGGCATCAAGTGATCGCTAATCATACTATGCGAAAGTCTCAATTTACTGTATAATGACCTCGGAGTGAGAAATATCCCTACTTTTGCCTCTACGGACTGTTGGCTTCCACTGTCACTAGATGAAGCACTAGCTGCATCATCAACCACTTCTTCCCGAAGAGTCATAATGTGCATTATCTTTCCCGGAGGGAAAAATCTATGTACTTCTTTTACTTCAGGGGTCGTGCCTTCCGGTTGTTCGGCTCCAACCTCATTCAGTGCAGCTTGTTCCTCTTTTCGTATTTCCTTCTCCACATCAACTTCTCCTTCAGCACGATCATAAAGCTCATGCTCAAGTTGTTGCCACAATTCAACTTCGGTCATGGAATCTTCTATACTAGGGCTCTCCATAAGGTCCTCACCATCTGTTACATCAACATCCAACTCATTCTGCAAATGTCTTGCATCGGAATGGGAACATCCAATTCCTGAATCCCATTCTAACCCTTCAGAAGAAGACAATGGAATTTCAAGAGTCTTGGATGTGGAATCACCTGGGGATGCAAGCAGAGGTTCAGACGTTTCAGGGCTGATACGAGAAGTTTCTGAGGGCTGTTCTTGGCCATCTGACGGCACAGCATTGACACGTCTCCGAGGACCAATGCAAGACCAAGAGGAAAGCATATTACGACGTCTCAATGCAGCATGAGCCATGCTCTGGGCTCTTCTCATCACGGCCTATCAAACCACCAAAAAACATTGTTTATGCTAGTATCAAGGATGCACATCAAAAAGTAAAAAAAACAAACAAAAAGAAGAGGTAAATTGATAATCAAGCAGTTCAATGAGAAATGACAAGTATAAAACCTGAAACTAAAAACATCGAACTCAAAGAAGGAATGTCAGCTCTACAACTAAAAACACTTGTACTAAAGCAAATGAGTTTTTTACGAAACTTGAGAATTGCTATAGCTCTTAAAATGGTTTAACAGAAAGTTAAACAAATGACCATTAGAATAACACTACTAAATGGACAAGAATTCCGGGCTTTAAAAAAGGATCATAGTAAGAAAATGGAGTAACGGAACTACAAATGCTTCAATGGATGAGCGGACATACTTTGAGGGATAGGACTCAAAAAAGATTTCAAGATTCACAAATATCCAAGAAAGATGAAAGAAAATTGTTTAAGATGGTTTGAGCATTTGCAAAGATGAGGTATTAGTAAAACAGTAAGGAGGATAGAAAGTTGAAACTCGAACGACTTAAAAAGAGGGCAAGACCAATGATGACCTGAAGGTCAAGAGTGAAAAGGGATAAGGAATAAACTTACATATTGAAATGGCTAAAAATCAAAATCAAGATGAATCTAAAAAAGAATCCATGTGGACAAATTAGAATTAATATATTGGTCCATGACCTGACCTTAATCCAGTGTCACATGATTTAATAATCGCCTCAAGAATCGAAAAAAAGCGAATTATGGTCAGTTTGAGGCTATTTTTGAACCATTTTGAGCAAATTGCACATTGAAAAGACGAACTAACTAGTAAATTGCTTCACTGCACTGATCTATTGGGATTAAGACTCAGACATTGTTGAGTTTTGCGGTTGGAAGGCTCAAAATTCAATATAAGCGGCTCATTTTTATTTCATGGGCACCTTGAGCCTTCCAGTGACATGAAATTTTACTGGATTTTGGTCATTGATATTTAATGATGATAATAAAGATGAATTTTAGTGCTAATTTCTATAAAATGTGTTATATCATTGATAATCCCCCTTCCAACTTGCACCGGAGGCGCGCGTAGGAGTGAGGCACTAAGAGGCAACGACTTAAACACCTCCTTGAGTCTAGGCGTAGTGCAATACAGGAGGCTCTTGCGCCTCATGTGCCTCGTGTATGCCAAAAGTGATTTTTTTTATAAATAACATGTATTTGTCCAATATTACTAAAATAACCCTCGACTTTTAGTTGTTTATTGAATGAAAAACCAAAATGTACCTCCCTTCTTAACCTAAAGCAAAAATAAGGAGAGATAAACGAAAGAGTAAAAATAACCTAGAAGTGTTGCCATCTTCACTAGTCAACATATGATTTTGACTTACATTAAATAATTGTTTAAGTGTGTCACAAAACATTTCAAGCATCAATAACCATTGTTTTCTTTCTTTACCTGTGTCTTTGTGTTAGTTTTTTTATTTCTTTTGTTAACTCAAGACTGTTATCGACTTATCGAGATTTTGTATAATTTTATGTGCTAAAGTAAGTGTTTAGCTCAATCATATGTTATTATAATATAAATTTCATGTTTTTTTAACTTTTAAGTAATATATGTGTTTTAAAATTGATTTTGAAGCTTTTTAGTGAAATTATGCGCCTCGAATACAAAAAGCCCGCCCTTCACCTAGCACCTGTGCCTTGGTGCTCCTTGCGCCTCTTAAAACTAAGCTTCCAACTCCCACCCACCTTATTCTCCCTTATTTTTTATGGAAGAAAATGCAACAAGACATTCCATCAGACATCTTTTCATTGCAAAATTGCTATAAAATTTCTTATGCATTGTTCAGCAGCATCAACATTGTTCCACTTAAAAACATTGAAGGTCTTAATTATAAAAGGCGCAAAAAAAAACAAATGTAAGGAGCTCTAGGCACAAAAAAAGGTGTCGGCCATTGGGTGAGGCAACCCATAACCCAAGAAAGAAATAAAAAAAACCCCAAAAAGATGCGCAAAAACATCCTCAAAGAGAGAAATAAAAAGAAGAGAAGTGAAATAAAGAGGAGAAAACATGTGATGGGCTACAGCATCAAATATGCTTCTAACTTCTAAGGCTCCAAAGCACTTTCATTTAGGCTCTATAAGGTGCTCGAGTCAAAGAATTGCCTTGCCTAGTCTAAGGTAAGGTGTCTAGCCGTTGCCCGCCTAAGGCACTAGTCTTAGCCTCTTAGGCGTGCCAAAAGCTAGGTTTCAGATTCAGAAAAAAGGTTGTACCTGAGTACCATTAGACACAGGTCGGAGGACCGCACCAGCACCAGCAACTTTTGCTCTAGCACTAGCAATGGATGGAAGACGAGAACCCAAAGCAGAAGCAGAACGATATACCGTACTAAGAATCCTTGTCTGCTCAATCTGATTCCTTAAATCATTCAACCAAGCAGAGGCAGTCACCTGATAGAACTAGGAAAAGATTAGATAAAAAAAAAACATGTGGACAGACATCTCAGAAGATGGTCGTTGGCCTGTTAGCCATGACCCAAGACAGACACTACACATAAATATAAAGTAAAATATTTACAATGATAAAAAGGGATAGACCTCAGCACGTAAATCATCCACTGATGCCGCTGAGAAGGTTGGGACAAGATCAGCCCCATTTATGATGGAAGTAATTACACCAGTTCCTGATTCTGCCAATTCCCATGTCATGCAAGCAGCTGTTCAGAAATACACAGTACATGAGATTAAAGTTTATAGCAGGAAAAGACAAGGAAACAGATATATTTATATGTTTAACACACAATATAACCAAACTGTAATCAACAAAAAAGAAACATTTTTTAACTACAAACCTGGAGCAAATGTAACGCATGAACTGGACGATAGTTCCTTCTGTTCGCGTAGTATGAAAGTTAGAATAGCTGCAGTACCCCCACCAAGAGAGTGCCCAACAATCTGCAAGCCAAAATTACACAAAACCAGATGAACACTGTAACATTATAGAAAAATTACTGTTATTAAATGAGACCCTCAAAATGCAAAACACAAATATCATAACTCATGACACAGCATAGAATTTCAAAGAAAAACAACAATAAAAAAATGAAGAGGAGGGCACGAGACACAACAAAAATTGGAAGATTGGAATTTTACGCATATTATGAAAAGTTTTTCATATGCGTTTACATAAAGTAAAAAGACAGGCAGCTAGTACAAAACACAAAAATCTCAAATGAAGAAAGCAAGAATTGACAACAAAGCAACTTAAATCCGACATGGATACGTGTTCCGGTGTTCGAGTGTCTAACTCGGCTAAATTATGGAAAAATGCAATATATTTGATCCTATATAAAGTGTCCAAGTGTCGTAACCATGACTGAGTATCGGGGATCGGACAAGGGTACTTAGGTAAAATGAAAAGTTCGCGTAACACAAATCATGCGTAAAGAAAACTAGACGTGTTCTTCATCCTAATGTCATATAACAAAAAAGTTTGTGTTTAGGATTGAAACATCACAATTTACTATTCAACTTAGTACTTCATAGGGTTGCAGGCATGCAGACCTTAGTTCTTAAAAGGCGCAAGGTGCACCACAATGCCGGTTCCTAAGAGCAAAGCGAAAGCGTGACCTTTTCGTAGATGAAACATGCATTTTCCTAAGGATTTTGTAAAAGAATTCTAAAGCGAATTTAATACTTCAACAATATTATATCCAAATTAAAATTGCACAAAAGATCTAAGACATAAGTTATCATTGTGCTAAGCCACTAATATTACACAGAATGGCACAATAAAAATCCTAAACCCAAATTTTTAATTTTGTTGGAAGTGTAATCACATCTTTATCAAAAAAGAAACGGGACAAAAAAAGGATGAAGAATCTAGAAGACGGAAAGAAAACATGAGAATCGAGAAGAATATAAAGAATCAAAAGTAAAGAAATTCAAAAGAGAAAATTTAAAAGAAAAAGTAAGCATAAAGCAGTATCAAAAATAGAAGAAAAGGAAAATTGAAAGTAAAATCCGAAAGGAAGATAAAAATCAAAGAGAAAGAAAGAAAAAAAGATGAAAAATCTAGAAGCAAAGACCATATATAACAATACAAAAGAGCAAAAAGGAAGGTACCTAATGGTAGATGCTATGGGTCGGAAATCCTGTTAATTTCAAACTCAAAAAATAAGCTTGTTATATCCTTTTTCACTTTGTCTCTTCAAAAACAAGAGCAAATATTTCCTTTTTTCCTCTCTCTTCAAAAAAGGCGCAACTCAGTCGAATTGTTATTAAAGAGACTATTAGAACACTTTCTCCAAAACAAATCAAAGAGTTTTCTAAAGATTTTTCTAAAGCCTAGCTTTGAGACGAACTATTCAAAACTAAGATATGAATGCAAAAATTAAATGTCAAGATACCAATTAGGGAAATCTTCACTCAAGTCATATGTAAAGTAATACCCCTCATAAATTGTCTGACTCACTCACAATTGCAAGTCACCCAATTGGATAAAATCATGTCATATAGACATCGAAAAATAAACTAATTTTTTATGCTGGTTTCTCAGGCATAGAGCCATTCAAACCCAACCACAACAGCACTTCATAATGCACCAAAAACCATAATGAAATGCATAAGACCATTACCAGCAACAACAAAACGAGAGCTCACCTTTAATTTGTAATCAGGAAACTTCTCAAGAGCTTTGATGATACAAGGAGATGCTAATTTAGCAATCCACCGAGCAGCTGCAACCATTCCACAGTGTGCATATCCTAAAACTAAATCACTGACGCCTCCTTCATTGACAACGGAATGATGAAATGGTACAACTGCTCCAGTGACAGCTGTCAGAGTATCCTTGATACTATGTGTTCCCCGAATCAATAATAGAAAAGACTTTGTCTTATGATCTACAAGAACTGTAAATGCAGGTTTCAATATCTGCAGATAATCGAAAAAACTGATTAGTTCCACTCAGAACTTACACCAAGGGAAAACTGCAAACTTTTAAATCAAATGGCACTGCGTAGTTATATTCATATTAAAGTATATTTCCTTCAAGCAAAGTCATAACAATTGGAAAGAAACGTGTGGTAAATGAAGCAGAAAGGTATACTCAAAAATCAAAATATCAAAATTTCAAGATAAAAAGTAAGCATGAGTAGTTACCCCTGCTTTGGGTTCTTGAATAAGAACATCTTCCTCAGTATAGCCAGTCTCCTCCAAAAACAGTGCAAAAGGCTTTTTTGAGAAGTGCCAACAAAGTGTTAGCAAACTCAATAGATATTTAAGCTCTGCAGCTATTTCAAGTCCCTTTAGTTGTACACTGTCATTTCCACCAAATATATCATGAACACACAAGTTGCCCTGCAATAAAGTAACTTAGTCATAATAGACCAAACAAGGCCTCAAGAAGTGAATCATAAAGGGCTTTAGGATGCAGTAAAAAATTCTAAATTCAGTGCAACTGATAGAGAGTTGATGACCACTTTTAAAGTTGCACACCACATAAAGACATTGCTAAAGCAACAAAACATCAATTTTCTTGATCAAAGCTGTGTTTGTCATAGCATTTTAAGTAGCGTTTAACGGTTTATTTTGGCTAAAATGCTATTTTATAAAGAAAATATTAGTGTCGGCACAGTAGCATTTTAAGTAGCGTCAACGGTTTAGCAATTGTTTACAAACGTTGATAATTGTACCATTTGAAATAGCAGTAGAAAACATAGTGTTTAAGAAAATCAATCACATGTTTTAGAAAATAAAATTAAAACTGACAATTTTCTCAACAACAAAAATTGATTTTTTTCGACCAAGACTCCCATGGTTTGTGGGTATCTTTCATTTTGACTTGCAATTAATTGCTTAGCTATTAATTCGGCTCCCTTTTATTAGAGAGCTATACAAGATACACATCAAGTGTTACTCACAACTAAATAGACAACTATTGCTACCCATAGCTACGCAGACTGTTAAGTTAGTGTAAAAAAAACAGCAAAGGTCGTGATTGTGATAGAAGAACGGCGATGCGGTAACGGGAGTGATGTGGTTATCGTCACGCCTAAATATCGGTCAAAACCATAAGATATTTCTTGATATGGCCCAAAATGCTATTTTTACACCTTTATAACGCTAAAAATATCGGTTCATTTATTTTGAAAGGCTTTAAAACACGGCCAACGCAATGCAGCCTTATTTTTACACTATGACGCTAACAACTACCTCACAGCTACTTTGCAACCAACCGGTAGAAAAGGGAGAAAATGAAGTTAGTCACTAATTTAAGAACATGAGTCACCTAACAATGATCACTACAAAAATTGGATTATTCATATTCACGGCTCATGACGGAGCAGAGAAAGAGACATATAGTAGAAAGTCAAGAAGTACTCATTCTGTTCCAGTGAAATTGAATCAAAGAGAATGGGAGTGATTTTAAAGGAGAGTACCGGCAGTGTGGTTTTTCTCATTTAGTGTAATAAATGTGAAAATTAAATAAAATAAAAGGGGTTGAATTGTGTGGATGATATTAAAAGAGATCTTAAATTCTTGTATCATATCAAAAGAGTATGGTGCGGTCCATTTTTAAATAAGAAAATTGTGCAAAATGAATGGGATAATCCAAAATGAAAATTAATGCAAATTGGATAGGACGGAGGGAGTATTACTTGGACTTTCAAAATCACATATAACATTAGAACATGATGATACAATGCATCAGATTAATATTCTGACAATCTCTCTGACTCTGACCAAATTTTTGATTTTATGAAGCCCTTTGGCTAACATCAGAAAGACAAAAAGAAATTTGACGGTTATCATCAGACTGACAAAAAGAAATTTGGCAGTTATCATCATACAGATAAAGAAATTTGACAGTCCTCGTCGTCCCAGAGCTATAAGCGAACATATAAAAAAAACACTAAAGGAACATGAATAAGGATAACTGTAGAAGCAATCAAATTATATCGATTTAAATACACCGGGTCAAGACTCAAGCTGTTATACAGAGCTTTAACCCCAATTTATCTCCCTGCCATAGGTATTTTTCAAAAGAAAATTAGCTTTTTAATTGTTAGAAGCTCATAAAAAATGAAGCACCTCCATCTCAACCAAAAGAAATCAATGTTGATCCAAAAGCAACCGATGTGCATAAGATTGAGCTACCTAATAATAAACACGCTTAATCAACCTCGAAAATACAAGAGCTATTTTTTTTTTTTTTTTTTTTTTTTTTTTTACAAATTCCTCAAAATAGATTTCTGCTTAATATGAATCTACTGACATTAAGTATTAACTATCAACCAGTCTGAAGGTAAAACACAGGCCCACAAGTTGTCATTCAACCTCAAGCGAATGGAGAATAACATAGCAATTGGCAACAACAAACTACTTCGATTTCAGATAGCATTACTCTATCCGTCCCTTCAAGTTTGCTACATTCCATCACTTCTGCAAGCGCATTTTGTGACAGGGGACTAGAGTACATCTATTATCACACAGAGACATTATGATCCACAAAATGAATCAATACCTACATGATACAAGAAAGCTCAAACACTGAGCTGTAGTATATTCATCTATAAACGATCACAAACAGATAAAAAAAAAGGAGGGGAGAAAAGGCACACCTGCCTCTTCAGAAGAAAACTAATGCCAAAAGCCAAGTCTCCAATAGGCCATTTCCCCAAAGTCTCAGAATAAGTAAACCTAAGTGTCTCGGACAACGTCGAAATCGTCTCCAACCACGTAGCTGGTGCACGAACTAATCTAGTAGAAACCCTCTCGATACCCAAAGGAAGGTTATTTTCATTGACAACCTCCTCATCGTCATCCTCAACAATTTCTGTATCATCATCAGCGTCACCTGATTCCAATTTTTTGTTTAACGTATAATACAACAGTGCAGCTGCACCAGCAGCGGATGCCATTGTTACGGTAGCCATCAGATTTGAATAACCTCTGCAAATTTTATCAAAAAAATTTCATACTAATCAACAATTACAGTCAATATAATCAAAATCATGCAAATTAAAAACGTAATCGATCAAATTGATTGCAATCACAAAAACATAAATTAAATTCAAAAAGGTAACCTGAACATAATAATTCAAAGAAATAAAAACCCTAAGAGCCCGAAACTGAATTCAAATTTCATAAAAAAAGTAGCGACAAAAATCAATTGAATTTCAGGGCTGAATGAAGACAGAAAAAGGAAAGAAAAGTGCAAAAACAAAATGAAAAGGAAGAATTGAAAATTGATAACAAACCTGGCATAAAAATTGCGATTAACTAGGGATTTGAGGTAAAGAATATGCGTTTTAGGTTAAGATTAAACTGTTTCTCTCTCCAAGAAAATTGCGAAGTGGGTAAAGTTAAGGGGGTTTTCGTGTTTGGATGGAAGTGGGAAAAGGATGTTATTGCTTAATGTTAATGTTGACGGGTTTTGGTTACTTCTTGTAGCGACTTCTAAACGGTTAATATGTGGAATGTCGTTCATTGATTTGCGCATCTATGAAATACGCGGGTACTTCCTAGGTCTTTCGAGCTTTTTTCCTAACAGCTACTCTCGTGATGCGTCTCTCACGACAATTTGCGTTTTTCTGACTAGTCCTAGGCAATGAATTTTGGACCCAACTCGAAGATGTGAATGCAAATTTTTGATTAATTATAAATAATACTATTCTTATTGATTTCTCTATAATAATGTCAATTTTTGATTAATCATGAATGAGGAGTACCAATTTAGAGGGCTTTTTTCCGAGAACAATACGAGTTTTAGTTTATTAACTAACTAGATAATGGCCATGCGATTCACGGTTTATTAAAATTTTTGACATATTTCTATAAACAATAAATTTTGAATTCGCGGCTTTATGTTTATCTAATCTCTAAATATTCTATAGTCATATAAATAACATTATAAAGATTTTATAAAAAATGGAACAAAATACACTTTTACGATTTTCTGATATGTTAAATGATGTGAGTTAAAAAGTAAAAATCAATCAATATGGATAATATTATAGTCATATTAAAAAAAAAATAGTAAAACCAATCATTATAACAATGACATTATCATTGAGTTTTTGAGAGAAAATTTTTATTAAAAGAGTGACACGTAAACAATTTTGAAAAATGATGAGAGTGTTTTACATTAGTTATAGATTCGCAAACCTTTTCATATAATCTCCTATAGTTTGATTTTTAACACATGTTAGGAATATTCTAGAAAAACACTCTCTTAGTCTTAAGTTTGAATTATTTATGGTTAACCAAAAATATATAGACTTTACAGCCTATTTAGTTGGTGGTACTAAATAACGGTAATAGGGATGATTTATAGTGTAATATTTTATCAAAAGTTTCATATCATTCCCATGGTAATGATATGCAATTTTGATCACAAAAAAAATTTTTTATTTACAAATTTCCATTACCACCTAATACCACCTCTCCCAATGGTAAATGCATTGGAATGAATTTTATGAAAAAAAATGAGATGATTGAAGTTGGACAAGTATGACCATCAAGATAACCAAGAGATTTTTCAACTAATATTACACTTGTTTTTCATTCTTATTACTACCATTTCGTACCACCTATCAAATGGGCCATTAATTGTAGATTAATTATTATCCATTTGTACACATGTCAAAATTACATAAATACAAATTCTTGTGAGAGAATGAAATTAACATTATAACAGTGAAAATGCAAAATAATCCAAAACAATTATAAAAAAAACCCTAGAATCATGTAGTAAAAAAACCTAAATAAAACTCATAATTATATGAAGTCAATTTCTAAACATCATCATCATCAACTCAATATCTCATCTGTAAACAAAGTTTGGGTGAGGAAAAATGATAAACACTTCATTTCTGTCCTTCCTTCAAAGAGAGGACTAAAGGAATGCAGTCAATTTTTACCCTAAAGTCAATTCCTAAACAATCACTAATATTGCAATATTATTAGTCAACTATAACTAAACACTAATATTGCAATATTTAATTGAAAAAAAAACAAAAAGTAAGGAAAAATTGTCTACTATAATCCCACTTATTGTCCATTTGCTATGAATAATCCATACTATTAATTATTTTTAAATAATCCAACATTTGTATATTCTTTGCCGATAGCACTCCTTTTCACATTTTAATCATCTATTAAAGGTACCTACCACCGAAAAGGAGCAAGGTAGTCGGGTAGACCAACGAAGAAGCATAAAGGGAAGAAGAAGTGACTGTAACGACTAGTAGTTGTCTACGGTAGCCGATTAAAATGTGAAAAAGAGTGTTGTCAGCAAATAATAATATATAAAGGTTAGATTACTTCAATATAATCAATAGTAAAAATTATTCAGAGACCAGAGTAGATTTCCAAAAAAAATAAAAATTATTCAGAGTAAATGAGCAATATGTGGAATTATTCTCAACAAATTTCCCAAAAATAACATGAAATATAAATAATAAAATTAAATTTGTTTTATTAGGATAATGGAGGGTTTTTCTTGGGAATTTTTTTTTTTTTGACCTTTCTTGGGAATTTTTTAATTGTTCCTCTAGATTGTAATTGCACTCCTATAAAAATTAGCATGGCTCTTGCCATATCCGCTTCCCGCTCTCGCAATCTCTCCGCATCACCACTTTAACATCCTAAGAGACTAATCGTTAATCTTCCACAATTTACACCTTTCTTCCTGGTTTTCTTCCAAATTCTCCTCGTTTATCTCCGGCAATGGCTTCTCATTGTTACCGATATCTCGCCATCCTCATCCTTTTAGCCGCCATTGACGTTAACAGGTAACGACGTTACTGATTCCTCTTTTTTCTTTTGTTCGATTGAATTATGCTATGTTAACGATGAATCTGTCTTTATGTTCCTTTAATTTGGCTTATGAATATGATGTAAATTAGTTGAATTGTTCGATCATTGAATCGCTGTTTAGAGGAGGCAAGTAAGCAACACTTATAATTGATGCCTTGGAATATCTGAATATTCTGCGATGTCAGAAGTTGTCTTATTTGTTTTTGGTTTAATTTGATGTTTCATTATTGTGTTGTTTTATACGCCTTTTGTTATCTACATTCTCTTTACTATTCTTTTCATGATCATTGAGCTCAGGGCTTAGCGTTTGTGTGATTAAATGTTGGTCAATTTAGGGCCAAAAAATTGGCTGGTTATGGAGTTTGAAGTTAATACTTAATATACTACTTTACGAGTTCTAAATATTGGTTTGTGTGTTAAATTCCATGTATAAGTGTATTAGGCATTGCAATTCTACTACAACTATATTGGATTTCATCACAATTAGTCCATGGACTGAATTGAATGCAGAAAAAGCGTATTTATGGAGATTTATTCACTATCGCTGAAAATAATGTGTATATGAATTCAGCCTACAAAGGGAGTTCAATATTTGAGGAGGCAAAGTAACAATTCAACTTAAATTTTTGTCATACACTAGTTAAATTTAAGTAAAAGGTTTTAGGCTACAATGGTGAGAAGGTTACACATAAGTTGAGGATTAAGTGCATGATAAGCTCTGTCACATTGATGGTTAGCTAGTTGATTATATTTGATTTTAGTTCTTATTCCTTTTTTTGTAAAGGAGTCACTTAATTAAAAATGCTTGTGTTCCAAGATATTGCTTAGTAAATTAGATATATGTGTGTTGTGACTTGTGAATATTGACACACAATTAGAGAAGGAAAATGAGATGAGGAAAACATGAACAAATGCAAAATAAGAAAGACAAGTGTTTTAAGCTGAATTTCTGTGAGTTTATGAAGACTACAAATGACAAAATGGATTTTAAGAAGTAGTAGTTGGCAATTTTGGTTTTATTACGCTGATGTGGACATAAATCTGAAAAGTGGGAAGTTTATTAATCTATAGTTGTTCTGGTAGTTCATTGTAATTCTTGAGTCAAATTGATTATACTACAAAATTGTTTGATACTTACTACGAGATCATGCCCCTTGAATATTATAGATGTTTGTATATGATTGTTCATTTTATTCGATTTAATTATCACATGTTATGTATGCAGATTATCATGCTGTAGAGAAGGGTGAAAGGAGAAAACATTGGAAAGCCAGTTGGGGTTTTGATAACTACAGTGAAGAAGTCGAGAATAAATTTATGAATTCTGGATATTGCAACACAATGGAGATGAAAATATTGTTTAATGAGGATAGTGATATGAGCTTCTATGCTGAACATTCTTGTAAAACTTTTTCACTGGACGTGTCAATTATTTGACAAGGTATGTGATTAGCCAAACCTTCTTAGTCATTACTTTTCTGGATGAGCCAAATAAATCAACACATAAGATTTTCAGCAATAGTCTTCTTTTTACATGCGTTGCTGCTTGACTTTTGATGTTTTTTGTATGATTTTCTTTGTATTTAATGGTCCTTTCGGTCCTTGTGACATAGTCATTGACGTTTACTTGTCATCTCAAGTTACAAATGTAATGTTCTGAATCAGTTTCAAAAACTGATCAGTTACTGATTTTTCTATGTGCATAGCCTTAAAAATTTATTTTCAAGAATTTTTGAAGGATAGTTAAAATTAGTGGATTGTAGGGTTCGTTTGGGACATTTGTGTTTGTAATAGACCATGAGATCACTGATTAGTAACCTTTCGGGGCTGGATTACATTGTGTCTTTTTTGTTAATAATATCAAAGGATAACACTTTGACGTTTTCTAAAGTTGTTTAAGTTTATCTTTCTTATATATTGTGAGACATTGGCACTTGCCATGTATTAAGACTGAGGCCAATAGGAAATATTACATGTATTATCACAAGTGAATCTTTTATTGATATATTTGACTTTGTCTCGTCCCTTCTTGAATAAGTTTTTCTTATAAATGCTAGAATGATGCCTATGGTGATGTTGCTGGTGCAAATAGTAACATTGAATGTTCTATAGTGTTCGAAATTAAGGTTGTTTTTCCTATAGCATAATATGAGTGAGATTTTGTTTCATGTTCCCAAGAAGTGAAAAGAAACTAGTTGAATTAGTTTAAACTTTTTTAACTAATTATTTTTTTTCCATGCATCATGAGTATGTGACAAGCTTAAGTTCATCTTCAAATTATGTTTGTTGATTTAAATAACCATAGGATTACATACATTCGAAATATAGGGTTACATACATTTGAAATGCTTGCTTGCCCCTAAGACATCATAAAACCCACGAAATGTGTATACAAATATTCCGATGTCTTCTTATATTTCCCTTCTTTCTTATTTATACTAAATATACTCTATAACTAACTGATACTAAAAATACCCATAATACCTTTATATCCAATGTATGACATGTCATATAGTGGCAGTTCCAAATGCACAAGTCCTAAGTTAGTTTGATAAACTTGTAGGCTGTACCCAAATGACTGGTGTTCTTTGAGAAACATGCTTTATGAGTGAAAGAAAGGCAATTGTGATCAATTTCTGTTTGGTTTTGGCTCATAGACCATAGAGAAATGAATCATTTTGGCATGCTTGTATTTTATGACCTAAATAGTATTTGTTTGAACAAAAATGAACTCAGTCATTTACTGACACATTTTCTTTATTCTATCTTTTTTCTTTGATTGCAGATGTGTTGGGAGTAATGCATGATTAGTTGTGAAGCCTGCAAGGTACACTCACAGACATAACCACGCTATTTACTTTCTATTATGTTGGGTCCCTTCTTTGCATTCTTCAAAATGTGAAGTAATACTTTCTATTAATGTACTTGTGATTTAGGTTGAGTTCTCTGTTTCCTAGTAAAGGTCTTCTTAAGTGGACAATTGCTGTATGGAAAAGAATAGTGAACTGTAAGAAGTATCGACATATTTTTTTCCACATTTTTTGCAAGATGCTGCAGAATTTTTATATGCTTTGCTGCCTTGCCCTTCATTTCTCCTCTTTGCCCGATCAAGGGGTTGGCCTATGAACAATACACACTCATACATGATACATGTGACAGATTGAGATTTGAATTTTAAACCAGACATCGAGTTCTTTATGATGGCTTTATCTTCAGCGATAGCAGTAACTGCATACTGTAGTCAGGATTAATTTTTTAGTTATGGCTCATAAGATCATTTACTTGGATTAGCTTGTGCCTAATGCAATTCACTAACTCACATACATCTAAAAATTATGAGAAACCTAAAACCAAGCTTGTTTTTCAGAAATCAGACTGAAAACTGGTAATTAGTTACTGTGCTGAGGATTATTTTCTTTTGACTTAGGGTACAAGTTCTCTATTTTTTTCTGATAGAAAACTTGTAGACATAGCTCCAAGAGTTTGCTCATCAACATTTTTTACAAATCCTTTTGGACTTTTGTCCTTGGCTTTGTTTCCCATGGGTCGAATTTGTATAACTCGATCTGAATCAACTTGCTGATTTTGTATTCCTAATACCAATTTTGAAGCTTCTATGACGTTTTTGGGTAGAGCTTATCGACTTTGTTATTTTAGACGACTAAGTTGGAGGTAGTATATTTAATTGAATGACGTGGTTTTGCTATGCATACAACATTATATTTCAATAGGTAAACATTTGGGTTCGGTCTTGGTTCAAGGTTTTAATGAGTCTAAACCTATATAGGAGCTTCTTCACTTTTCTCTATTAAAAAGGGATTCTACACTAGATTGGGATGGCTGTAGGATTTCTTAATGAAGTGAAAGGATTTGGGCTACCAAAAAGGGATTCTACACAAGTTTGGAGATGGCCGTAGGATTTCTTTATAAAATGAAAGGATTTGGACCTTACCAAAGTGAATAAGAAGGAAGAAAAACCGAAAAAAACAGCTCACAACAATAGTGTAATCAAACAAACCAAGCGAAAACACCAAACAAGCAAGAACCCACGTTTTAATGGTGTCTTGGACACCTCCCTCAAATAAGATTATGTTTCATTAACTATTCAACAAGACATTAATAAAATATCACTTAAACTTGGATTTACTTTCCAGAGCACAAAGTTTCCTCTTTTAATGAAGTTTATCACTAATGCATGAAGACACTAAAAGGCTCTCCTAAATCCTATTTTCGTCTGTATTAACCAAATAACCACCACCTAACCTGATGCTTCACTTGGCCTCTTAGATAGCCAAGAAAATCAGCATAGAAAGATATCCCACAAGGAAAACACGTGTCCAATGCATCGCAGCCAAAACAAAAAGCATGTCAGTGGCCCTGCACAAGACTGCTTGAATGAGCCAACTATAGTAATCGAATGAGCAGCTCCAAACACAGTACTGACTGTTGCTGCTGTCTTGTTCAAGGAAGCACCCTTCTCTTGCTTCAAAAAATGACCCAAACCTTAAATGCTCATGCCCCATTGCATACCATCTTCTCCCTCTAATGTGCATGCCGTAGAGTGAGCAATAATGTGATCAATATCACCTTGAACACTTGGTGATATGGCTCTTGCACTAACACAATTAATAGTCAAACTTGGGGCTTTCTCTATGTTCTGGTATCATGTAAAACTTTTGCGCTTTCTTAATCTGAATTCATTAGACATGGAGGATACTTTATGTTAAATTCTCTTCTTCACAGCTTCATCTTATGGCTATGGAAGGTTATAGAAAAGAGGACATCATTTATCATGATTTTGTGTTACAAACTTCAGATAACTTTTCAATTGGTTGTGTAGTTTATTTTTTATTCCACCATTTTTCTCAAGAGCCACTTTGCCTCCATGCCTTGCTTCTCATATGTTATTCTCTAAACACCCATTTCAAACAGAGAACAATGAACTATCAAGCATGCTTGTCAAAAATTACAATAGTATGAGGAGTGAGGGAATTCAATTCTTGTATTTATGATCATAGTCTTCTTTGTTTGCTATCATCAGGTTGCTTAATTTCATTTGTTTATGAAAAGGACATTGCAATGTTTCTAGATTAAATTATAGAAGTATATTTCAAAGTATCATGCCTTGATTCTAGCAAAGGTTATGGCTTGAGTTGCAACTCCATTTAGGATTAACTGAATTCCATTGCATAGATCTATTGATTTCTTGTCAGAAAGCAAGATTTCAGTTAAACTTCGAGTAAAGTTCGAAATAGAGTTTTGTTTTTAGCTTTTAGATTTTACACTTTAATGACCAAAAATATACTTTAGGAGCCTATTATAAGTAGGGAAACTTGTGACATCCAGAAACTAACATATGCTCCCTATGTTTATAGAAGATAGATTACAAAATTTGGTTACAAGCTTTAAATACACTCCCTGTACATCTAGGCAAGTATACCATTTAGTAATAGATGGTTCAAGGTGTCTACTTGTTTATGTTTCATTTAAGTTAGACTATTACTTTCCTAATTCTTGGTAGTTTAGATCTTAAGGTTAGTAGACCACCTAAGTCGAGTTTATGGGTAAATTGCAAGGTATTCTCTCTATAAATAGCTTGAGGGGCCTTTAGTAAGGGTTTTCTAAACTGGAGTAATATGTTGATCAATAGTAATCCTAATATTTTCGGATAATTGATTTTTTTTTTATATTCTTTTTGGAGATATTCATTCAACCTATTTGTATTGTTTAAAATTAAAAAGTCCAATTCAATTTAGATTTGATAAGTTTTTGATCGATTCGTTTCTTTTTAGTTTTACCGATTATTTTTGTATTTGGATCCTATTCTCTTCACTTGTTTCCCTTCTTATTTAGTTTTAATAAGTATATTCTAGCTCAACTCTACCATTACTTTTGAAGTGCTTATCATCACTATTTATAAGTTTATTTAAGTAGTTTATAGCTGATTAGAATGACTAATTTGACAAGTTGATTTATCAACTGGTTAGACCAACTTATTTTGAACACGTTTTAGGAGCATTTTGTTCAAAAATAACTTATTTATAACATTAATCTCTTTGTGTCAAAATAAGCTGAAATTGCTTAATAAGTAATTTTATCAAACACCCTTATCTACAATTAAATAATTATTTTGGTGACCTTAACCGTAATGATCTAACTTTAGATTCGACTCATGACATAAGATTTTCTAATCACAATCAGTCTACATTAAGCCTATGTTTTGATCATTTTTTTGTTTTTAGCGGTCGTAGATGGATGGGGTAATAGACTTATTTAAGGAGAAATTACATGGAACATGTTGTTTGTTGATGGCATTGTATTGATGTACTGAACTATATATCGAGTCAATGTTAAGCTAGACATGCTTAGACATGCTTTTGAATTGGTTAAAACTAAGTTGAAGTATGACAAAATATATAGAAAATTGTTTTGGCACAACTGACCATAGTTGAGGTGTTGTGAAGTAGATACAAAGAGGCTCTTTCCAAATGAATGTTTAACGTACCTAAGCTCCATTTTCCACACGGAAATATTTAGTCTGATTTTAATCATACAATTTATTGCTTGTCGTTTAAATGGAGAGTTACAATTTGCGATTGAAATATATGCAATGGAGGTGTGCCATTAAGGTCAAATGGAAAATTCTATCGGATTGCTATTAGACCACCACTACTATATTGGTTAAATTGTTGGGCTTTAAAAATTATTGTTGGAACATTGGAGTTGCTAAGATGCATGTATTAAAATGGATTAGCAAAAATATGAGAAATTGTCTTGAAAAGCTCATACTGAAGACGAAACGAGAGAAAGTGTTTGCATTAATGTGGTTTAGATTCCGATCATGGTAAAATTGCAAAACAACGTTCTCAGTCAATGTTCATTGCTTCATAGTTTTGATTTTCAGTCGCGATGACTCAAAAACCCTTACAATACAATACAATAGCAATACAATTATATGAATGTTATTTTGTACTTTAGTCTACGTTACTTTGACTGTGCAAAATATACTAGTTAGAAGAGTGAAAGGTTAAAATTTGAAGAGTTTAGAAATGGAAGAGACAAGCCAAAGATGACCTAAATTTTAGGAATTAAAAAATAACATGAACAATTGAAACTTGTTGGAGCTTACAACAATAGTAGGAATGAGTGAATGAAAGAGGAAGATATATGTTGATGTTCATCAAAATTGATTTTGTTAGTTAAAGATTAGTATGAGACATTATATTAGTATTAGAATGGAGTATGGACTGAATGATCTTTGTTAATAGTGATTCTTCTCGCTTTTTTTTTCCCAGTGTCCGTTCTTATTTTTTCTTTATAAAGGAGAAAACTTAATGTAGCAAATCATCCATAAAAAAATGGAGTATAAAATAATTTGAATTGTTAAATATCTCTCTTTCCGTGTACTGTGGTAAAAAAAAACTTAAAATCTTTGATGCTGAGTTTCCTAATTTTACAGCTCTTAACACTGCTAATTAAGGAACTACATTTCCACCAAATCCGGGCCATGATCATCAAAGGCCCCCACAAGGTGACCTCCTTATCTCTTGAGTTTACTCCTTTTTAGGACTACATCTTTGCATAATGAAAGCAGCAACAACATATTCTAAGCTTTTGTCTACATGATGTACTGCTTGACACGTAAATTGACTCTACTTATTTTAATGGATGATCAAGCTAGTGGCAGTGAAAATAATTTTCTTAATGCGAAAGATCCAATGAAAGCCTAGTCAAAGTTTTAGGCTTATAATTACAGCCACTTTCATGGAGGATAAAGTTCCACATCATGGTCTCTCATTGTGCTAGTGGATATTCCCTTTCAGGAAAGTTTAGCTCATAATTTGCCGTTTATAGTTATATGGTGGGCTCCTCAATTTTCTATACATTATACATTCGTACATGTGGTAGTTTTCACATGCATCTGATTTCCCATTTGCCTAAAAAAATCTACAAATTTCTTTCTTGGTTAATGCAAATTACTTTTTTTTCTCATTATATGTTCTCCTTTTTCTTTCACCTTCCATCTCTTGCATCTCGAGATTGAGTTATCGGAGTTTTGAAGGGACCTTCCAGATTATATGGTCCCGATATCAGTGACTATCCATGGTTTTTTCTTTTTCTTTTCAAAATTTTGGGTAGCAACAATCCATTGTTTTAAAAATGAGATTTTTATTTATTGGTTATGTTCTATTAGTCTGTGATTAGACTCTGTTTTCAAAGAATCTGTGAACCACAGAGCATCCTACACATAGCTTAATGGTGATTATAAAGATAATTAAAGTATAGTTTTCATACGTGGCAATCTTAAATCAGTGTTTTTTTTACCTGATTTGTTGATTGGCTTGACAGCGTAACACGTGGATACTTAGGGTAGGGTTTGGTCCCAGCTGAGTTCTTTGTCTATGTCTGCCAATTAGATTATATTGTTGGATTGTGGAACCAGAGTTTTATGAATCCGGGGAACTTTATCGACGCATTTCTTTTTGTCCTCTGATTGGTTCATACAACTGGTAAAAAGTGTCTATTAGAAAGGAACTTAGTTGAGCCGGATCATATGTAATACCCTTGTGGAGGATTTTACATAAGAAAATAGAGCATTGAGTTATTAGCGCTTCAAACTCTTGCCTTGATTTAACTTCAAACAGACCCTTGAATCTTGAATGAGTACAAGTGAACCTTTCAAACTAGTGAGCTGAACAAATTCTGAACAGAGTAACTATTGACTTCTTGATTAGATGAATTTGTGTAGAAAACAATTTAACACCAGTTGTTTATGATTTCATATATTTACATTATTCTGAGGTTTTTACTAGAATTTGATGATGAAATGGAGATAAAATACTAGAGGGGTCTTCTAAATGGTACATATGGTGTTTGTAGTTTGGGAGGCTTCTAAAGAAATATGGATTCCTGACCATGGGTTTTATAGGTAGTTTAACTTGGTTTAGCTTTCTATTAGATGCTTAATTTGATTAGATTTTAGGGAATATGCTCTGTATGTGGTATAAGAAAAGAATCTATGGTAGGGATTGTGGTAACGGACTAATGGCTGCAGTATAAAAGCTGATAAACTGAAAGATCGTCTATTAGGCCCTATAAGATATTATATGTCAGATTAGAACGGCTGATTTTACGTGATGTTTATCATATGTAACGGAACCATATTTCGCGAAATGTAAATTTAAACATGTATCAAATATGCTATGACTTTTAAGGAGGAAATTAGATTTGCTTTATGGTGTTAGAAACTTCTAGTTGGTGTATTGTGTTTTTGTTTACTTTTGTAATTTGTAAGAGCTCTTAATATTGAGTTATGAAATGGTGTTCAATTATCAAAGAAAAGTTAAGCACTCAAAGACTAATAAGTTAGATAACAATAGATTTGTCTATGGCTTCCTTCCCGTTCTATTCAAAGTAGTCCTGGAGTTAACTAGTTAGGAGTATCATCTACTTTTATTTGGTCATATTTATGACTGCCTAGAACCTTCTTGACACATTCCTTATTTTAATTATATACAACATTCTATTATCTCAATATGTTAAGTAGCTCCCATGTATGTGGTGTCTGGAGGTCGGATGTATGCAACATTATCCTTGCTAGTAATAACAAAGATTTTCAATTGACCTATCATGTGCAACTTCACATACATAAAAAGTGCTCATAATTTAATAAGTTGTAATATAGTTCATTATAACACTAAACTAAATAACTAGGAGTATAAATATTTGGCCCATCAAAATAAGAAACTATTTTATAATTAGCCAACGGAATAGCTGTATTAGGTGCCCCTTTTTTTGTAAGGTAATATCCCAAGTCCTTAACTGACAATCAATGAAAAAGCTTAGAAGGCTCTCTTCTGTTGTATGAGAGTCATTGTTTTGAGTGTCTTATATGATGCCGATATGGGCTACAGCGCGCAGGCATTCTGCTGCTTTGGCTGTGTACTTGCTTCTTTGCATTTGTAGTGTCTGTTTTATGGTTGCTAGAGAGACAGACATTAGTGGAAATTGACTTTCTGTAGAGTGGGATTCTATCTCAGGTCATAGGTGTACTATCCCCACATGACTCCACAAACTAAACTAGTATAATTAATATGTTCGAAATTTCTTTGGAAGTAAGTCTTTAATAATGCCATTGCATGGGAGGGGGACTTAAGATTCGGTGAAGTAGCTAACTTGCTATTTAGAGAGAATAAAAATTTATAGTTGAATTGTTTTAGAAATTTTTAAAAAGTATTAATGAATGTTTTGTAGTATTTCACAATACTTAAAAGCAAATATAATTTTCTTTATGTGTTTTCTTATTTTTTTTTGAGAACTTTTCTTGTCGTGCAAATTTTAATTGACTGGGGAGTATGAGATGAAACAGCAATTTATACACTCGTACTTTCTCATAGCATTTGTTTAAGGATGGAAAAATGGATGGAGGGGGTGCCGTATCCCTCTCCCATACCCATATCAACACCCAACTAAAATTTTCATATCCATTGTATAATTTTCATACATATACTTGTCCACCTGAGTCTGCATTCAGGTCTATCCCCACCCATTATGACCAACTAGATAATTCTCACCATTGGTATACTCACCTAGCTTATACTCGCCTCACATTCATTTCAAGTTTACGTTATATACTCTATAAATTCTTAGAAATTTAATATCCTTACCTTCTTTTCAATAGTTTCTTATAAAATATACAAAATTGATATAAAGTAAGATTTTTGTAGTAATGCAACGGGCAAGTATGGGACAGGGTGGGTGGGTACGGGGAGGGGCGAGTGGATATAAGGCAAAGAGGGTGGATATGAGGGGGTTAAAATCTCATACTCACTACCTACCTACAACCCGTGATGGGTAGGACACTAGGACTTTTCATACTCATATCCACCTATTACCCATCAAATTTATATCACATTCGCTCCAACAAGGGAAAATGTGATGTGAAACCTATATAATTTTATCCGTCGCTATTCCTAGTTACAAGGACAAAATTTGAGTAAACTAAAAATCTAGATTAAAATTGGTAAAAATATGTGGTTCGTGGGTACATGAGAGGAATGTTGGATGAAATGAAAATATAACTAAATATGCGGATGCGAATTAAAAGAGTGTAAGTTATAACCAAAAATATTGTAGCAAATCGTATGGAACGAAAGGAGTAATAAATATTAATCAGTGATTGAAATTTGCTCTTGAGCTTGCTTATAGGGGGTATATTTGCCACCAAAATCCTGTTATATGTTCGCTCTTTTACGGAAGGTAATAGGTTTTAACAAGTAACCCAAAACAGAAAAATGGTTATGCTAATCAATGGAGAACCAAAATAGGTCTTGTAACAAAAGTCAACTCCTGTCCAATAGGAAAAAGAGTTAATGTACTAATGTCAGATTTATATAAAATTCACATGATTAGATTGATTTTATGTAATTGCTGGGAGTAACATACAGCCAATACTTTGTGCTCGTGTGTCAAGTGGTCCCCTTTCTTTTGACAGTCACGTGAACAGTAGAGTCGATTTTGCGACACTGTTTCAAAGTTTTTAATTTTTTATTTAGGATATGGGGAAACCCAAAGAGATGGCTTCTGGCTAGAATAGAAATGCGCATAAATATTTTTAACAATCTGAGATTATTTCATCTGTTCCTTAGTGGCAAGCTTGCAATCTTTTTATCTTGCATATTCATTTATTCCTATACACTTTGAACATATTGTTACCCAAATAGAGTAAATTGGAGTATTTTATTTACTTAATTAAATTGATACCAGATAATTAATATCTAGCTTCATAACTTCATCAATAAATACCATGTTCCTTAAAAAAAATTATCTTGACTTTAAATGGAAAGTTTTGTCACCATATTAGTTGTTTTTAAGTAAATTCACCTTTTTTTGGCTGCAACCTGGGATATTATTGGAAGTAAGGCACTAAAAGATCAGCTGCATTGCTCATCTTTCCAGCAAAGTGTTATGCCTTTTTTCTTTGTTTATGTGGAATATGGGCTATGATTATTCAAAAGTTTAAGTAGTTGTATTATCAAACAAGAGTCGGTACTCAGTACTTCTATATTCAGGAAACATAATTTTGTGTCACCAATTGGATTGTCCTTTTCTTTAATGTCTTCTAATTATAATCAAGTATCTTTCAAAAGTCAAAACTGCTAGTTCATTTGGCAAATTTGTGTACCAATCATATTAGTTTTTACACTGTGTCGTGTTTGTGAAGAACTTAACACATGTGTAGCCAATATGGTTTCATGGGCTATCATGTTGACATCTTTTTTTATATAAAAAATTTGATTCGAAGTGTGCTACAGAATAGGTAAGAAAGAGAATTAATCCTTCATGTAAGTAGTGAGAATCAAATCCCTTTCAAACCTCTTTCTCACAAGAGTGAAATAAAAAACACTCAACTACTAGGCCAACTCAAAATTCTTAGCATGTTGACATCTTTAGCACGCTATATCACTGTTACTCGTTACTCTAGAATCATGCATTCCCTGGAGCATTCATATCAAAACAGAATTTTTTTTTGAGAAAGATGTTATGTAGTTATGATATTGAGAAAATCACATCCCGGACAATTAGCAAACGGACTAATTTCATTAATTGCTATTTTCTGTAGATTATTGGTCTGTTCCATTGTAATTTGATCTGAAAAGTCTTTTTGGACAGTATATTTTCGATATGGAAAAGGTAATGGTTGAATATAGAAGTATTAGTTAACATTTTACATATTCTGCAATTCTGAAACCAAGTACTGAAAAGTTAAGAACAGTTCTACAATCACAATTGAAATTTTCTCTAGTGAAAATCCTTCTCTCCATAAGCTTAGTCACTGATGGCATGCATGATTTTTATCTTTAAATGGTAAATTTTGTGGGGATTGCATTTGAACATTTTTTGCTAAAAGCAAGGTTTTTTTTGGGATTAGAGCATTATATTAATCTAAGGACCATCATATAGACACGAAGGCTATGTTAGTATTGCTAGGGAAGCATGCATGCGACAAATCCCCAATCACACAGAGCAATATTAAAATATATACTTTGCTATTAAAATATATTATTGAAGAATGTTTCTAGCATAGATATGCTTGCTAGTTGTTGAGGTATGGGAGTATAATAGTTGTAAACAAGGTTAAGAGAATATAGAAGAAAAGGTTGAGATCCGTGTGAAAGGGAGAGGAAGAGGGGAAAACTCAAAACGATTGTGAGAAAGCTAGTTGAGATAAGAACCCTCACCCCCTGTTTAGGGACTTGCTCCAGCCAATAGAGAGATCCTAAGCAGTAATTAGTTCAATAAATAATTGCCCATTTGCATTTTTTTGTTACTGTTCAAAGCTTATTGGCTTTTAGGTACTCTCTGATCAGTAGGCGCTCTCCCTTATCCACGGTATTAGGGATTTTGTTTGGCTTTGAAGAGCTTCATCACACAATACATTGGTGACAATGAAGGTGAGGGAAGAGAAACAGATGCATGATCTAGTTGTGGTGAAGTTTTTGTCATTGTTGATGCTATTATTTGTTTGTTAAATAAGGGCGCTGTTTGGTTTTTGAAAATTGCAGTTCTTCAACTGGATGCAAAGCAAGTTTAATGGAAGACCAGGGAATGAGAAGTCGAATACAGTTGCTTCTAAAGGTAAGCTTTTCTTTACTGCCTTCATTTATTGATTACTTCATGGCAGTGCATGTGCAACTACGTAGGTTCCTTTCTAAATTACGTGCATGCAAGTCACTTATTTCATGCATCTTTCTTGAGAAATACACTAATAGCACTAGGATTTCATGGATCATGCATGGTTTGTTAATTGTTGCTCTAAACCTTGATCCTCATTTGTTGTCTCCTTTTGCTTATGTTTTAGTGATTGTATAGACCTTTTGTAATCACATCATGATGTATGGGTCTTTCCTTCTTGCACATTTGATGAGATATAGAGCTTAGAGGTCAAAAGTTCTGTTGTAGTTTTATGGTGTTGTGCTACGGTCCTCGAACATCTATAAAAAAAAAGAAAAAAAGATTTAGATCAGGGGAAGAAGAAAGTATTCAAACCACATGTTTGTATATGTAGTTTTACAATTAGCAGCAGCATGTTATTTCCTGAATCCTGATGCTGGATATAGTGTTGCATTTGTCACCAGTCACCACTCATCTTTCTGATGCTTTATTCAGCTAGCCTACAACATATTTAAATGTTCGATCTTCTAGCTATACACAGTTTTTTGTTCGATTCGGATTCTGCTCATTGTGTTTAACCATCCGGATTTTCAAATAATATGGTCTCATGAGCTCAAAAACATTTACCAACAGATTAGATGTCGAATCCTTTTAGATCCAAGCGCCTAACATAACAACATTTCATCATCTCAATGTCATTAAGTGACTCCCACATTAGGTGGGGTTTGAGAGAGTCGGATATACGCAACCTTACCCTTATCAATGATAAAATTAACAAAGATTTTATTTCTAATTGACCCTAGCTTGTTATCAAACGTCATGTACAACTTTACATAAATAAAAAGTGCACATGATTCTATTTCTTATTGACCCTAGTTGTAGTATATAATTTGTAAAATCTATAGCTCTCTAGCATTTAAGATTTTTTTTACTATATTAGGCAAAGTACTATTTTATTTAATCTTCTAATATATGGTGGAAATTTCTACACTTCTTCAGTTCCAAGGTCATGCCCTGACTTGAAAACTGGAATTTTCTTGTCTGGTGACAGACAAATGACATTCTTGTTTGGTTGTGTAGGGAGCTTTTGTCTACATGGTTACTGGATTTGTGTGCTTTTTTCTTAGAGATTATTGGTCCTAAACATATTTTTGATGTTGGAAGCTGCAACCTACAATTGTATTTTACTGGGAAATTAGGCCCTTCAAGATCATTTGTACGAATAGTTTTGCGTAGTTACAAAGCCAATGATCTAGTTGTTAAGATCCTACATTTTCCTCTCATTGTTGCTCCTTACAAATATGAAGCGTATTTTTGTATGTATAATATTCTTGCACTGCCAACCAATTTTCACTCGGAGAGTGCCCATACAACATAATGCACATTATTTCTGCTGCAGAATCAAAATATATTTTGATAAAGTAAAACATAATATACTTTTAACATGAATTATTCTGTAAATTAGCAACTTTTGCGTCTGTTTTTGACATTTACTAAGGAGTTGATACAACGTCACCTACATTTGACTCTTATTAAATGGTGGACTTTTGTACAATACAAGGACATTATTTTGCGTGCTGTTAGAGTTCATGATCTTGAGCCATTAAAAATCACTAGAAGCTAAATTTTATCTGTGATATTGTTGAACTATTCTTTTTTAACTAGTTTTGTATGCCAGGAAGATTTGGGCTAACGGCTAACCTGATACTAATATAATGATCTGGAATTTGTTCTTTCTTTTGCGAATTTTGATTTGCTGCATTTCCAAAGTTTATGTGGTCTAGTGTTATTGATTTCCTTTTATCTATTTTGTTATAATCTGTTGAACAGATCTTCAAAAGCAACCTTCCCAAAGAGAAGAATTCAATGACTGGCCTCATGGACTACTTACAATCGGGACATTTGGTAACAAAGAACTCAGAGACAAAGCTGTTAGTTCTGAGATTCACACTGTCACCGATGAACAAGATCAAGATCAGAATCCGACCTCTGCTTCATCCCCAGACTTGTCAGAGTTCACACCAGAAGAGGTTGGACATTTACAAAAGGAATTGACAAAACTCTTGAAACGAAAACCAGCTAAACAAGAGGAAAACACTGATCTTCCTCTAGACAGATTTCTCAACTGCCCTTCCAGCTTGGAAGTCAGTCGGAGGATTTCAAATGTGACTTGCACGGATCCAGATTGCAAGGAAGATGATATTGAACGCACCATTAGTGTTATCATTGGTAAATGTAAAGAAGTCCGAGCAGAAAAGATAAAAAATGCGATTGGGAAAAAATCTGTCTCTTTCCTTCTTAAAAAGATGTTTGTTTGTGCTAATGGGTTCTCACCTGCCCCTAGTTTGAGGGATACCTTGCAGGAGTCCAGAATGGAGAAGGTACTTTCTCAGTTCTTTGGACTTTCATCCTAATTGTTTAATATCTGCTGCTCCATGGTGTTAGAAGTTGTTTTGGTTGACATACGAAGTAAATTTCGATGGGAATGATGTTATTTCCTTTGTCAAATTTTTGGGAAATATTTTTTTCTTGTTTTTTTGAACACTAAAATTTGCTATTCCTACACCGTCCATGGTAAAGAAAATTCCTATTTCTTCTTGCCAAAAAATTGTCAACCAAACAAGTATGCAAATAAGTAATAAACCAAACGACATATAGTTTCGTTGTGTTTAATAGTTGGTTCATGACGTCCTGTTTTCTGAATTTCCTATGCACAGCTATTGCGAACCATTCTTCATAAGAAGATATACCAGAAAACCTCTTCTCGCACGACATCGATGAAGAGGTATCTTGAAGATAAACTCACTGCAGAAAAGAAAAATGACGACAACGAAAAGGACAAACCAAGGTCAAGTGAGGCATGTAAATGGGACAAGACAGATTCAGAATGTAAGTATATTTACATGCTTATCCTGACTTCGTAATGAATATTCCTAATTTTTTGTTACAATTTTGTGTTGAGTAAGCCATTGATCAATTCAAGTTCTTGCTTGTTGGCTTGTTGCAGATATTGTTCTAGAGATTTGATAGCTTATCAACTCCTATACAGATAGTTTTATTATCAAGGTATGGAATCATGTTACTGGTTCATCCTATTAGTGTATTTAGTAGATCTAGACTTATACTTTCCTCCGTTTTTTAATACTTACAACATTTTGACTTTTAAACTATTTGCAAGTGTTGCTTTAACCTTTATCATTAATTAGCTTTAACAAAAAACTACATTAATGCGGAATGATGTTAGATTCGTCTTAGTATATAGTTTCAATAAATTTTGTTATAATTTTACTTATGTACAAGTAATGATATTACCTAGGGCGGAACAAAGAGTATAGAGGCCTTGATTACTTTTTGTGTTTAGAAAATTGAGACCGCTAAAATTTTATTGTCATGCATAAAAAAATAAAAATTGACAAAATACTCAAATGTCAAATATAACTATAAAAGTAATCAAAGGATCAAATTTTACATTAGTAGCATGCTACCAATTGAGCTATATTTAACTGGTACATTATGAGGATTTTGTTAATATATGAAGCCAATTAATATTAGCGGTTGAAAATGTGCATTGGCATGTCTATTCTTAAACGCGTTGCAAGTAAAAGGAAACAAAAGAACGTATTTTTTTAATCAATGAGCTCTAATATATGCTGCTCTATTTTTCCTTGGCAGATTTAAAGTATATATAGTAAAGCACATGCATGTTTTGGTTCAATAAGTTGGATTCGCGGACGAATGAGTTCATATACCTGAAAAGGACAAATTCAAAACAAGAAGAAATTATTGTTGCTTTTTAAAGAACATGAGATTATATTAAACGAGCAGCGACTTTCTTTAGTAAAACGAGGAAACTTGCCCGGTTTTTTTCATGGTTGTATCTGATGATGTTCAGATCAACTCATGTTGATTGTTATGTATTATTCTGTAGTTTAAAATGTCTTGTCAAGGCATTTGAACTGTTTTTTTCCCTTTCCAAATGGAAACCTCTTTTTCCACTCTTGTGTATTGATGCTTGCGTAAATTTCATATAATGAGTGCTTGACAAATACTCCCTTAGTATCTTTAAAATTGCAACAAAGGCATTTCATAAGATCGGTGGAGTTATTTAAATTGTGCGTATAATTAGAAGATTAAATTGAAAGACAAGCGTTACAACTTTAGAGAACCTACAATGGAGATTATGTACAGGAAAAGAGGAGCTAATTTGGAAGAAACTAAGCAAGAAGGTTGCTCTATTACAATGAGACTTTGGTGCACATTTAACTAAGGATACAAGTGATATTATTATCCTCTTTGATCTCCATTACTCTTACACCTTGTCTTTAGTTTGAATTGATGCCTGGTGCCCAAGGTGTGCTTCGTCCAAGCACCCACTAACACTTACTACAATATACTAGTGTATTCACTTCATTCCCAATCATCTAACCATAGAGTGATACTAGTATCCCCTACTAACTTAACACTAACTATATAATTAAGACTCTTAATTATGTTTTGATTACTTGCTGAAGATAGGAACAAAGAGCATCTTGTAAATGATATTTGATTCATGATTTTGGTATCACTCTAAAACACTACTAGCTTAACTACTCTATACTCCTCTATCTCATTCAATTTTCTCTGTCTCATTCAATTTGTCACAGTTTTCATTTTAGTCACAATGAGTTTGCTCCATTTTTATTTTATATATGATCTTATTACTTTTAGGAAAATTTGCCAAGAATAATCCCAACTATCACCCGTTGGCCAGAAATAATCCCAACTATTGATTATTTTTTAATAATCCTAACTATTGATAACATTGCTGAAAACAGTCCCATTTGATTTTCAACCGGCTGTAGCAGGTTAAGTTAAGTAATTTTACCTAATTTGATAAAGGAAACTTAAAAAAAAAGTTAAAAAAATTACTTAACTAAACTTACTACAGCCGGTTAAAACACAAATGAGACTGTTTTCAGCAAACTTTATCAATAGTTAGGATTATTTAAAAATAATCAAAAGTTGGGATTATTTCTGGCCAACGGATGATAGTTGGGATTATTCTTGGCAAATTTTCCTTACTTTTACATTGTACTGATCGTTTTAAAGTTCGAAGTGTTCTCTTTAAGACTATAAAAGTATTCAATTTAAAACTATAAGTGTTTACTTTAATCAACTCAATTATGTAATTAATGGTTTTTGACATTGTAGTGATCACTTTAAAGTTCTAAGTGTTCTCTTTAAGACTAAAAAGTATTCAATTTAAAACTATAAGTGATTACTTTAATATTATAATTAGTCACTTTAAATTTGTAAATAATCACCCAAAGACAATAAAAATTGATTACTTTAAAACTTTAATTTATCACTTAAAAAGTTATAAATACTCATATAAAGACTACAAGTATGCATTAGACCATCCTAATAAAATTGACTCAATAAAGTTACCATAAAATCATCTCAGCTAAAAATATGCGTAAATCGAGGACAAGTTAAGAAGTCGGATAAACTTTTGTGAGATCTAATATCAAACAGTTACCCTTGTTAGAAACCGTCTCTCATAGAGACAACCTCAAAACAAACCTAAAAATTGATTTTCTCTTTAATTTGTTTTGATTGGGCTATTTAGCCCATATATCCAATTCGTCTTTCGGAGAAATCGTACCTCATAACAATTTGTGAATATTAAAACATACCTTCTGACAAAAACTCAAAAAATATACACATTCCTAAAATAAATACCAATGCTAATTATATTCACCATTAAAGAAGAAAGGTGAAATTTTTGGCCGATTAATATCATTCAATCAAGTAAAACCCCAAAATTCCAAATGTCGTGGAGCGGCCCTGAAGATCTCTACCTTTCAACTTCTCTAGCGAGCTATCTTGATAGTATGTTTTCTCCACTCCATTACTCTTTTGATGCAAAAGATCTATTCTTTTCGCTGTGAAAATTCCCAATTATCAACACTATCTTTTCGATGTTTTTAGGTTTATATTCATGTTTTTTTCAATTCAAATTGATGCAATTCACTGTCTGGAGAATTGGGTTAATGGGTATTTTGAATTTCGATGATTGTCTGATTGTTTAAGGGGTTTGATTTGAGTTTATACTGAATTGGTGAATTTTTCCCTTTTATGCTGTTCGTGAAAAAATATGATCTTTTGATGTTGTAATTATAAGTTGAGATGAAGCTTTTTTGGGAAGTAGAAGATAAAAGAGATTATGACTCGAGAATCGTCAAAAAAAAGTGGTTTTTTTTTTTCAATTTTTAGGCATGTTTTTGGCTAAATTGAATGTTGATTTAAGTGTTGTTGGGTAATTATAGTTCTGATTGTAAGGCTTCATCATTCTTGAATTTGATTTGAGTTGGGGATTTGTTTGGATATTAAAAGAATTAAAGGTGGAGATCAGAAAGTTATTACTCGAGATTTGCAAAATGAAGTGAATTCATTCTGTTTACCAGTTTTTTGTTCCCTTACTATTATGCTTATGAAACTTAATTATCAATTTAACCCTAATTTGGATCGACACAAACCAATTTAAGCCGAGTTACTGGATGAAATGTACATGGTTCAGGTATGGTTCGATTAATGTAATCGAGGTTTGCCTGATAAAAGTAACTCTAGATTGAGCGAAACTCGAGTTGATTAGATTGAGCATGTATAGTAATCGAGTCCTGAAAACTAAAAAAAAATCTCGACTTTTGTCAATGAAATGATAATTTGGGTCTTGTAAGTAAAGTATTATTATTTTTCTTGATTAACGAGTTAACAAGCTTTCCATCTAAACAATACATAATTTGAGTTTAGCTGAAGTTATAAAAAAACTATTTTTTGGAGCACAAACTTGGTTCATTTATAAATAAACCAAGAACTTTCTTTGAATAGATTCAGAAATGCTCACAAATAGCTTGTGTTTACCCCTGCCCGTTTTTTGAGTAAGTTGATTTGTAGGAAATGGAAGAGAAGAGGGGAAAGGGTGTGGTGGGTTGATTGTTGACTGTAGAGGTATTCCCTTCTTTCTTGAAGATACGAGTCTCAACAAAACTTGGAGATATATAGAAAGAAAAGGGTTTCATTTTTGCTTCCCTCCCCTTCCTTTCTTTTCCCTTCCTTTCTCTCTTGTTTTGATATTGAAACAATGTGCAAAAGTCTGTATTAGATTTATGAACTCCTAGCTAGGTATGGTCAATTGGTCATATTGGATGATCAATTTATGAAGACACTTCGAGAGATTTGTGAAAAGGCAACAACATAACATATTTTTGCCCTAATGACATTAAGGGGTTCTCTCCTAGGATGGATTTTGTCAAAGTCAGTGTCAAAGTCAGCAACCCAGTATCCCGCACAAGGGTGGATTTTGTGAAGTAGAGAAATAATTTTGTTTCACAACTTTTTAGGCTTTTTATCTCACGCCTTTTATGGATGAAGGGATTTGTTGGGTAATAAAGGAATGAGTGCATTTTTCCTTATTTGGATAGTAAATCATGGAAGGGGAGATTTCTTTCTTCTTTTAAAAAATAAATCTTTCCAAAATAGGAGCGATTTGAAGGAAACTAAAATCAAAGATCACATGGTTCCAATTTGGTGAAGTTAGCCTTTTTTTTTTGATGATTTTCTTAGCACACAACATTTTACCCACATCAGCATATAGTTACGAGTGGGGGCTAAAGTAAAATACACCATAGCTTGAAATTGTGCACATTTGCCTCTTTTCTTTCACCTCATCTATTATCTTAACCAAATAAGAGATTTACTATTCCTTCCCCTCCCCTTAACTTACCTCCCCTTCCCTTCTCCTCCTATCTAATTCTGTGTGCAGACAACCTGCACCCGTTACGTTGATGGAAATCTTCATCAGCACGAAGGTCTTGTATCAAATGCTCAAACGCCTTTGTGTGAAATTTAAACTAAAATATTAATTGAATTACAGAACTCCTGGAACTCAGTTAGATACGTCTGATCATTGTAATTGTTGATTCAATTTGATAAATCTGCTCTTATTATCATTGTTATGTTTCATTTGGATGACTAAAATATCTTACGAGTTACGAATATATTGCAAATGAAATCGAAAGTTAAATTTGTGTGAGACGTCATTTCTAGGATGGTCTCAATCCATAGCTATCCCCTGTAATGTCCGTATGGTTGTACAAATTGATAGCTTCCGAGAATGAGGGTCTTTTACTCCAGTTGTGACTTGTGTCTAGATAGAAAATCGAGAAATTAAATCAATTTGTCTCGGTGGACTTAAATGTATACAATTCTGGGTCGAATTTGAAATACTAGTGTGCCTGCCAGTTGATGATTTACAGACCATTCATGAATCATGTATGCATACGTAAAAATACTAGCGTGGTAGTTCATAGTTCATACATATCAATGATTTTATAATATTCAAGTTTTATAAAGGGAATAACGCAAGAAAGTAATACACTCGATTCTATCCTGCCTTAGTTCATTTTTTCTGGACATAACGCTCTTTTTAGTGCAATCGAATTGATTCTGCTATTTCACTTTGTACCCTGCATTAAGGTTCATAAACACACATTGTCTATTTTCTATTTCCTTGCATGGAATTGGTAACATAGGGAGGGAAAAGGTAGGTGTTAACGGTCCGTTTGGTTTACTGTACTAATTGGTGGTAATGTGAATGATTTATAGTGCAAATTTTCATGATATGTATCATGTCATTCCCATTCCCACCATTTAGTACCGATTACCAAATGGGCAGTAAATTCTAGTTAATAATATGACTTTTAAAGATGTTGGCTAAGCAACTTCATGTGTATTGATTTTTTTTAACTTCTCTTACATTTTATATAGGAAAAATTCTTGTTTTGTTGCGCGATGGAAGGAAACTCTTGGGGACACTTTGTTCATTTGATCAATTCGGTACCTTTTTGCCCAATTTCTCTTATTGCCGAATAATTTTAAGGTTCATTTATGATGTTTAGCTGAAGAAGGATTACAATTTGTTTTCAGCAAATGCTGTTCTAGAAGGATCATGTGAAAGAGTCATCGTCGGCGACCTTTATTGTGACATCCCCTTGGGTTTATATGTAATCCGTGGGGAGAACGTGGTCCTGATTGGTGAACTGGTATGATGTGCATTTAGACATTCTAATGCCTTCTGATTTTTCTTAATTGTTCCCGATCCTTTTTTTTGTTAAGTAATGAATAATGATTTATGTTTCGTGAATGGATAGGATTCAGAAAAAGAGGATCTTCCCCCCCATATGTCACGTGTATCAGTCGCTGAAATAAGAAAGGTGCGTTCTGTTGTTGAACTACCTTAATTAATGCTTTATCTTCTTTCCCTAGAAGCACTTGTTTACGTGCTATTGAGAATATGTGCATATACAATCATGTCAAACCATGTTTAGGTGTTATTGTACTTCATGCATTTGTTTCCTCGTAGTTTTGTAGTATCTCAAGTACGGTTTGGATACCCGTCTCTTTCTCTCTACATATTCCAAAATAATCGTTTTTGGCTGATTGACCTTGCTAATTCAATTTTTAGACCATCTTGTAGCTTGTTGAATTTGATTTCTACATGGTCTAAATAATTTTTACAGCAAGTCTTATATGAGACCGTCTCACCGTGAGACGGGCCCATACAAGCAACCCATTAGTAAAAGAAACACAAAAAAAATGAGAACATAACTCTCAATTGTACAAGAAGCAGTTAATATTTTTTAATTGCTTGGGCTGACCCAATTGAAGTCGTCTCACGAAGAGACGGCCTCAATAAAGAATTAGTGATAACTTTATGAGTTGCAAAATCTGGGTTTTCTACGAAAAGAAAAACCGAACTATACAAATCTTGAGTAGAAGCTTTGTTATCACATGGAAAAGACAATGCGAGTAATCATTTTGCACAGCACCGGTCACATTCTTGACCCTAACAAACGAATTTTACACGAGTGTCTCTTTTGTAGTTAACTACGAAATATGATTCAGAGATGCCAAGATTTTTACAAAAATTTTCTACATTTTCTCAGCAATGCTATTTTAGTCTTAATTCCCGTTGTGCAAATATACGGATTCAGTCACGGTCTTGGTAACACTCGCAAAATGAATTTTGCGGTCAATGCGGATGATTAAACCTTTATGATATAGTCGTGATATAATGATGGTGCCTTGTTTTTGCACTATGTTGATGCCATGAAATGGATTTTCTTATGTAGGCACAGAAAGCCGAGAGGGAAGCCTCCGATCTTAAAGGGCTGATACGAAAGAGGATGGAATTCCTCGACATGGACTGAATCAAATGCACACTGCGGGTGTTCGAAGAGTTTTTTCCTTGTCAACACCACGCTGCATTATCTGCTAACAATTGTGGATTTTCCAAAGACGGTGATTTTGCAACGCATGTGAGTGTTATCGAGCATTATTGTTAAGAAATAGTATTGTCGCCTTTTCCTCGTGTTTGGCTTGAAGCTTTCGATGCTTACTTTTCATGATGCTAGTTAGTACGAAAATGCGAAATTGCAGATAATATATGTAAGATTATGTATAAGACTATGCAGATAAGATGGGCATTTTTACTGCTTGATTTTCTTTATTTTGTCAATTTCTTTGATTTAAATATATAATGATCATGAATGAGTGCCTGAAATTTGTTACTTCTCTTTAATTGTTTCCATACATGGGATTTAGCCTATGAAGAACATTAAGAATGGAGCAGTGAAACATAATTTGCTAGTTAGTTTGCTTTTTGACTTTACGACTTGCTCAAAATGGCTTAATAATAGCTTAAAACCGACTATAATTCGCTTTCTTGTATTCGCGATTCGCGAGACGCGAATCATGTGACTTTGAGAAGGAGGATCGAAATGTTTTTAAAATAGGTAATGTGTAAGCATAATAAGTAGTGGGTAAGCTGTTATACGGATTGAGGGAGATGTTCGAGCTCTACAAGTAGTCAACCCTTTTTCCTATGAGTCATCGAAGCAGTGTTTTTCCTGACATTTTCTAGGCCCTAGTCAAAACAATAGATATGGACTCTTAAGATTGATTATGAATTATGATCTTTCAAAAGTAAATTAAAAATAATAGAGACGAATTCCTTTCTATTAAAATAAATTATTGGAAAATTCCACGTGGTAACCTTGAGATTTTGGGTTTTCCACGTGGTAACCAAAACTTTTAAAAAATCCACGCGGTAACACTAAGGTTTACGTAATTATTCCATTGTGACCTTTTTGCACTTAAAAACATTAGCAAATATTGATTTCGAAGATTTAAGGCTGCTGTACGCCTATTTATGCAACTCACCATTTCAAATGTCATCAGTTTCAACCTTTTTCTTCAAAATATAAATTCCAACTCTACCATCTTTCATTCAAAACATATTTTTTCTCCCAAATCCAAATATGGTAGAGTTAGGGTTTATAATTAGGAGAAAAGGGTTGAAACTGATGGTATTTGAAATGGTGAGTCACATAAATAGACGTATAACAGCGTTAAAACTTTAAAATTAACGTTTGCTAATGTTTTCTAACGTTTTGCATGCAAAAAAGGTTACACTGGAGCAATTTGGTAAACCTTGAGGTTACCGCGTGGATTTTTTAAAACTTTTGGTTACCACGTGGATAACCCAAAATCTCAGGGTTACCACGTGAAATTTCCCTAAATTATTTTTTATAAGTTTCATCTTCTTCCTTCTCTCTCAAGTATGACCTCTTCCTAAAAATGTATATAGTAAACTCACAAATTACATTGAAATTAGGCCTCTTATGACACTCTTTACCTACCCTAGAAACTGTCTTGCATCGAGAGATCGCACAAAACCTTGTAAAACAAAGAAAAAGACATTAATATCAAAGACTTGACGAGCCGTTGAACTTTAAATTTTTTCATGTGGTAAACAAAAGATTTTTTGTTAAATTAAGTACTCATTTTGAACAAATTTTCGAAAAATATGTTCATAAGGGTGATCGTATTAGGAATATATAATGTAAATACAAATTACAATCGGGAATTTGTATTGTCCCTTTATTGATGACAAAATGAAAATTACAATAATAATGCTTAAAATTAAACTTGAAGATAAAGTTGTAACGACAACCGTTACCCGGAAACTTGATACTTGTTGTAGGCGTGCGATCACTTTCCTTTTGTGATATTTCCCCCACAAAGGTACTTGGGTTGATGAAATGGAAATTCACAACGAGATACAAACAACACAATATACCCTTAGTACTTAGGGTATACCACTTAACAACTATGTGTTTTAGAATTATACGAAATGGAAGATTTTGACAAGAGTTAATTACTCTCTTGACAAAGCACTAGCAAATGAGAGAATTGAGTAGAAGAATTCAGAAAATTGGTGTGTGGAACTCCTCACCAAAGACCCCTATTTATACCACTAGACTACTAGAGTATACTCAAAGGGTCATGGCACAACAACCACTATAATGATCAAATTGATGATCATGTAATTCAATGCCATTAAACTTGGACATTCATGTCATGTGCATTATTCAACATTATACTCTTTTGTAACTCCAGAAATCAAGAGTATAATTAAAAGAATCCAAGGCATTAACTCAAGAAAACCGGAAGAAAGATCAACGGTCATATCCTTCACAAACCGCCGAGTCGGCGGTTTGACCTTACCCAAAGAAAGCCGACTCGGCTATTCCTTCTGGACAAAACCCCACTTTCCAGAAGCCAAAGCCGAGTTGGCTTTAGCTCCAACAAAGGGAAAGCTGAGTCGGCTTTTTATGCTGACTTGGTTTTCCCTTTTCTCGTTTTGTCCTATCTTTTACATACCTTTCGGACCAAGTATATTAAATACATATTATCCCACTACTAGTAGTACTTAGTGATTGTAAACGCAGGATTATTAGACATTAAATGTTCAACAGATCGTGACGTTTGTTTTAATGAAATAAATCATGATGGTTAATAATAACGTAACTTTATCAAGAACCTTTTTTTATTTTGAAGTTTTATCAAGAACCTTGACCTTCTGCTTATCAAGTGGAAAAATTAAAAGCTTAGAGTTTACCACATGAATTTAAAAAATTTTTGTCTTCTACATAAAAAAGATCACTATCTAGAATTTTCCTTTCAACTAATTACATAATTATCATTAAATCTATACTATATACTAAATGCGTTATTCAGTAGGACACGTGTCGTATTCACATTCATTGTTTTCCCTCCAAAATTCTTCAGTTAGCTAAATTGGGTATAAGTAGGATAATTAAGCTTGAATGCCCTCTTATTTAAATCAATTGATATTTCAAATGGCAATAAAATTCTTCATTCTTCATTATAGCAATAAAATATTATTAAATAGAAAATTTCTTCCTTAAATCAAGTTTGAAGATATCCGTGCGTGGCACGGGATTCAAGCTAGTTATTAAAATTTTTCATCCTTAATCACTTCTCTTATGTGGTTCAATTATTTATTTTTCTTAAAATTAATGCATTATTAAATGGACATTAATTAGAATAAAATATGTAATAAGTATATTCATAATGACATCACCAAAACGGAACAAGACAAATTGTGATAAATTCATGATTTTATTATGCAAAATTCTGACTGCACCGACAGTTCTAGGTTAAGTGAAAGTCAAAATTTAGCGAAAACTCCTGCTGGTATATATATTCCCTTTGTTTTTTTATTTATTCAATGTCATTTTGGATTGTTTTATTTTTTGTTCAGTAAGGAATTTTTCTGTTTATATTACAAATTTTAGATATAATTAACTCTATTCTTCCTGATTTTAATATTTTCTTAATGTTTATGGTCCTTACATATCTCTATTAATGTTATTTTAATATTTTTATACACTACAATATTTTTTTTTTTGAAATGCTTATACACTACAATATAATTTGCTTTTAGTGGGATATATTTAGCGATATTTAATTTAAATGTCGCTATTACAAATTTCTTATAGTGTATATAGAGGATTTAGTGATATTTATTAGATCCTTTAGCAGCATATTAAAAAGTTTCACTAAAGGTTTTAGCGATATAGGATCTAGTACATTTGTCTAGAATAATCCAATCTTTTAGTGACTTTCCTACAATATTCCCACCTATTGATTAATCATGTTATGTTATTCAAAAAAAAAAACAACCATGTGAATGGGAAAAAGATTGAGAGGATAAGAATTTTAGGAGAGGAGAAGAAATCTAGAAGAGGAGAAGTTTTATTTCATTTCATTTTTCATTTACTCTAATACAACATTGTATCCTTTTTATACTACTAAGACTCACTAATTACAATCTTAATACCAAATATACCTATAACAATTTACTTAGAGTAAACTTGGGTCACCCGATGACCTGCTATAGTAGGTAATTTCCAAAATGCGTAAACTGAAAATCAATTTAAAAGTAGAGAAAAATTTAGAAATTTTACATAAAAAATTCTAAATAATAAAAAAATCATAGATTTTTTTGAATATTTTTTTCGTTATTTTATTTTAATTTATCTTTTTTTAAAAAATAAAACTTGCTAAAAACAAGCCATCCAGTCACCAGGTATACTCTAGGAAAATACCCCTCAAAATTGAGATTATTCATAGTTAATCAATAAATAGAATTAACATAGAAAAATTACAAATATGTTGAATTATTCTATATCAATTTTCCTATAAAATATAGAATTAAAGGAGTAGCAAATAAGTACTCCCTGCTTTGCATATATACTTTCTAAGTTTCTATATTGGGTAGTAAAATTTCCACTGAACTTCTTTTTTTTTTTTTTTTTTTTTTTAAGAATTTCCTGTGAACTTAGAACTGTCGAAGATTCATAGTATACAGGCATTTTGCCTAATTACTTGGAAAAAAATAATAAAAAGAATCATTCATTGACCTCTTGAGACTTGAATCATTATTTTTTGTGACTTGTTTCCTTAAAACCATATTTTTAGTCATATAATAATACTCCTCTTTTCATTTCATTATTCCACAAACAATCATTAAAAGATTGGATTATCATGGGTCAAAACCGAGAAGTAATTCAAATTTAAGAGAATATAAAAATTAAGAGACGAACTAAAATAGAAAAATTAACAGAATGAAAAGCACATTTAGCAAGTACTTCTTCCAATTTTTTTAATTGCACCTGGACAATTTTTACTCTGTCTAATGTATTTGTTGGATTGTTTTTATCTAGAGTTATATGCAATTAAAATTATAAAAATTTGATATTATGAAAATATGCGACAAGGCGAATAAAGCAAGATCTCAAATGACTGTTATTTTCTCGTATAATAGTTGCAATTCGTAAAATACAAAAGAGTGCTAAAATTGGATTTGGGTGCAAGTAATAAAAATCGGAGGAAGTATGAAGTACATCACCAATTATTACTTGTTGAATGTAATAATCGCACCTTTGAATAATTTTTTAATAAAAAATAAATTAATAAAAGTAAAGAAGAATTATTATTAATAATCCAACCTATTACCCATCCGATATGAAATAATCTTGCCTATGGATTATATTCTAGTAGTTTAAACCTTGTCATACATTTGTTCATATCATATCCTATATTATTAATTATTATAATAATAGGGTATAATACTAGAAAACTAAAGACAAATGCTAAATTATTCGAGATACAATTTTATTATTAATTATAAAAAATAACCTAAAAATGAAATTATTAATAGCGAACGAATAGAACATTAAATAAAACATTGGATTATTAATATCAATTTATTAAAAAATTATTAAAAAAGAAAAATTAATATAATTGAAAAGCTTAGAGCCTTAGATAGTGAACATTTAACACTAGTACTAGTACTGTAATAGTGTATAGGAGTCGACTCCATTGTTGTTCTTCAGTAGATCCATTAACACTTTCTACTTTCTTCTTCTCTTTTCCTCGAAAATGGAGACTACGAGCTTCTTTCCATCTTTATCAGTTGTAATGCTGCTATTTCTCTCCTCCATTTTCGCCATTGATGCGTCGGTGCACCATTACCAAAACCAGAAATTCGTCACCAAAGGAAATTCCTTTGTTGTTCATGGCGGCAGTGAAGGAATCTACGCTCCTTCTGCTGATTTTCCAGGAGATTCCTTTATTCGGTGAATTTTTATTACTCCGCTTCTCTTTTTGGTTAAATTTATCCGCGAATTTATGTTGAATTTATCGGCTTTTGTGGTAAATTTGGTTGAATTTTTTAAATTGATGTTGTATTTACCTGTGAAAAGATCTGGATTGGTAATGTTTAGTTCAAATCTTAAATTTTGTTGGATTTTGGAATTAGAAGTTTTTTCCTGATTTAATTTGTTTGTCTGTTTTTGTTGGAATGCATTTAGTAGATAAATCGTTATTGATTGAATAATTATTATTTGATTGATGTGAAATAGAGGAGATTGTTTAGTTTGATGTAGGATTGGTTGTTGAGATGTAACTTTTGATCAGAAACCCTAAGATAGACTACATGATTGAAGTTTGAAGTTTGACGTTTTAAGTTTTCGTTACTGTAAAATAAGGTTCATGGTAAGCAATGTGTGATAGATATTTGGCAGAAAATTCAAGACCTATTCATTAGATATGAGTTTTATTTGGTTGGTGAGTCTTTTGAGTGAACAAGAAATGATTTTGGTGCAAAATGTTGAGGAGTAACAACATACAATATGACAGCGAACAAGAAAATTCAAGTACTTAATACTGATTTTTTGTGTGATTTCGGTGTGCTTAAGTACTTATTCTCTCACATTTTTCTCTTCGCTTCAGTGCTATCAATACTAATAAGTATTTCAGTTTAGTTCAATTGAAGATAGCAACCCCATAGTCTGCTGTCTGTTCCTATTCATGTTTTGTTCTCAATTAATTAACTAAAATCAATTGTAGAATATGATAAGTATTTTAATTATGGACGGGAGCCACTTGGCATTAGGCAAATGTGTTGTCATAGTATTCGAATGGCCTAATATATACTTTTTCTGTCTCTGGTGCAAATTTGTAATGATTTCATTGATCTACTCCCGCTTTTTTGTATATTTTACGTTTCCGTTGCGTCTTTGTTGCTGGCAGGGGTTGAGTTTTTTTGTTAATTATCAAAGTAAAACATAACTTTTCTGAAATCCATTATTCGATGGATACTAGATAGGTTTTTAACTATAAATGGTTTTGTGGATTCAGGTTTGAGAAGATTACCCTTCGGAGGCCCAAGTTGTCTTCTAACTTTAGCTCAAGGGTCCATGCCATACTTTTTGAGGTAGATGACAGAGAGACAATTGGTGGTTCAGCATATGGAGGCCAAAGAGCTGTGTGCTGCACTACAGACCTTGCAAAACTCGGTGTCTGCAAGCAAGGAGAAATTATTCACCGGCAGTCTACTAAAAATCCTGACTGGCCGCAAGTTTTTGGTGTTCCATTTGATGTTGATGAATTAGAAGCGACATTTTCATCTAGGTCAATTCCGATCACAAAAACTGGGATGTACAATTTGTATTTTATTCATTGTGATCCAAATCTTAATGATGTGGTTGTAGAGGGGAAAACCATATGGAAAAATCCGACTGGTTATCTACCAGGTAGAATGGCCCCACTCATGAAATTTTATGGGTATATGTCCCTTGCATTTGTGATTCTTGGGATCTTTTGGTTTAGTCAATATGCAAGATTTTGGAAAGAAGTCATTCCGTTGCAGAACTGCATTACTTTAGTAATAACATTGGGAATGTTTGAGATGGCCTTCTGGTATATTGACTATGTTGAATTCAATAAAACTGGAGTGAGGCCTATTGGTATTACTGCATGGGCAGTAACCTTTGGCACTATCAAGCGTACTGTTTCACGTTTAATCATCCTTATGGTTTCGATGGGCTATGGTGTTGTTAGACCTACACTTGGTGGTATCACATCTAAGGTCATCATGCTTGGAGCAACCTTCTTTCTTGCATCTGAGATCCTTGAGTTGGTGGAAAATGTTGGTACCATCAGTGATCTTTCAGGAAAAGCTAGACTGTTTTTGGTTCTGCCTGTGGCGTTGTTGGATGCTTTCTTCATTTTGTGGATATTCAATTCATTGTCTGCCACTTTAAATAAACTTCAGGTACTTGTTCTTAATAAAGTTTGTAGTTAAGTCTTAAACATCAGGTGCTTGTTCCTAACAAAAGTTGGTAGTTAATTCTTAACTTCTGGTACTTGTTCTTAATAAAGTTCAGGACAACCTGTAGCGTTAATTTGTGATAGAATGGGTGACACGTAGTCCATGGATTACCTAAACCGAGGTCCTATTCACTCGTTATCATGGTTACCTAAAGGAAGAACCTGATCGTTTTAATCTTAATTATGTAGCATATATATTGGTATCAATTGTTCATTATACTTGAAGCCTAATTGAGCTCCTAATTTTGTGTGACTTTAGTTTGATTAAAATCTTTTCCGTTACCGAGCAACTGTAATCCAGGAGGGATGCCAATCACATTGTCATTCAAAAAATTTCACGTGTCATGAACTGAATGCTTTCTATAATATGTCTCCATATTTCTTTGCTCAGTATTATCCAATTCCAGCTAGGCACATTGAAGAGTCTGCTTTTTTAGCCCTCGTCCTTGTTTAAAGGTAAAATTAGATGGAAGTGGAATCATAAAATTTTCCCAATTCCTTAAAAAGCTTTCAGATCAGACAGATAAATATATAGGTCTTGCATTTTGCTTTTTCGGCTTTCTAATTTGTTTAGCCGAATGAGTTTCTCTCAGTGATAAACGATTCTTCTTTGGGTGTTTAGTTTGAGATGCACATCAAATGAAACTTTGAAAGTATATGTTTACCATTGATATTTTTAACTGGACAGTTGAAAGCAATGCTTAGTGAAGCATCTGTTTATCGTGGACCATGTTTTTTGTCTTCTTAATGCTCAACCAAATGATGACTTGCAGTAACTCAAAAAAAAAAAAAAAAAACCATGTGAAGTTTGTTGTATGACTTTATAAGAGTCAACCTTGTTTTCCTTATTCAGTTTTACGTAAGATACTCGAAAAGATGTCTAATTTTTTCTGTTTCTTTAAGGCTCGTCGGATGATGGCAAAATTGGATATCTACCGGAAGTTCACTAATGCTTTGGTAGTGGCTGTTATTGTGTCAGTGGGCTGGATATGCTACGAGGTACAGAGTACTTGAAACTTTCATGAATCCACTTGCCAAAGTTTTTGCTTTATCTTCTTTCTTATTTTATTAGTCTTGCAGTATAGTTTTTTCATGCATTTTTATAAACATCCTTCAAAATGGAAGGTTAGGTTTTACTATTTTTGTTTGCATCATTGCATGTCTTGGAAACTGAGACATTAGTATTACCCATAGTGCAAAAATAAGGCACATCATTCTATATCGGCAGTGTCATACAGGTTTTCAAATTTACCGAACCAGTATTACCCGAATTACAAAGGCCTAAAAATTGCATTTTAGGTCATTCTAAGCGATATTTCGTGGTTCGGGACGATATTTGGCGTTACGGAAACCACATCATCCCCGTTACCGGATCACCGAATTTGTTACCGAAACTGTAACTATTACCGCATTTTTGCACTATGGTATGACCTCTTTCCCTCCCCTTGTTGGGAAGGGGGAAGTATACCATCCAACAGCAATCTGTACAAGAAAACTGATCATAACCAGGAGCCAAAGGCTCAACACCAATTACGTAGTCAAATTGGTCTATGTTCAACTTAGAGAATCAACATTTATCTTTTTTGTATCGAGCTTGTGAACATTCTCGTAGCACTTTTAATGTCTCCATATTCCAATGATAGGTGATTAATTTATGTTTCTTTTTACGGATACAACTTTTTTTGAGTTCGCGAAATATATGATACACACAACTTTGCTTATTTCAAAGGATCTCTTGTTTTTTCTGTTGGTGGACCATTGCTGTACACTGTTATTTTACAAACTTTTTCAATGCTGATATGTATAAACCCATGGACCTTTTAAAATAATTTTTTAAAAGCATATTTCCCAAACTTGCTAGATCCACTGCAACCTTGTTGTCTAGTAAAGTGATCCACAATTCCACATCACCAACATCTCTTTTTTCACTCCAAATATGAATGCTTTATTGTTTCCCTATGTGACGTCAATCTTTTGTTTAGAGACCATTAATTTATGATTATAAGGGTAGAGTTTCTCCTGATATTATGATTCACACACTGGTCCCTGTGCATTGCATGAGTTGATTACATAAGCAGTGTTATATGATTTACTAACCCCCTCATAAACTACCATCAAAACACTGTAATTAGTATGGTATGATTAATTGAACGTAACATTACAGGTTTTAAGTTTTGACCGAACTAGGAAGCTAACATTTTTTACCTTGTACCATGTGCCACAACGCGCAAACTGGCGTCTAAGGAAGCAAATTTGATAAATTGAATGGACATATATGATACCCTACCTATTTTTAATTGATCGTACTTGGATGAAATAGTAGCAAACAAGCTTGTTATTTTCCTGATTTATTCTTTTTTTGCTCATTACATTCAAGTGATCCTTTTTATGTTTTGTATGTAGTTATATTACAAGGCAAATGACGCGTACAATGAGCATTGGCAGAATGCGTGGATCATTCCAGCATTCTGGCAGGTTCTTTCCTTTTCTGTACTGTCAGTGATCTGCATTCTATGGGCGCCTTCTCAAAACTCAACAAGGTAAGACTCTGCATGTCATTGCTTCTTTTCTTCCCGTCTCTTTTGGCTCCTTCAGTTCTTCATTGCTTTACTCACTGCCCTTTGATATATAAGTATGTTTTGACATATGTTGAATTGTTGATGCCCTAAAGTTCACTTCTAGGTAGAACTCAAGTTCCATATCATCTAGAGTGACTTATTTCACTCGGTATCGGGTACTTGTGTTCAACTTCGTGTAAAAGTTCATTTTGGTTCGAAATGAAGTCATTTTGTGTTCAACTTCGGGTACTTGAGATGAAATTAGAGTCCCATTACCATAATTTAGAACTATGCCAAGTCTTGAATAGTTTTAGCTAATTTATATGTTTAAAGGAGAGAGAATAGGGTGTTCAAGGATGCTACCATTGTAGGTAAATGCTCAAGTGAAATCGAATTTAAAAATAACCCTGGATGCTCAACAACGCATCAGTGTCCAAGTTAAAGAAAAAGAAAAAGAATTTATTATTTGTTTTTACTCCACTTGCATGATGACTTGGCACTATAACATTGGAAAATTAATTTGGGCATCCAAAGTAGATGTCACCATTGTAGGCATGCACACTGAGTTGTTCAAGTATTATTTTTTTGAGACCCACTCTTAAGCATCTAAAAAGAGATGGCACCATGTAGAACAAGAGTATGTGTCTAACTGTCCAAATCGTTTTTTTAATGAAGGCTTTCCAGTATTATGGCCCAAAATGTTGTGCCAACTATATCCATACCAGTGGGCAGTGACTGGAAACGTTGAGGATTTAAGTAGGATACTTTAGACGAGATTAAGATCATTTTGAGTAATTGTTTTGCACTGATAAATTAGTTCTAGACATAGTGCAATATATCATCCACATCACTATATCAAGATCGCAGCATTCGAGCTTACCGACTGAAATGTAGGCCAAGGCAACGGCAAAATCATCTATAAAACTGTTTTGTGAGAAATACTGCGAGTGCAACCGAAACCACAGTTTTGCATTATGATTCTTGCTGATTAGTGCCTGATAATGTGGGTTGATTCAACTTCTAGAGAACATTATAAATTTATCTTACTGATTCTTGCATAATAGCTCATACTCTACTCTAGTACAATTTTTTTGGGCGAGAAAACAGCTCTGGCTAACTTATTGCGTGGTACAGCCGTACAGGCAAATTTTCAATTTTGGACATCGTGAATTCATTGAATTGTACTATTGTAGTGACAACTGTGTTCTTTAATCTTAATCTTTTTGGGATCTCTTTTGACCCAAGCAAAAATAAAACAACCATTGTTCATCACTTATGGACGAGTTAAATTTTCAAACAGGTATGCTTTCTCAGGAGATGAAGATTTTGATAGAGACGATACTCTAACCCTCATTAAACCCTCTCCAATCCCTTCAAAAGATTTAAGGAGCTCCTCCGACCTACGTCCATTGCAAGACAACAATGAGCTATCTAATGTTGACCAAGAGGAAGAGAAAACTGCCTGAATGTAAAACTCTATACCGCTTTCACTATGAATAGTTACGATCCATCATCGCTCCCTTTTGAAGATACTGTCAACCGCTGTTTTTCTGCTCGCTTAACGAACTCTGTACACAAGAGAGGTCATCGAAGTCATGGAAGAGCACGGGAGAAAAACGTCTTCTTGTTGGGTTGATCCTGTTATAATTGTAGTTTAAAATTGACTAGAATGTCAACCTGAGCATTACATTAGTGATCTGTAGTGATAGTTATAGCACTTTTGGTATTTTTGGTGCATATAAAATTGTTAGTCATTCATGTCTAATTGTCTATTATTACTGCAATACTGCTCTCTCTATTTATGTTACTTTACCTGATTGTTTCTCTATTTTCTACTAAACACTCAGCTGTCAGTTTGGTAAAAAATTCTATAGACTGTTCTCCAAGGTTTTTTCAATCAGAAGGTCTCATGAGAGACTGTCTATGGCAAAGACGGCTCTCATGGCAAAGACGGTTCTCTCAACAGCCGAACCCAATGGCTGACATGACTATTTAGTTACTCATTTAACAATTTGGTTGATCTATATTTATCCGTCTATGCTATAGATGGTCTATAGCAAGAGTTTGTGTTTTTCAATTTAGTTGTAATTCAATGTGGTAATAGTTCAGATAAAAAAAAAGGTGGTATAATTCAGCTCAATTTAACTCTTTACTTTTGCTCATTTTGTTAGAAAACAATTTTGTTCACCCAACAAATAAGAAGTTGACACTTGTTCAAATAACTTTTTTATTTTTTAAATAAGTTTACACATATATTAAAATATAGAAAAAATAGGGAAAAGCATAAAAAAAAAACCTATTTAGTTTTTTTTGTTATTATTTGATGTTTTTTCCCAATACAAATTAATACTTTATAAACAATTTTTAATTTAAAAAAAGTATTTACTACTCTCTTCAAATGATTTACTAAAATAGAGTTAGAAAAGATAAGAATTCTCATTTTAGTGTTAATTCATATATTTTTCAAATTAGTGTTTTTATAGGTAATGAAATTTACTTGTCTATAATTTTTAGTTTGGAAAGACTCAAGCTTCTAGTTTTTTTTTAAAAGTACTTAAAATCATATTCACTACAACACAGTGGCAAATCCAATTGGATCCCGCACTCGTATGTAAGATTTGAACCTGAGACCTTTTATATTAAAGTCTTTATAAGAACACTTATGACTAGCCGAACTACACACGTTTCATATGGCTATTGTCCCTTAATATTTCTAGTACTTTAACTTTATATAGCGCATGTACATTATACATTTCAATTCGCAATTTGAAAAATTAATCTCACAATATGAAAATTTGTCGAAATAAATTTGTCAAAATAGATTATAAAATGAGTATTCTTTGGTAGGATTGAATTAAAAACATTAATTTTTATCATATAGATATTTATGATTTTTTTTTATTTTTTATTGAATTGTTTTTGTCATGATTGTGCTCTCACTGAGTTTGTGTATTGGATCCGCTACATCTTTATTTTTTATATTATTTTACTTAACTCTCATAGTATCTATTGTATAATTATTATCTATATCTTGATTTCTTCCAACATTCTAAATGGAAAAATAAAAAAGGAAAAATTACATAGAGTAATCCAACTTATTCGTGATTTTTCTATAATAATCTCACCTATTGATTAACCATGAATAATCCCAACTTTGAGGGGTAATTTTTTTAGAGCACACTCGGTGACTGGATGACTTGCTATAACAAGTTTTATTTTATAGAAAAAGATAAATTAAAATAAAATGTCAAAAAGAATGTTAAAAAATTGTTAAAAAAAAAACTATGATTTTTTTTATTATTTAGAATTTTTTATGTAAATTTTCTAAATTTTTTTCTTAGTTTTAATTAATTTTCAATTTACTTTTTTGGTGAACTGCCTACTATAGCAGGTCATCTGGTTATCCAAGTTTACTCTAGGCAAATACCCTTCAAAATTTGGATTGTTCATGATTAATTAATAGGTGGGATTATTAAAGGAAAATTCACGAATAGGTTAGATTATTCTAGGTAAATTTTCCAATAAAAAAATAGAGAGAATATAAAATCAAAAATTAATAATCACATAAACACTAGACTAATTAAAATACAAATGACATTGAGTGATTTTCTTTACTAATTTTGTTATTCCCCTCAATATTCCCTCGATTTACTCCAAAATCCAGCAGTCAGTAATTCAGTATCATCAATTTTATTATTTTCTATGTCTCCATAAAAATATATATATATATATAAATTAAAAGTTTAATAATTTTTAAATTATATGGTGAAAACTCAGAAAAAATAAAAAAGTGTAATTAATAATGGAAGAAACATCTATTGTGTAAACCCAATTGAACTATATCCTGAAAATATAAACGATGTTGATTTCAAAAAAATCTAATTTCATCCGGTGGATAAATTACTCAATATTAAAAGACAAATACAATATAATTGTTATCGGTGAGCTAGATCTCACTATTTTTGATAGTTCTCTATTAATAACGAGTAGTTTACTTGATGAATATTTTTATATAATTTTTAAAAAATACTCAATTCAATAATGAATATTATGGGTTCATTCATTGGAATAATAATTTTTAGAATTAAGATCTTATGCACAGCTGGAGATGACCATTGCCATTGGTTATGCCACGTCACTCGTGATGGCAGCTCTGTAAAGCTTTTAATTAGCTGTCTTCTTTGTATTATTTTCTGTTTTTCTTCTAATTAAACACATTTATTATTGAACTAATGTTAAATTAAATCTCGTCTCAGTTAGACAATAAATATCACATTTATATTTCCTTAACCAATGTTGTAACCAAACTAAAAGTATTTTGTTAGTGTACACGTTTCATAATCTCTTTTATCTCCGAAAAAATTCACATTTTTTGGTTAAAGGTTTCATATTCAAAAAAGTTATGAGTGCTCATTTGGTTGTTAGATTGTTGGATAAATAAAAAAAAAAGTTGTACTTAAAAGTCGTCATCATCATCATTCTAACCCAGTATATCCCGCTCATAGAAAACTATGGGCAGGGTCTGGGGAGGGAAGGACGGCGGCAACTCATACCCGTAAAGGAGAACACGGCCAAAAGAAGGAGTCCCCCGGCTCCAGGAAGAAAGAGATACTTAAAAGTATTTGGAGTAATAAAAATTTTGGCAAATTGGTATTTTGTCGAAAAAATTGAAAAAAATATATGAATATAAAATAAAAAGAATAGTTGAATTTGGAATCAAAGAAATTGTGTCAGTCATGAATAAAAATAATGATAGGACAAATTTGATAAGACAGACTAGTATAATAAGGAATGTGACGCAAATTTTATGAGATAGAGAGACTACGAAGTATTTAGTGGTAATGGGCAATGATAATATTAAAAATGTAAATTTTATGAAATTAAATATCATTTTTATGGTAAAAAAATTTGGTTAAAAAAATTGTTTATAATTTTTCATTACCGCCTAATATCACCTCTGGATATACTGATTAATTGAAATGAATTTGGTTAAAAAAATAGTCTTCACCAATCACCACTCAATGTCACCCACAAATTCCTGCAATCTTGGATATACTGATTGATTGAAATGAATTTGGTTAAAAAAATAGTCTTCACCAATCACCACTCAATGTCACCCACAAATTCCTGCAATCTTTTAGTTGCATCCACTTATTCTTTTTCCCTCAAGTTCTTTTGAAATTAGGGTTCCATTTTAATTAGATAAAAAGGAAGAGGAGGTGAAATTGTAATGGAATCTATAAAGTCACTTGATTTTCATGTGACATAAAAACAGAATTTTATTTGAAAAATGTATTAAGTAGTCTTTTTGACAAAAAAAAATTTTAGGTAGTTTTTGAACAAAAAGAAATTATTTTAGGTAGCTTTTGACAAAAAGCCTTTTTTTTGAGATAGTTCCAAATAATTTTCCAAAAAAAATCAACGGCACAATACTAGTAAGTGGGTTTTGGAATAAAATTCCTTGACAAAAGTTGATAAGAAAAGATCAGTCGAGTATGAAAATGATGAGGTTGATACATGAAAGATCAGTTGGACTTGAAATTCATGAAGATCATATCTCAGTGTTGACCCCACTCACATGACAAATTTCTGTTGTCCAGAGTCTAGACCTTTACAAAGGTCAAATTCACAATGGAATGACTAAATTGCCCAAAATTAACATAGAAAAGTGCTTCATCTAAACAATAGTGTAAATACAAATCACCAATCGAATAATGGTTTAAGTTTAGCAAAATTGCATTCCTATTTCCAGTATAATGTATAATCAACTAAGCAAGCATTAACACAGAATAGTTGAATCACACAAGATGAACACATCGAATAATTAGTCTTATTGTAGGTGATTGAAGACATCTCACCCCAAGAGATAAAAATAAAAGTAATCAAACTTGTTTACATACAAAAAACAACAGAATAATGTATATATCCAAGTGTACAAACGAGAGGACACATCATCCAGAAGGTTAACGCAAATCAAATCCAAATACCATGTCACGGTGAGCTCTATCTTCAGACTTCACTTCGTGACACTTCTATAACATGTGTAATTACAATTATGCACTGTGAGTCTGTGACATAAGCAAGTTTAGTTCCCAACTACGAAAGATTTGCTCAGGATATCAACCAGGTAAGACTTCTGGAAAGAAGAAAAACACCAATTAGAAACCACTCTTACATCATATTTTAAAGCTTTAGACCTCAATAGGAAAGGAAATGAAGTATGATTTATAAGACAATCGAGTATCATGAAGTACAATATTACATTGCCCCAATGTCATTAATTAACTCCTGGGTGATTTGCAACTTATAACAAAAAGTATACTTAGCATAACCTAATGAGTGTCTTTTCCTATAACCAATATCAGTGTAACAAAGTTCGCTAGCTAATTAGTTTTTTCGAATTTGCGATTTGCTCATATAAGCAAATCACGTGAAACTGGTTCATATAAGCCGAAACAAAAAAACCTTCAAATATTTGGTTCCGTTGAAATGGACATTGAAATTGAGTAAAATCCATTCCACGGAAATTTCCTGGCGGTGTCTCCAGTGATGGTCCCCTTAGGTGCGATATACTAGTATGAAGTTAGAATATGAAAGATCCCAGACGTCTAAGTTATAACCACATAAGGTCAAGAATGGAAGGATCCAAAATGCTTTAAATGCTTACAAACAAAATATAAATCATATTAGTAATGATTATTGATTTATAAAGGATTTACAGTCTTCTTTGACTTGTGTAAACAGGGCAACAGCAGATAGACTTGTTTTCAAAGATAAAAAGGAAAATATAAAAGAATATTGCTTGAAGATATAAGAAAATTCACAACAAAAAACACTAGATGAACAGCTTACATAGGAGCAAAAATGAATTAAAATTCTGGAGTGTAATGGCGATACAACAGAAATGCTTACAGGACAGAAGCATTCAGACTCTGGCAGTCCTGGAGGGTGAATCCCTTGATCTTTTCCAACTTTGCTTCACTATGACCCTTGACAATCAAACAGGTGCTGCTTTAGGAAAAACAAGTCTTCAGGAATCACCCTAGATCAACACAACGCCATCACCTAAACGCTTCTTCAAAGAAATTGAAAGAATGAGTTTCCTAGCTTCTAGTTTTGACATAATCGAACAATCATGTTATCCCTGTGACCTTTTTCTCAAGTGCTGCGTAACTGGATTACCCTCAAACAAATCCAACACAGCTGAATCTAAGTCTTCCCATGAGTACTTGATATACTGCTCTGGATGCCTGCCACTTTCAATATGACTCCTAAACCGACCAAGAAATGATCGATAAGCAGGGAGCAACTTCTCTGCTATTGATATCCTAAGCTCCTCCCGTAGCTGTGTATCAGGCACTAACCAAGTTGCTTGAGTCCGATGAACCTCCTCAAAAATGGCATTAAACGATTTAAACCGTTCTCTCAACACACTCTTTGACACCCCGGACGAAAAACTACCACTCACATGTAAACCCTCATCTCTCAAGCAATGCAACACTTTCACCCAAGTCGCCCTTTGATAACTAGTTGCAGCAAGCCTAAATTTCCCAGTTAACTTTTTCAAGTATTCATCCCCAATCATTTCCCTTAATTCAGGCGATCCTCTAATCTTTTGCACAATATAATGCACATTATTCATCATAAACAAATGAGCCAAAGATGTATCTCTATAGTGTTGTGATTTCCCTTCTAAATTATATTCCAATATAACAATTATCCAAATCAAATGCATCGCTAGAGGAGTCCTCTCCTCTTCTAATTCCGAAAAATCAAAATCAGGCACTGATAGCTCCCCTGAATACCTCGAAACACTCGAAGAAGGTTTCGCTACAATCAATTCAAATAATGTTTGCTTATAATCAGATATCAAACTAATATAATTCATCACATACCTAGTTAATGGATGAATTGTACCGCCAGGAACAGGAACCCTCGAAGGTTCCTTAAGAACAGCATTCTCAAATTCGGATAATATCCCCCTCGCCGCCTCTGCCAATCGAGACAATATCTCCGTTGCCTGAACCCTAATTGACTCAGCCGTCTTAGACTCAAATACAACATCAATATCAGGCAGTAACTCCGCCAACGCATCATGTAAATCAAGAATTTTAAAAAGTTTTTCCGGAGATCTTCGACTTATACTAATTGCTTCCGCAAAATTAAACAATTGCATTGCAGGACCTTTCACTGTTTCCAGAAAACAAGCTTCTGAATACGACGAAGATGGCGGTGATGAAACAACACTCGAATTCAAACTCAAATCATCAAAGATCTGCTCACTTAATCGTTTTTTCCGAAGCGAAAAGAGTTCGAATACAAACTTTCGCAGCTTTTATCCAACGACGAATCTTATTCTCTAAAGTATCCCATTCTAATCGTTGAATATCACCAATACTAAGCTTCTCAATACCTAAACTCCGGAAACTCGCATCAACGCTAGATTTTCTCACACTGCCATAAACCTGAATACACTCTCGTAAATAACCAGCAGCAATCATTCTCTCAGCAATACTTCGAAGATCGACGATCGCATCTGAAGGAATCAAATCAACTTCACGAATACTCGTCGTCGATCTTACACTTCTTCTAGAAGATTCCGAACTATCACACCTCGGAATCTCCGAATCCAACTCCTCCGAAACAGCAGCATCAACAAATTGATCAAAATGATCACGCGAAGAAGAAGAAACAGAACGAGGAGTATCAACAAGCAAAGTATCAGAATCAACAGGTGAAGAATGAGAAAGTAAAATATTACGAAACTCATCTTCTAACCTAGCCATGGCGATTTGAATAGTGTTAGGGTTTGAATCACCAGAAGAAGGTGAAGAGATAGTAAGTGATTGAATTGAGCGTTGGATCTCATCAACAGCTTTCAAGTAACGATCAACTTCTTGACGATCACCGGAAAAAATCATCTTATCACGAGCTTCTTCGGAAACAGTAGAATCCCATCGAAGTATGATTTTCTCAGGTGATTCGATTTTGTGTTCATCTTCTTCGTTATTAAGTGGTAGTGTTCCGCCAATATGCGGAGACTCCATTACCAAAGCTTGAACAGGATAACAATGGAGGAAGGAGAGAGAAGATGGGAGAGATGGAGTAAAGAGGGTGAGAGTGGAAATGGTGATATGTTGGTTTTTTGTCTGGATGTTGAAAAAAGGGTAGAGAGAGAAAGAGAGGGTTTAGAAATTAATTTGAAGGTTTAAAAAGGCGGAGTAATAAAAAGGGGGAAAATGAGGGGTTTTGACATCAGATAACGTATTGAAAGAGTGAATGTTTTGGTGAGTAAAAATGGAGGAGGATATTCCGGCGGAGTTGGCGGCCCAAATTTATGATTGGATAGTAGAAACTAGGAACTAGGGAGTCAACCTATTGGTAGTCTTTATGACTTTGGGTTGAATGCTTTATGCTTTCATTTCGGTTATCGGGTTGATTTCGGGTCAGGTGTTTTGAAGTCCTAAGGTCGAGATAATATTTTAAGTTCATTTGAGAATAAAATGGCTCTTGAAGTCCTACCGAGTTTAAAGTTCATCGGTCAAGAGGGTGAACGAGTCGCAGGCGAGGAGAAGAAGAAGTAAAGACTAAGGTTGATCATATCATTGCATCTGTTTCAATTCATTGGACATTGTGTATTTTGTATATATATCTTGCTAAATTCCTACAATTATCATGTGTTAAATTTTTAAAAATTGCTACCTTCTACTCAACCTAAATGTCTCATTTAGTTTTTTGGCACTATTTACTTATCACTCTTAATGTGTATTTTACTCTTAATCTTTAAGTTAAAACATAGTTATGTGGGATCTTGTTTGATTCGTCTCAATACAAGGATTATTAATATCAAATTTTTATAATTTTTAGTTAAGAATGATTTAAGATATTAAGCGTTAAAATATTATCTCGACAAGTGTGAAAAACTAAATGAGACATTTAGGCTGAATAAGAGGGAGTAATTAATAATATGATTGAGAAGCAATAATGTGAAAGAAAGCCCTATTTTTTGAATTTATCTACTCGTATTACATCAAGTGCGATTATAAATAGCTTATAATGAACAAAGATAGGGCCGTTTCGTTCATTTTTGGGCCCCAGAGCAAAAGATAAAAATAGGTTCCTAAAAACTTATGACATAACGCATAATATAATACATCTTTTGTTTTTTATTGTTAATATTTAATCTACTTTAAAAAAAACACTAAAAACTCATATAATTTAACAAAAAAATGTAAGTTATATATAAATTTGATTCAAATTAATATCACTTATATATATAAAAATAAGTTTTTGGGCCCTAAAAAACATGGGGCCCTAGACGGTTGCCCGCTTTGCCCTTGCCAATCGACGGCCCTGAACAAAGACACTATCCAATAGTAGAGTTTTGGAAAATCTCATGTGAGACATTCTATCCATGCGATCAAATTAAAGCTTTGCTTAATAAGCTTGTTTTAATCACTCAAAACTCAAAAGCAAATCTTAAATTGCCCATTCCAAGCATTAACCTCAAGTCCTCAACAAAGGTACTATCCAATTATTTTTAGTTTTTTTTGAACTATTCTTGTGAGAAAATCGTCTCTCAGTGAGACTATTAAAAATAAGAAGCATATAAGGAGCTCATATTCTCATAGTATATATTAGATGAATTATTTAAGTCATGTATAAGATGCGTTGTAACACCTCGGCCCCTCGGACCGCCGGTGACTACCTCATGGAGACCGTAGACTAGCCCCACAAGTCTTTCCAGCGCACTTTGGCCTCACTCGTGCGCACCCAGGAAAACTTCCCAGGAGGTCACCCATCCTAAGATTGCTCTCCACCAAGCACGCTTAACTGTGGAGTTCTTAACAAATGGGCTCCCTAGAAAAGAAGATGCACCTTGTTGATATGAGTAGTCTATCAATCTCTTTTCAAGCTAAATCTGGGGTATCACACGCGTCAATTAGTAAGACTGTCTAATACATAATTTTTCTTTTTTTATGTATTTTTTTCAATTCAAATTTGAGACTTAAAAGACCAAATTCAAGATACGTCAGAGTTGGCCTTTTAAGCCTTGATTTAGGTCTTTTAAGTCACGGAATAGAAATTTTTTTATAAGTTAATGATAACAAATTTAGTATTAAAACCAAATCAATCTAAGTCTTAGAATTGGTCTTTTAAATCATAAATTTGGCTATTTAGGTCTTTAATTTGATCTTTTAAGTCTTAAATTTGGTATAGGTGTTTGCAATACCAATACAACCGTTGCATACTGTTAGAGTATATAACATATCCTGGGACCTCAACCATCAGCTTAAGCTGATGGTTGAGGCCCCAGGATATGTTATATACTCTCTGATACCATGTTAAGGAACCAACTCAACCAAAAGCTTAAGCTGATAGTTGAGGCCCCAGGATATGTTATATACTCTAACAAATCATATATTTACGAATGATATTAAAAGACTAAGAGTAATATTATTGCTAAAAAAAAGTGCAAAATCAATAAGATAAATTGCAACAACGCTGATACAAATTGATTAAAAATAGAGTATGAACTAAACTATATGAGGCTTTCCTTTGCAATTCCATTTTGCAAGGGACATAAGAGGTGTCTTGTAAGAGTCATAAATGTGATACTATTACATTGCAAGTTTCTATGTTTTGAAACAATAGATAGAATCTTCAAGCCATTTTAAATGTGGTTATTTGGACAAAAACAGCTAGATTTTGATGTGGAGCTACCAAATAGCAATCCCAAGGTTTTTTTTAAAGCTATCCCTACTCTAAACTCTAGAAGCTTGCTTGAATCAACTTTTATTATGGGTGGTTGTTTCATTTCTTAGGTAAAAATATACTTCATCCGAATCATTTTAGATGTCCCATTTGAGTTTTCACGGTTATTAAGGATGGTGTGGGGTCCATTAAAAAGTGATAGTTGGGTATTTTAATAGATTAAATTAATTGTATAGGTGGTAGTTGGGTATTGGGAGTAGTAAAAGTAGGGATATTTAGGTAAAAAATAGATAGACAAAAAAGGAAATAGGACAACTAAAATGATTCGGAGGGAGTATTTGCTCGGTGGTCTTATTGAATTTGTATTATTTTCTATTTTAATTTATTTTTTTTAATTTGTATTATTTTTATATTTAGAAAATAATTTATTACTTTTTTAATCTCATTTATATACTTTAACTCTCGTTTAAAATCAACCACGCAATTTATTCATTCTCTTAATTAATTATTATCACTTTCTTGAAAATAACTCAATTTCTCTTTGATGCAAATCAAAGAGGATAGAGTACTAATCCTTTTGTTTTTATTTATTTGTCAGTTGTCACGCTTTCACTTAAATGTACGAGTTTTATTAAGGAAAAATTATCTAGAATAATTTGATATTTTCATGATTTACCTATAATAATTTCATCTATAGATTAACCATGAATAGTCCCAATTTTGGAGATTATTTTCCTAAAGTAAACTCGGTAACCGAATGACTTGATATCGCAAAATTTATTTTTTTAAAAGGATAAATTAAGATAAAATGTCGAAAAAAATGTTGAAAAATTTTCTGATTTTTTTTATTATTCTGAATATTTTTTATGTAAATTTTCAAAATTTTTTTTCTAATTTTAATTAAATTACTTTTTAGTTTACTTTTTTGGTAAATTACCTACTATAGCAATTCATGATTACCTAAGTTTACTTTAGGCATATACCCCCTAAAATTGGGATTATCTATGGTTAATCAATAGATAAAAATGTTATAAGAAAATCATAAAAAGATTGGACTATTCTAGGTAATTTAATTTTTTATTAATGTACTTCATAATAAATAAATTGAAATAATGAAGGGAATAAGACTATAGGAGAAATATTGTTTATTTGTTTTGTGTTATTGGGGTTAATTTAAAATTAAATCAGTTAACAAGTTTTATTAGTCCATAGCATTTAATTTGTTTTTTGTTAGCATGTAAGTCATATATATTAGAGATGTCAAGTAAAACTAGTTGTTAATTAATGATGTATATTTAGAGAAAAAAGAATTTAATACACTTCTTGTGTTTGGCCATTTCTTTTATTATTTCTATACTAGAACCCTTTAAGCTACCGCATTTTATTTTATATGTTAATGATCGATCATTCTATTGAAAGACAAATAAAAGAGAATTATTTAAAATTATTTGAGTATGCGCAAAGACAGGTTATTAGTAAAAATAGTAAGAAACTCAAAATGTAGTAAGTTGGAGCTTAAGAGACTCAAAATGTAGGCGATCGAGGAAGGCTCAAGATGACTTGAAGGACATGAGTGGAAAATAATATGAAGGATATAGACTTATAAATTGAGGTGGTAGAAAATCTGAATGAATGGAGAAGAAGAATGCATGTGGACGACCATTGAAATTGATATATTTGTTCATGCATTCCTGATTCCACCCCAGTATTTGGGATTAATGTTGTGATATTGTTGTTGTTGATAGATCACTCTAATAAATTTATATTTTGATCTATAGGTCCTAATATAATGGAAGATAGTAATTTGGAGCTTAAGAGAGTTATAATGAGGGCGAAGAAGACCTCAAAAGCGTAGATCCAAACCCGGATGTAGATTTTAATATCATGGACCTATAGTAGAGTCCAAAAATAGGTGGAATTAGGCCCTTAAAATAGGATCGGATTGGTTCTTGGACCCTAAGATTGGGTCTAGACCCTTAGGATCCACGATCCATGCCCATCCCTCGCTATAGCTGCTTAGTTTTGTGACCTATTAGATAGGTTAACGAATCCAACTTTGATCGTCAACCATGAGAACCATCAAATTTCAAATAGTTATTATCATTTTAAGTGGACCCTACTGCATTTCTGATTTTCTTTGTTGATCACTTTCTTTTATTTGATCATATTTCTTTTTTCCTGGTGGCACGGTCCGATTCGTTTCTCTGAATCAGCCTGCGTCATTAAGAGCTTTTCGAACTTCTCAAGAAGCTTTCAAAATTCTCTTGAATACACTAGAATTATGTAGAGCATTGTACATACTTGTAGAATCATCTTAATACAAGTAGAATGTCCTAGTGTAAGAGGTGTTTTAGATTTCTCTAGAGACACTCATGTAGAGTAATTGGCAGGAATTCTCTAGAATTCTTTAGGTATCACTATAAATACCCCCAAGCCCCCTCATTTGCAAATAGGGGTGTTCAATGGGCCGGGCCCCCATTTTGAGCCCTTATCCGGCCCTTTTTTAGAAGGGCTTTGTAAGGGCCGGGTCGAAAACGGGTCGGGCCGAAAACGGGCTTTACTTTATGTAAAATGAAGCGGGCTATAAAAGGGCTCAATAAGGGCCGAAAACGGGCCTTTGTAAATAACATAATTAATGTATAATTTAAATATTATAAATGACAATGTCAATGAAATTATTAATATTTTATTAATTTTCTTTAGGTATCACTATAAATACCCCCAAGCCCCCTCATTTGCAAATAGGGGTGTTCAATGGGCCGGGCCCCCATTTTGAGCCCTTATCCGGCCCTTTTTTAGAAGGGCTTTGTAAGGGCCGGGTCGAAAACGGGTCGGGCCGAAGACGGGCTTTACTTTATGTAAAATGAAGCGGGCTATAAAAGGGCTCAATAAGGGCCGAAAACGGGCCTTTGTAAATAACATAATTAATGTATAATTTAAATATTATAAATGACAATGTCAATGAAATTATTAATATTTTATTAATTTTCTTTTTATTATAAATGATAATTTAATTGTTATAAATTGAAAAATGGAGATTAAAAATATTTTTAGTAGTAAAAATGGGCCGGATTGCGGGATTGGGCCGGATCGGGCTTTCAAAGCCCGACCTATTTAAAGCCCATATTAATTTTAAAGGGCCCTTATCCGGCCCGGCTCGTATTTACTTAAGCCCGGCCCGGCCCTTATCCGGCCCATTGAACACCCCTATTTGCAAACCACTCAAGTTGTGTACAAGCATTCAGCAATACAAAGCCTTTCCACAAAATACTCTTCGTCAAGCATTCTGATCTTTATAGCATCTTCAACTTAAAGCCTTCAAGTTCTTCATACTTAGGCATATTTTCAAGGCTGAGCTAGTACAATCATAAGCCATTGACACTAGTGCCACACGCTTTTCACTAAGTCGATAAGTGAGCCCGTGACACCGTGACACTAGATGTGTATACCTTTACGATTCTTATTTCTGTTATGGCTTAGCCTTGCTATTTACCCTATCTTGCCTTGTCGTGTTGCTTGCCTTTCCTATGATATGTACTAAGGTTATTATTTTATTTGCAGCTTATTCCCAACTCGAGAGTCCTCCTTACTTCTTTTGATAGGATATGGTATACCATTATACAACCTTCCTCTAACCCTATCACCCTGATCATAACTTCTACGCATGACATGCTAAATATATAATGAATAATCTGTAGAAATACATTTTAACTTTGAATTTAAAATTTTCAAAAATGGACTTATTTTTTAAATTGAAGAATTTTTTTTGTTTTTATTATAATCATCCTAGGATTCCACAAAAATGATGACATCATAAAAACAAAAAATGAATTAATCCAATTAAACAAGGTATAAGTGTAGACATTTTCTGTGATTTTGTCTTGTTGTGTTGCTTGAAAGAGATACAAGCTAGCAAGCTTAACTTAATGAAAAAACTTAATTACGTAAAAATTGAAGTCAACTATATCCAGCCTCATCAAGCCGACATTAACGTGCATTCCTTTCCACATACCCAAATAATGTATCCCAACCATTTAATCAATTTCATATAATCATATTATAAATTTAAAAAATTTCATCAATATTAATTTGGTAGAAAATACAAGTCTTTTATCATTATATCATTATAGAAACTCGTGCAATGCATGACTTTCTCATTTAGTTTTTTGGCACGATTCACATATCACTCTTAATTTGTATTTTACTCTTAGTCTATAAGTTAAAACATAGTCATATGGGATCTTGTTTGATTTGTCTCAATACAAGGATTATTAATATCAAATTTTTATAATTTTTAATTAAGAATAATTTGAGATATTAAGGGTTAAAATATTGCCTCGACAAGTGTGAAAAAAAATTAAATGAGACATTTAGGTTGAATAGGAAGGAGTAAAATTTATCGAATACATGACTTTTATAAAGCAAAAATTCAGTATATTTCTATTAGGCCGTGACAATTCGTCACACAATCTCACCGTGGCCCACTCGTGGGGTCACGGGACACCCGTGGGCTCGGGCCCACGAACCCACGGGTCAAGAGCGTTGACTTGCACATACACTCGGTGAAGTTCATTATTTCCCAAAACCATATGGCTATAGGAAGATTAGCTCACCAAGTATATATGCAAGTCTACAACCCACTTTTTAATCGATGTGGGATCTTGTCTCACATGTGAAGTATTTCCAACACTCCCCCTCACATGTGAGCCACATCATACCAGGAACCACCTTCGGCTCTGATACCACGATAAAAATAAGAACACAATAATTTGGGTTTTCTAATACTGTGTTATTCATCTCCACAGCTGAGCAGGTATATAAATACATGACATACTCCTAAACTTCCTATATTAACAATATCACAAAAATATACATTGCCTAAGTTAAGGCTGAGAATAATATCAAGATTATTCTATGACTATAAATAAACCCGTGAAAATCTCGTAGAATATCTCGTAATATTCTAACACTCCCCCTCAAGTTGAGTCGTCGGGTCTCCGATACGCAACTTGCTTAGAACATCATCAAACCACTGTGTGCCAACTGCTTTAGTGAGTATGTCTGCAAGCTGATCCTCAGACTTTACATGGGGTAGCTTAATAATGTCGTTCTCGAGCTTCTCTTTTATAAAGTGACGGTCCACTTCTACATGCTTGGTTCGATCATGTTGAACCGGGTTCTCTGAAATGTTAATTGCAGCACGATTATCACAATACAAGTTACAGCTCCCCTTAGGCGGAAAACCAAGATCAGCTAACAATTTCCGAAGCCATAAAACTTCTTGAATTCCCTTTGCTACTCCTCTGAATTCTGCTTCTGCACTAGATAGAGCAACAACCTTTTGCTTCTTACTCCTCCAAGTCACCAAGTTGCCTCCAACCAGAGTGAAGTAACCCGATGTAGACTTTCTGTCATCTCTGTCTCCTGCCCAGTCTGCGTCAGTATATGCAGCAAGATCTAGGTGTCCATTTTTCTGATACAGAACACCTCTCCCTGGAGTCCCCTTCAAGTATCTCAAGATGCGGAGAACTGCCTCCATGTGTTGCACCTGTGGCTTATGCATGAATCGACTAACAACACCTACAGCATATGCAATATCAGGTCTAGTATGAGCAAGGTAGATTAGTTTTCCTACCAATCTCTGATACTGCATACGATCCGCAAATTCTGCACCTTCAAGTATCTGTAATCCATGGTTCACCACCATAGGAGTTTCAACTGGTTTACAATCCATCATCCCTGTCTCAGCTAGCAGGTCCAACACATACTTCTTTTGGGAGATAAAGATTCCTTTGTTTGATCTTAGAACCTCAATCCCCAAGAAGTATTTAAGCCTCCCAAGGTCCTTCATTTCGAACTCCTGGAACAGTCTCCTCTTCAAATTCTCGATCTCAGCTTTATCATCACCTGTGATTATCATATCATCAACATAAATTATCAAGCAAGTTATTTTCCCTCTTTGTTTCTTCAGAAACAAGGTGTGATCTGAGTGACTCTGTCTGTACCCAAAGCGTCTCATAGCAGATGTGAACCTCCCAAACCATGCCCTAGGAGACTGTTTCAACCCATATAGGGCCTTTCTCAACCTACACCCTTCTCTGTCTGAGAACTCTGAAGTGAACCCTGGTGGAGCTTCCATGTACACCTCTTCCTGTAACTCTCCATGCAGAAAAGCGTTCTTTACATCAAACTGATGAAGGGGCCAGTCTAAGTTTGCAGCAATGCTAAAGAGAACCCTGATAGTGTCGAGCTTGGCTACTGGAGAAAACGTCTCTGAGTAGTCAACCCCATAGGTTTGCGTATACCCTTTTGCAACCAACCGTGCCTTGTATCTTTCAATACTCCCATCAGCCTTATATTTCACTGTAAAGACCCATTTGCATCCAACAACTCTCTTGGTTTTCGGCAGAGCACATTTTTCCCATGTTCCATTCTTCTTCAGAGCATCAATCTCATCTTCCATTGCCTTGCGCCAATGATCGGTGGCAAGAGCTTCTTCAACAGTTCCTGGAAGTTTAGTGCTGTAGAGAGAAGCATTAAAGGCCACAGCACTCTGGGATAAGTTTCTTTCACCTTCTTTATCAACCGGATACCTGGATCTCTTTGCCTCAAAGTCCGGGTCATACCTCTTCGGAGGAACACCCCGTGTCGATCTAGGTGGCAACACATAGGGTTGTTCCTTACCCTCCTGTGACTCATATGACATCTCCTCAACTCCTGCAACCTCAGTCTCATGCATAGGCACATCATCCATAATATCATGACTGCTATCAAAACTACTAACCTGATGATCAGACGGAATCGGTAATGGCAATGAGATTGGAAGCTGCATTGCTGGGAGAGGAGATTCAGTTGCTTCACCTGCTTGTTCTTTTGGGTCAGTTTGGACTTGGATTGGACTAATGAGCCATCTGAGATCGTCATGAGTCGTCTCCCCCTGACATCGAGGATGGCGATAGTGAAACTGATCCTCAATAAAGTCACAATCCATAGTAGTATGTATCTGTCGAGTAGCCGGATCATAGCATCGATATCCCTTTTGGTTCTTCCCATATCCCACAAAAACACACTTCCCAGCCCGAGGTTCAAACTTAGTACGCACCCGCTTATGATGATGAATGTATACTGTGCACCCAAATATACGAGGTGGTAGAGAGTGAGAAAAAGGTAAAGAATAAAAGGTCTGGAAGGTGTCGAGTGGTGTTTTGTAGGTTAGGCTTTTTGTGGGTAGGCGGTTTGTGAGGTAATTTGCAGTTGCTATAGCTTCGGGCCAAAGGTAGGTAGGAACACAAGAGTCTATCATAAGAGCACGAGTCATCTCAAGCAAGGTTCTGTTTTTTCTTTCGGCTACTCCATTCTGTTGTGGTGTGTCAGGACAAGAGGTTTGGTGGATGAGGCCTTTGGTCGCAAAAAATTTATGCATGTTTGAGTTCACAAATTCACGACCATTATCAGAACGAAGAATACGGGGTTGGGCTTGGAATTGAGTGCACACCATATTATAAAAATCAACAAACACATCATACACTTCAGATTTATGCTTAAGAAAATATATCCAACTCATGCGGGTGCAATCATCAATAAAAACCACATAGTATAAATAACCACTAATACCAGTAACAGGAGCTGGACCCCAAACATCAGAATGTATAAGCATAAAAGGGACATCGGCTTTATTTAAACTACTATGATAAGAATGTTTGTGACTTTTGGCCAAAATGCAAGTCTCACATCTAAAATTAGGTTTATTCTTAACTAAAGTAGGAAATAATTTCTCCAAATACCCAAAAGACGGATGACCCAAACGCCGATGCCAAGTCCATAATTTCTCCTCGTCTGACCCGCGAACAAGAGTAGCTTTGCCTTGTTGAATCTCCTCCTCCAGGAAGTACAGACCACCTCTCTCAATACCACGCCCAATAATTTTGCCCGTCTGAGCATCCTGCACAACACAATAACCAGATTTAATGAGCACCGTACAATTAAGATCTCTTGTGAGCTGGCTTACAGATAACAGTTTATGTGACAAATCCGGAACATATAAACAATTATTTAAACTGAAATTTTTATTAAAAGAAATAGTGCCAGCTCCGCCCACTTTAATCTCCTCTCCATTTGCGGTCCGAATAATATTTTTCAAGGGTCTAGACCGTGTATCAAAATCATTTGGGTCGTACGACATAGTATCCGTAGCCCCACAATCAAAAATCCATCCACCTCGGAAGATGGATAAGGCTGAACCATGAGATGAAGGTGGACCCTCTTTAAAGTGTGCCACGTGATCTTTTAAAAGACCATCCATTGAGTGTGCCACGTGACCCACATCAAATCTCATGGGTTTTGTTCTTTTAGAAACCCACGGCTCTTTTTGGGTTTTAGGGTACCCAAAGAACCCAACTAAATTTTCTTGATGTGCGCCGCTTTTAGTTTCTCTCTCTCCTCTCTTTGCAACGCCATTAACGCAGGTAAGAGCTGTTCCTTCCTTCCTTCCTTCCTCCATGAAAGATCCTCCATCTTGGTTTTTATCTCCTTCCACCTTTATTCTGCCGGTCTGATTGTGGTCAGAGATCCTGACCGTTTGTTTTTCTGGTATTGGAAGAGTATAATTGTTGTTTTTGGTTTCGTTGGGTATTTGTGGTTTCGGTACTGTGATGGTTTTTGATTTCTCCATTTCTGTTTTTGAGGTAAGTTTAATCGGTATATGATGAAGCTGCAAAAAACGACTCAGAATCGTTGCCGCTCTGATACTGGGGTCACACAATCTCAATTTCATTTGCTAAAAGTAATAATTGAGTCTATCAAGAGATAAAAGACGACAATTACAAACATATTGATTTTATCAAAAGAGATTGCGCAAGAAACCCATATCGATATTTGGTAGAAAACAGACTTAATCTAATTCAATAAAATTATATATATGATATTAAAGATAATGATTTTCACTAGAATGATATTGGAATGAAGATTATTATTTTCTACAATGTTTATATTTTTAATTATGAGAAGTTATAAATAATTTTTGCTACGAAAAATTAATAAAAACAATTTTATTAAAGATGTAATTGCATTCATTTGACCCATCTCAAAACAATCTTTTAAAATCCTGAGAAATTGTCGCTCCACAAGTAAAGATCTGATTAAAATATGCATAATTAATATATGATCTAGAAGGTACTATAAATAATTTTTAGAAAAATAATTGTAATTATTAATTCATGGTTGCACGAGTGCATGGCTGGATAATAATGGAGAAGATGCACTACATTTAAAATGTATAGTCTTAATAAATTATTTTGTCTAATCCCAAGTAATATGGGACTACAAATACTCTGGCAACTTGGGTATAATATAAGCCTTAACAACCTTGTTGATTTCTCATATTTAAAGAAATGGTAATAATTAACTTAAATTCAAAAGCGCTGGTGGTTTAATGGATAGTGCATTTGAATGTGGAGCAGAAGTTTTGGCGTTTGATTCTTACTGGGCGCAGGTATCATTTAGGGGGTTTTTTGACTGCGCGCATCTTTCTTTACTCCCTCCTTGTGAGAACGGGTATTATTTGTGCGCATCTTTCAAGAAAAAGAAAAAACCCCACCTAGACCCTGGCTTGTACGAGATACTAGAAGTGGCCTTTACCTTTACCGTTATAATAATTAACTTGAATTTTAAAGAACTATGTTATATCTGTAGAAGATATATTATATCATATCATATCATAATAGCCAGTGAATAAATTATATTCGTACCCATTTTCATTGTAGGACCCCAATAATGGCATGTTATACGAAGAGTATTATCATTTGGTAGACTCAAAGGCAAAGCTAGGATATATGTGAAGGGCAAAATGATCTAAGTCTATATTGATAGGGATGCAAATTTAGTTTGAATTTGATTTTGATCCGACTCAATCTTAAGAAAATAGTTCTATTTGAATATAATGAAACAATTCGGCTCTAAAATCAATTTGAATCGAATCTGATAAAAAAATATGCATTCAACTCGACTTTGCCTCTAATCTGATTAATCTGACATTCGACTTTGAGTTTGTCCAAATAGCTATTATTCTAGTTTATACTAGATAAGTTTGTATTTTCTAAGGTCGATATAGACATGCAATTGCAGTCTACTTTTTTAGTTAAGTAGAATTGAATCTGATAAGTTTATTTTATTAACAACGATAAAGACGAAAATTATAACTAAATTATAAAATAACATAATTTATAAGCTAATAAACCTTCAACAACTCTTATATTTTACGATTTTACATTAAAACATGTCCATACAAAAAGTTCAATTTACTTTTAGAGCGACTCTTTTAAGAAACCGACGTGAGCTTTTAATTGTCTAATGTGATAATTTTTACATTAAATAATTAAAGTGAGTATTTTAAATATAAAAGTAGATATTTTTAATTAATTTAATTATATTATTTAACCCAATTTCTAATTATCTCGCAGTAGGAATATCGAATTTATTTTAAGTAAAACCATAGTGATGATTTCATTTGTTGAGGTACTCTTGTGAGAGATCGTCTCTCAGTAAAACGAGCTCAAACAAGAAACATGCCTCATACGAGACGGTCTCATATAGAACAGACTACATATGCTAATAATTTGTATTAATTGGACTCCTTAACCCATACATAAAATGCGTCTCACCGAGTACATTGACATTTTATGTTACACAAATTCTTGCTATAGACCGTCTATAGTATAGACGAGTAAATATAGGTCAGCCCATTTGTTAAATGAATAACTGAATAATCATATCAGCCATTGGGTTGGACTATTGAGAAAGCCGTCTATACCATAAACAGTCTCTCAAGAGACCTTCTATTTGTGTTAAATAAAACTTGAAGTTCCAGCCTTAATGAAAATGCTTGTTTATTAGAAGCCCAATAAAGGTAATAGGGTGGTCGCACATGTGGTCCATATCCCCATTGGAGTGTAAATCATGCAAGATCAAAACTAAAGAACAACAAATGCAAGCCCATTTATAAACCACACCAAATAGGTCTCTATTTTCCTTAAAAAACTTAAAATTTTAAAAAAATAAGACAGCCTCGTAGTGAGATCATTTTTATTAGGCTTGCACAATATACACTTACTGCCTTATACTGATCACTTATACCCTCAAAGGGTTCCTTTACAATCTTAAAGTAATAAATCATAACTTCAAAGTAATCACTTACAGTTTTAAATTGATCACTTATAATCTTATAGTGGTCATTTGTAATTTTACAAATGACCTACAATAATCTTAATAAAGTAATCACTTACAGTTGTAAAGTGATGAACTTATAATCTTAAAATGATAACTTATAATTAGTAATCACTTAAAATATTAAAGTAATTAATTATAAACTTAAAACGGTCACTTATCACCTTAAAGTGGACACTAATCACCTTAGACTAATTACTTACAATCTTAAGGGGTCCTAATTTATCTAGGAAATTTTTTACCCAAATTGGATAATATGATACATGTTCGACCCATTATCATCCCTAATACTAAATTACACGTAGCCCAACTCAATTAATTAAGGTTGCGTTTGAGAATAAGTATTTCATTTGGAATTGTAGATTTCAATTATGAATTCATTAAAAAGGAATTTGAGAATCACAAGCTTAGGGAAGGATTTCTCAAATACTTATCTTTAACCATTTTTTAAAGCATTGGTGGATTTGACTCAAATCTAAATTTGAAAATCTTTTACTTGCCAAACACTAAATTTGAGTTAAATCCACATTTTCAAATGAAATCAACTTTCCCAAACATAGCATAAAAAAATTTAGTCAATATTTTAACCAATTGAAGTCAGTGTTCAAATATCCAAAATATCTAATTTAACATCTAAAATAACGTGCTAAACATTAAATAATTAACCCCATATCTTTACAAGCACAAAATACAAACAACTTTACAAGGCCAATATCAACAACTACAAAGTTAGTATCCAAACCAAATTACACATTAAGAGCCATAACATTCCTACCACCACCATCATGAACATTAATATTTTGTACCCTCTCCTTAGCATGACTCAAACTAGGCCTTTTATCCACATCAACTTCACAACAATCACCCCCAATATGTAGCATCTTAACCATACTCGCCTTACAACTCGTCGAGTTCGACACAATATCAGGGTCAAGCACATCAACTTCTCGGCCTTCTTCTATGGCCGAGGCGACCCATTGCACCACATCGGTGCCACCATTGGTGGCATTAAGATATTGTGTAGGAAATCTACATGTAAGGATCTCAAGAATGACTATTCCTAGGCAATAAACATCACATTTTGGTGATACATTTTTGTGTTGTATAACTTCGGGTGATTTATAACCAAATAATGTTGTTGTTATGACATTAGGGTTAGTTAGTGGACTAAAACCATAGTCCATGAGTAATGGGTCATTGTGTAAGGTAATCATAATGTTGCTAGATTTTAGGTTACCATGTGGTATGTCCAAAGATTTTAATTGAGAGTGAAGAAATGATAGGCCTTCTACTATTCCTTTGATGATTTTTAGACGTGTTGGCCAATTTAATTCTTCGTGCACTTTTCCTCGGTCACCTGAAAGTACGTTTCGAAAAAAGAGAGGTTAGATTGATTAGTATGATAAATAAGGTGTTGAGTGTAAATCTGTAGTTGCACGCGTTGGAAAAATAAGATGGAGTTGGTGAGCATTTAAGTAATTCAGTTCTTAATTATGTATTTGAGTCCTTTTGGGGAAGGGCCAAAAAACAAATTTGTGTGGACTCATGGTAAAGTGGAAAATATTATATCAATGTGGATAATGGTTGATGTGCTTAACATAAGTATTGTACTTTAATCTATAACACAACAGTAATAATGTTAAAGTCTTGTTATCAACATAATGTATTCTTAAATATTTGTGTTCTTCATGTCATTCTATTCATGTTATCCATGTTATCTTCAATATATTTTTTCCTCTTCTAAGCTCCTTAAAGTTTCCAATATCCATAACTCAAGTAAAGAAATTTTTAATTCTTCGTTGCACATGACCTAAATAAGATTCATTTTATTCGTTCCTTTGTTTTCAATTCTCTATTCTTAAGAATGCACGCATCTCGTCTATCCCCATCTTCCTACACTTCTACAAAACCGACATTTTAACCCATATAGTAATGTTGGTCTAGTTATATCTCAACAATTAACTTTACAAGCAAATTCAAGATCATTACTTAAGCCTTCATTTTGAATTTTTCAGATATATATACACGTCTAATTACCCTAGTTTTCTACAATTTCCTTTTTAAAACCCATCACTCTAAGAGAGAAAATAGTACCTATGGGATATGCAATGCATACACAAAAGAATTACACAAGAACAATACAAACATATGAAATTGTTAATGAAGTTAGCAAAACATAGGAAATAGATTGATCTTACCATGTAGAAGGTAATGTAAGCTTCCTTTAGGAACATATTCATAAATAACCAACTTCTCCTCCCTTGTATAATGATAAGCCAAAGGAGGCAAAACATTCCTATGTCTAAAACTAGCTAACATCCTAATATGTGCATCAAAACCATCCTTTTGCAATACATTAAGCTCACACATCCTCTTTACAACAACTCCTAATCCGTTACCCATAATCGCCTTATAGGCCGATCCCATGCTCCCATTTCCTAACACTTGAGCCGGTGCTTTCATCAAATCCGTCAATCCAAACATTCCCTTATCAACGTTAACAATGACAAAATCCCCTGTCCCCGCACTACTACCTCCTCTCCTACGACTCCCTTTACTCGAGGAAATGTTAGTTAAACCTCTAATATCTATCCCTATCGCGGCCTTATTAGGCTTGTTTTCGGGTTTATTACTTGTAGGAATATCTTGTTTTTCTCTTCTCTTTTCTATAATGAAGATAGCTAAGACAACCAAGGATAAAAGCACAACCGTTACACTTACAAAAATTGATAAAATCCCTTGAAATTGCCTTATATTATTATGTTCTTGATTATGTTTCAAATCACCTATAGATGTCATAGGAGAAATTGGGGGTGTTTCATGATTATTTCCTTTAATCATAGCCGTACAATCTTTCCTTACAATCACCCCACAAAGATTAGGGTTCCCTACAAAAGAACTACCACCCCTAAAGTTCAAAAGACTCATAGGAACTTGCCCTTCTAAATCATTATATGATAAGTTAAGTCTTTCCAAAGGAGGTTGCTTAAGGGGAGGAACCATGCCTGAAAATCGATTATTTTCGAGATGTAACTCGACTAAATTCCTTAGTAAGGCTAACGACGATGGAATTTCACCCGAAAATGAGTTATTTGCTAGCCAAAGTTTCTTCAGAGATCCCATGTTAATGAAAAAATCGGGATCAATGTTCCCTTCAAACTGATTGTCGGACAAGTAAATGGCTTTTAACGAGGTTAATCGATTAAGCTGAGGGATAAAACCCGAGAAATGATTGTTTTCGAAACTTAGAGTTCGAAGTCCTACAAGATTAGACAATGCATCAACATCAATATTGCCTGATAAGCCCATAGATTTTAACCTTAGGCCCATTACAAGCCCATTAGCACAAATGACTCCTTTCCATACACTAGTCTTGTTTTTGCAAGGAAATGTGTTAGGGTCCCAAGAGTTTAGGGACTCAAAATTTGTGAAGGAATTCTTTAATTTTAGCAAGGCTTCTACATCATTAAGGGAATGTACCCTTAAACATAATATGATGATCAAAATATAATATGGTAATACAATGCCCATTTATATTTTTACCCAAAAAATATATTTGAGGAATAATTATGTGTTGTTCTTGATGATGATAAGATCAATTTCTTGCTTTTTTCAATTATTTTTATGTTTTTTTGAATTTTTTTTGATGATTTTTCATTCATCCAATGCCTAGAAATCATGATGTTTTTTTCTAAAATGTATTTTTTTGGGGTTTTTTTAAAAATATATTTGGTTTTTTTTGTGATAAATTAAAGGATAAGGTTAGAGAGCCTCAAATTGATAGAGGTCTCAAAAGAATCAAAATGTTTAGGAAAAAGAGGGGAAAATTGAATGATTAGAGAAAATTTCTTGATTTTACAAAATCATTTACTTGCCGGAAACAAAGGAATTGTATTATTTTTGGTCCATCAAATTCTAGGAACAATTTTAGCCCTATCTTGAGGTAATTTCCATTTATTAATTTATTTGTAATACTTTTTCTTTTAATGAAACGGTCTTGCGGTGAAATCTTCTCTATTGTGGTGATACATGTACAATTAGTATACATGTACAATTAGTATACTGAAGTGAATAAATTACAGTTTTAAAGTGAAAAATTAGAAAAAATAGCTAATTTTATATATATATATATATATATATATATATATATATATATATATATATATATATATATATATATATATATATATATATATATATATATAGGTCCCTCTCATGGTGAGACGTCATACAAAACGAGTTTAATTTTTTTTTCCTTTGTTCGAAATAATAATATACTTTTGTTCATAATTTAAATCAATTTTTATTTTTATAAACAATATAACTAAAATATATATTTAAATTTTTTATCAGAATGAAATAAATGTTGCTACATAAAAATGTATTTTTGACTTGGTCATCAATAAAATCATATGCAAGTCTTTGAATTCATAAATTAAATTTTAAGCTAAAATAATATTTTCACAAGTGTACATTTTTTATTAAAATATTTATCAAATATGCCCGGGGCGAGCAAATTAACAATTGTGCTCAGACGAGCCTTTATTAAATTTGTAGGCATTACAAAAATATTTATTATATATAGCCCATGAATATACACTTATTTAGAGCTAACCTTAACGAAGGGCGGAACAAAGGGTATAAGGGTGTTATTTACTTTATATGCTACATTTTCGAGTACGGTACCAAATAACTATTATAAACCATTAAAATAAAATATAGCAAAGTAAATAAAATTTTAACTTTATATACTTGGCAGAAGATTCAAATGTCAAATATACATACAAAAGTAATCAAAAAAGTAATTATCAAATAAATGGTAAAATAGAGACCAAAATTAAACATCAATATGTTTTGAACCCTTGACCATACTATATTATCTTATTGTGTATATTGATAAAGCTTGTGTGTGATACGATGCAGACTTGTGGAGTTCGCTACAGCTGCACTGAGTGTCATCAGTGACGGAATCAGAATTTTATCTTATTCTTTCTCGAGCCGGGAGACTCTTTAGCCGTGCTCTCCTTTATGAGTATGAGTTGTCGTCGTCCTTTACTCTGACAATAGTTTTCTATGAGCGAGATATACCGAGTATAATGATGATGATGACCACTAATATCACAAGAAGGAATGCTATCGGCTATGCTACATTTAACCGATAACTTGTAAAAAATCTATTTAAATATGAAATTCTTAATTTCTAGAGGCTTTAGACGGTCAGATATGTTGAACAGACCTAGAATTGTCCATTTCACCTTTAACTTTTGCTAATCACGCTCAAAACGTTTTGAAGTCTCTTTCTCTCAAGTCGCTCTCAAAAGTTCATAGATAAGTCAAACTAAATTCACAAACAACAATTTCAAAAAAACACTATCAAAATGGAGATTGTTCAAATTGGGTGAACTTAGTCAATAAAAACTTTTTTCTTATGAGTTGATTTTGTATGTTCAAATTTTCTTTCACCAATTGTTAATCTTTTACATTCACTTAAAGCTTCCTAACTCTACTTTTGGGCCTCCTAAAGCTTAAGTAGAGTTCTTCATTCATCATCTTATCGTTATCATACCCAGTGTATTTCGCCCATAGGCGAAGCTACACTGGGGGCAAGCAGTGGCCTGGCCCCCTTGCCGAAAATGCAATCCTTTATAATTTTGGTTTTGGCCCCCTTACTAATATAGGAGTATTATATAATGTTAGAGTATATAACATATTATGGGGTCTCAACTATCAGCTTAAGCTTTTGGTTGAGTTGGTTCCTTAACATGGTATTAGAAGCCAACGTGACAAGAGGTCACGGGTTTGAATCTCAACTACCCCTCATTTAACTGGAATATTTAGCACCAGGTATGAGGAGGATTCGAGGAAAATAATCTGATTTGAGTCCAAAGAAAAAGTTATTCGATTCCAAATCCGAGTTTATGATGCGAGTCCGAGTTAGAGACGGACCGGAATTGGACCTTATTAAAAATCCAATACTCCGACTCTGACTCCGAAGGAAATCCCACTTTGTATTTGACTTTTACCCTAATATTTTCTTTTCTTTAAAACTCTAGACGTGACTAATTCAAGTTCTCTCTAATACTAATTATAATTAGAATAAACTTAATATCTTTATTTAGATTAATCAATCAAATTAGATAAAGAGAAATAAAATACGATAAATCAAAATGCAAGAAAAATTTGTTAAATTATGATAGTAGGACTACTTTTCTTGTTAAACTTCAATTGAAAGTATATACTCCTATTTCTTTGTTAAATTGTATTTGAAAAAAATATTTTATTAATTTTATTATTACCATATATATTAAAACAATAAAGTTTGATAATAAAGTTTGTATGCTTTAAAAAAATATGTTCTTGACTATTTCAAGGAAACTTCATATTGACATGTTAGTGGTTGGTGGCCATAAATTACATTTGCCCACTAAAAATAATCCTTGGCCACAAAACTTGGACTTCATTTACAATTTGCCATTTGTCTTCTAAAATTTAGTTTGGAGTTTGGACACTTTTTCAAACCTCCAAACTACCAATCACGTTTTCTATAAAAAAAAAAATCTTACCATAATTTGTGATCTTTCCTATCAGCTAGTCTTTTGAGAGATTGTTTTTCTGATAGACGTCTTTTAGGCCCAATTCATTAAAGCTTATTGCCTACATTAACTCTACATTTTCCCTAATGAGTCAACCCATTTAAAGATAGTCTTTCAAAGAGACCGTCTCTCACAAGAATTTGTGCTTTCCAGCAGGGAATGTCATATGTCCAAATGTTCCGTACTCTATTGAACCTGTTTCAAATCTACTTCTGTTTTTAGAATTTGGGTCTAATTTTTTGCGACACGGCAAATTCAAATTCAATTTTGGGTCAAAAAATTAATGAGTCTGAGTTGGATCTAAGGTCTTCGGATCTAGACCAGACCCATGTCTTTCCTCTAGACCCACTTAAGACTAGTCTGCTAGACCCATCCTAGTCCCGTCAAACCTGACCTAGACTCGCTCTAGACGTACCCGACCTATTATACACTCCAAAATTAATTTTAAATTTGTTCTAAACCTATTTCTATATTTAATTTGAACTCAATATAGACTTATATACAACTCATAGACCTATTTTAATACTAATGAAACCTTTAAATTATAAAAAAGTTTTAAGTGTGAATAACTAAATCAATATAAGTGTGGAATTGATCGGACCCTGAAACTTGACTCATGACAATTTCTACTTACAAATACTCCGCTTCGCCAAAATAAATAGCCTCATTTGCATTTGGCATATAGTCTAAAAATTGGTACCATGGGTAAAAGACTTTGATAATAATATAGAGAACCTAGAGTAAAACAGGTAGAGTCATATTCAAAAATAAAAATGAGATAAATTTATTACAACAGACTAAGATGAAAAATTAGACAATTTAAACAGACAAACAAATACTTTTTTGTTTTCATATATATATATATATATATATATATATATATATATATATATATATATATATATATATATATATATATATATATATATATATATATATATATATATATATATATATATATATATATATATATATATATATATATAAGTAATTTTGACAAATCCAAAGCTACTAGAAGTATAATACCACTGACATTTTTACATATCAATACTTGTAGTCAAAGTAAGATTAAGGCATGTGTATTGGTAATGTAAAAGTTAATCAATAGTAATTGGCTAATTGCATTGTATTGACTATTGACAAATGATATGGAGGTAACTAAATATATGACTCTTTGACTTTTGATAATCATATTTAGGGGTGTTTTAAATTGTATATCGAATTATATCGAATTGAAATATTTGATTTATTGGAACGCAAAAAGTATGATTCGATTTCGATTAGAATTTTAAATTCTTATAACTTTTGTCTTTTTATAGTAGTAATAAATTATACTTTCACATAAATATTTAAGTTTTAAGTTCACTTTGCTTTTCTTTAATCAAACTTATTCTTCAATATTTGAAATAAAAAATCATTTCGTAGATATAGTTGAATTGAAGGAAAATTTTATATATTGAGTAAAAAGTAATTTTCAGTTTTGACCAGTCAATCGTTATATTTGATGGTCAATTGAAAAAAAAAAACGCAACGTGTTACTCTTTGGAAAAGAAGTAATTTTGTTAGGTATTTTTAACAAAACTTTATTTATTAGGTACCTTTTAAAAAAAAATTCTTAGAAACTTTTTAACAATTTTTCCATCATAATATTAAGTTTTTATAAATTTTAAATGTATATAATTCAATATACTACTATAAATTATCAATATAACACCTTAAATTGCATAAAAAAATCAATTTACAGGGTTAATTGAATTTACGGTGCAGTAAGTGACTCTGGCATTACAAAAAATTGTGATACTTTCAGACATTCGTCTTTTTTAATGAGGCTGACAACTGAACGACTTTGTTTTATGATCAAAGCCCAAGGCACAATTACTAAGCAGGGCCGGCCCTAAGTTTTTAGGGGCTTAGAGCGAAAGATTATTTATGGCTCCAAAATTATTGTATGCATGAAAAGTTCGAACCTTAACATTAATTGAAAACTAAAATTTATGAGGGGCTCTGTTTATAGGCCACCTTGCCCTTGCTTAGTACTGGTGATGTTAGCAGAGGTGTTCATTCGAATCATCAGGTTGATTTCGAGTCAGGTGTTTCGGGTCGGTTCAAAATTGGGTTTGTGTTCACATTGGTTTTTACATAAATGTAGATCCATTTTTAAGTCGGGTCAAATCGAATTCGATTATAAAATTGGGTGTCTATTAGATTTTCAGATCTGTTTTGTACAACTCTAAATATTAGCGAGACTTCTTCAAATGGAGACTGACCCACTGCATTTAATTTGATATTGAAATATAATATGACCACTGTCTTTCCTATTTGCTTGTCTCACTTAAGGCTGAACATAGTTTGGTCTAAACCGTAAACCAAACCGGACCAAACCGTAATTTAAGTATTTGGTCTGGTCTACGGTCTAAATGGTCTGGTCCAGTTTTATTTTTTTAAAAATTACGGTTTCCGGTCTGGTCACGGTTTTTAAATTTTTAGACCAGACCGGACCGGGAAACCGTATTAAAATTACGGTCTGGTGAAAACCGGAAACCGTAACCCAAACCGTATTTTAAGAGGGCTATTAGGACTTGACTTTAAAAGTTTTATTTTAATTTGGCCCAAGTACCAACCCCATTACCCTCAAATACTAGTAAACTAAAAAAACCCTAGGTATTCTTAACATTACTCTTCCTAATTCCTAAATGAAGCAAAACGGCGCTTCATACAACCTGCCAATGCCATTGTCCTCCTCTTCCATTACTTCCTGAATCTTCATTCTTCTCCTTGTTGCTACTTACTTCAGTCCATCATCATTCACGATCACGAGTCGACTCACCAGGTAGTCTTTCTTCAACTCTTTCTTAGTTTTTCATTCATGAATCTTCTCCTTCTTCAACTCTTTTTTAGTATTTCGAATATTAATACGGTTTTCCGGTCAGGTATCCGTTAGTCAGTCAGTGTTCTTCGATTTTTCAACACAGAATCAAGTGTAGAATCTCGTAATGTAAGTATTTTGGTTTTATTTTTTGATTTTTTTAATTTTTCTGTTTTATTTCAATTTTTTATGACTTGATTTTTTTTATTTTTGGTGTCTGTTTGATTTTTCAGTATTTTGGTAGTTCGTCAGTGTTCTTCGGTTTGATTTGGTAACGAAAATGGTTATTGTTTGATTAGAGTTGTCTTTAGCCGACCTTGTTATTGTTTGATTAGAGTTTTCTTTTGATACTTGTTTTGAACTTTTGATGGTGTTGTGATTAGAGTATTATGACTTACATATGTTTTGAACTTTTGATGGTGTTTTGATACTTGGACGACCTTGTTATTGTTTGACTAGAGTTTTCTTTGGCCATTATTGTTGTCATTTTTGTGTAGTGTTGATAGGAGTTATTATTATTATTATTATTATTATTATTATTATTATTATTATTATTATTATTATTATTATTATTATTATTATTATTAGTATTATGTTTATTTAATAAAATCATATTTTTTTGATGTTTTTTTTATTGTACAGAGCTATCGAAGATCAGTTTGGCTCCTTCAGTTATCGACGTTCCTTAATACAATTGTTTATTTCTGGATGAAGTCTTTATTGTACTTAATTATTGTAATATTTTGAATTTGGTGATGTATTTTGTTTATCGGTGGTTGAAGACTTGAGACGTTTCTATTTGGTTTGAACTATATTTTGTCAATGTCGTTTGGTGATGTAATTTTTCATGGTAATGTATGTATTTGAACTTTAAAGGCTTTCGTAGACTTAATTAATAAATCGGAATATATATATTAATACTTACGTATGTATAAATGAATACACTATCTTATAATTAAAATATAAAAATACAAAAAAAAAGAAGAAAAAACCGTAGACCAGACCAGACCAGACCGGTCTAGAACGGTCTGGTCCGGTCCGGTCTGGTGTCTTGACTGGTCTGGTCTGGTCTAAAAAATTTCCAGACCGTAATTTCTGGTCTGGTCTGATTTTTCCGTCAAACCAGACCAGACTAGACCGTGTGCAGCCCTAGACTCTCACTCCACTTGCTTTTTCTTTTTTATACATACATGTGAATTATATGTTCACGTATAACTCGCTACATAACAACTATTGATATCATTTAAGTTTATTTTATTACTTCTTTTTATTTATAGAGAATGGAATATTTTTTATTGGGTTAATTTACTGAAAAAGTCTCATTTCTATTTTGGTCTTTCTTTTTTACCCTTTTACCCTTACTACAACAACACAACACATAAATATCAATAGTTCAATATCCTTTATGGAAAAAGAGAGTTTTCGCCCACTTTTAAGTGGTCTCCCACCCCTCTTTGGTTTTAAAGAAAAGACCAAATGTCCCATTCTTTGTGGCCAAATGAATTTTTATTTGAATTGTCTAATCTTATACTTATATAATGTTAAATTTTTATAGTTTTGAGATGTGTATATTTAATATATAAATAATTAAAATAAAACATTGAAATTGCGTAAAATGTTAAATGTAGCAAATATAATGAAGTGAAGGAAACATTATATTATTTTTTATATTTTTAATTCGTTTAGCCAGTAGACTAAGTACTCCTTCTGTATCTTTCATTTATGTTTCCTTCATTCTCAAATAATCGTTGCATAAAGATAAGGAAAAATTGTCCTGAATAATCCAACCTATTGCCAATTTGCTATAAATAATCCCTACTATTGATTATTTATAAATAATCCGACCTTTGAATTTTTTTTGCTCACAGCATCCCTTTTCACATTTTAACCGACTACTATAGCTACTTACGACCAAAGAAGAGTTGGGGTAGACCAACAAAGAAGCATAAGGAGGAAGAAGAAGTGAGAGTAATGACTAATAGGTACCTACAATAGTCTGTGAAAATGTGAAAAGGGGTGCTGTGAGCAAAAAAAATTCAAAGGTCGGATTATTTATAAATAATCAATAGTAGGGATTATTCATAGCAAATTGACAATAGGTCGGATTATTGAGAACAATTTTTCCTAAAGATAATTGATACTATATTCATCTTTCAAACTTATTTTATATATTGCAACTAATGTATTAGAAAAAATAGTCAAATGATATCTTATTTAAATCGTCTAATCGAATACTTTCATAATATCAAATTTTATAATTTTTAGTAAATATAGCCTAAGATATATAAATGATTAAAGTTATGCAATTGATTGAGTAATCGAATAAATTAGGTCGAAACATAGGATATTCGATTTTATTTATGGTAGAAATTTAGTATGGCAGAAGTCAAATATTACTACTCAAAAATCAAAGAGAAAAAGATAAAAATTCTCACAAATTGAGAATTCATAAACATTAAAAAAAACTCAAGCAGATATATAACGCAAAAAATATTTAAACATCAATACTCAAACCTCAAACATATATAAATGAAGCATAAAATAAACAACAAATTACTCAAAAAATCTATACGGAAATAAATCAAAATAAAAAGATTCAATATGTACAAAGACTAGGATAATATCAAAAACAATATCAAGATTCAAGAAAAATCACTATTCAAGTAAAGAACCTAGAAATAGACATAGAAATGGAAGCTACTAAATAAGAAAGTACTCAAAATTTTCAAATATTGTAAAATTAGTTGCTTGACATGGTATCAGAAGCCAGCGTGATAAGAGGTCATGATTTTGAATCTCAATCACCCCTCATTTAAAGTAGATAGTTAGCGCAATGTTTGAGAAGACTTGTGTTGCATCAACACTTCTAGTCCAAAGGGCTCTCGTGTAATGGGGCATGTTAGAGTATATAAATCATGAGGCCGGACCCTCAACCATAAAACCTTAAGCTTACGCTTTTTGTTAAGTTGGTTCCTTGACAGTAAAAACATCGCAATTCAATGCTTCTTAAAAAGGACACTTCCTGTATCCTGCACAAGGTAGAGTCTGGGTGGGGGGGTTTTGTTTTTCCTGAAAGATACGGATAAATCATATCCATTCTCCCAAGAAGGGAGTACAGAGAGATGCGCGCAATCACAAAACCCCTAATTGATATCTGCGTCCAGTAGGAGTCGAACAGCAAACCCTTAGATTAGCACTAAGTTTGCAATTTCTTCGATGCTTTGTTTCATCAACCAAATTAGGAGTGTGATTAACTTAGTCTCCTTGGGCACCCTGCTTGGTGCGAGATACCGAAAAGGTACTTTTTTTTTTTATAACTAAAGCAACCATATAAACACTTTATGGCCATGAAATAATACAAGCTTCCACATCATCCAATGCATGGAAATTTCCATGAGTCTAATAAACAAAGGAGTCCAAATTATTATGAGAGCTCAAATCACCCTACAACAAGTGTTACTTCAAGAAACTTCTAATTGATTTATTTTTAGTTCAATATATTATTAGTGTCTATTTTTGTGTTAGATTGTATTAAAATGTGTTGTAAATTTCACTATCAATTCTTATCAACTATTGTTGATACTCTTTTAAACATATATTTTCTTGGTATAGAAAATTTGGGAATTTTAAGAAAAAAGTGAATTTCAAAAAAAAAATGAATATTGATAATAAATAAAAAAATGAATTGCGTGGAGCAAATTTAAAAAGTTAAAAATTAAAAGAAAGTGGTAGGTTATTGTTCAAAAATAGATTTGATACAAAACAAAAGGGAGGAACCTAAATAGCAATTAATGCAAAGTAAATGAAACGAACAAAGTACTTTTACGGCTCGTTTGGTAGATAGTAATAAATGACGGTAATAGAAATGAAAAACTAGTGTATTTTTAGTTGAAAAATGTCATGGCTACCTTGATGGTCATGCTTGTTCAATTTCAATCATCTCATTTCTTCATAAAATTTAGGAAAATTCCACAGGGTAACATCCAGTTTTAATGAAATGTCAGTGGTAGCACTGTTTTATGAAAATTTCACATGGTAGCATCAAATTTATGCACTATCCAATTGTCATAGCATTTTCCGTTAAAGTTATTGTTAAATTCTGTTAATTCATCATTTTGTAGGTTTTTTTCCACATGGTAGCATCAAATTTTTGTTTAATTAACCATTTTAACGTACTCTTTCGAATAAGTACTTGTTTTGATGTTTAATTCACCGTTAATTCATCAATGCCCATAAATATTTAATAATTTTATGAAAAATTTATAAATGTTAAATAATAGGAAAAAATAATTTTAACATTTAATTCACCATTTTAATTTTAAGGAAAAATTGTCGAGAATAATCCGACCTATTGCCAATTTGCTATGAATAATCCCAACTATTGATTATTTATAAATAATCCGACCTTTGAATTTTTTTTGCTCACAGCACCCATTTTCACATTTTAACCGACTACTATAGCTACTTACCACCAAAGAAGAGTTGGGGTACACCAACAAAGAAGCATAAGGAGGAAGAAGGAGTGAGAGTAACGGCAAGTAGGTACCTACAATAGTCGGTTAAAATGTGGTAAGGGGTGCTGTGAGCAAAAAAAATACAAAGGTTGGATTATTCAAAAATAATCAATAGTTGGGATTATTCACAGCAGATGGTCAATAGGTCGGATTATTCAGGACAATTTTTCCTAATTTTAATTCGTCGGTCGAAACAAGTACTCTTTCGAATAAGTACTTGTTTTGATCGGATTTTCGAAAGGGTTATCCAAAAGGATAGTCACGACGTCCGTTTTTTAAAAAAATCGTTATGATGGGTAAAAATGACGTCAAATATCTTTTTCGATTTACGTAACGGAAAATAGGTGAATAAGTACTTGTTTCGACCAGATTTCCGAAAGAGTTACCCAATAAGGATAATTGCAATGTCCGTTTTGTGAAAAAAAACTGTTATGATGGGTAAAAATGACGTCAAATATCTTTTTCGATTTACGTATCGAAAAATAGGCGAATAAGTACTTGTTTCAAATGAATTAGATTGTTTCTTATAATTTTTCCATAAAATTATTAAACATTAATGAGCGTTAATGAATTAAACGGTGAATTAGACATTAAAATGGTGAATTAAACAAAAACTAGATGCTACCATGTGGAAAAAACTTACAAAATAATGAATTAAACAGAATTTAACAAGAACTTAACGGAAAATGCTACGGCAATTAGATAGTACATAAACTGGATGCTACCATGTGGAATTTTCTTAAAACAGTGCTACCACTGACATTTCATTGAAACTGGATGCTACCATGTGAAATTTCCCTAAAATTTAGTCCAATTCACTACCATTGGTAGAGGTGTATTAGACGTAGTAATGAAAATTTGTAAACAAAAAACTTTTTGTGATAAAAGTTTCATTACCCTGGAAATGATATGGAACATTTAATGAAATTTTACACTATAAATCATTCTTATTACCACCATTTGGTACCACTAACCAAACACATCGTTAGTTTTACATGCACATTCTCATCCTCATAATTACAAAGAAACTTCCTTTTTCATTGTTTCTTTATAAAAATCAATTCCTCTTTAAAAGTATCTTTTTGATTCTCAAATCTCAACACAATCATCATCTTTGAATAATTATATTTTTAAATAACAAATCTTTACTAGCTAAATCTTAAATAATTAATAAACAAAATTTTCAACAAAAGCTCAAACAATTGACACATAGAAGTACAACTATACAAGGGTAAATTAGTAATTTCCAGGGATACATCACAAAAATATCTAGCTATCATATCAAATGGTTTACAACCTTTCATATACTTCTACTTGGTTGCTTCTCACCGACGACCTTATCTTTATTAAGTAATCCCTAGATCGCTTTCAAATCATTTTCTATTTTAGTTCGTTTCACTTATTTTAATACCTTAATTTTATTTTAAGTTTCTATATTTATAAGAAATATCACTATATCTTATGTCGTAAAAAATGTTGATGTGATTTTTTATTATGCTGCTAAAGGGTCTAATAAATGTCACTTAATCCTCTATATATACTTCTAGAAATTTAAAATAGCGACTTTTAAATTAAATTTCGCTAAGTATATCTCACTAAAAACAAAATATGTTGTAGTGATTTCGTCAGCCCATTATGACACATAAGATGCAATATGATACAAAAAAGAGTAACAATAATGAGACCATCTCTATTGGACTTATTCATGTACATCTATTATATTAAAGTGATTAGTTACAATTTTAAGCGATCAATTACAAACATGAATAATATATTTCCTCTAATTTTTAATAGTAGCTACACTTCTGTTTTTTACGTTATATATCCAATGCACGATTTTATTATTTAATATCTTTAATTTCATATGATAAAAAATCCTAAAAATTTAATATTATCAAATCAAATAGCACTACAACAAATTTAGTTTTTTGCAACATTGGATTTAGTGGCATTAAAAAAATGCCACTGATTCATATTTTTAATGTAATAATTATTGGTTTTTATTTTAAGTTCCACCATAAAGTGATTTAGTGACACTTAATTTGGTCTTTAGTGGCATATGTAATTTGTCACTATAATCTATAGTGACATTTGTGAGAAATGTCACTATATCCTATGTTGCTAAAAGCTTTAGTGTCACTTTTCAATATGCTGCTAAAGGGTCTAATAAATGTCACTAAATCCTCAATATACACTATAAGAAATTTGAAATAGCGGCATTTAAATTAAATGTCGCTAAATATATTTCACTAAAAGCAAATAATAATGTTGTAGTGTGCATTAAGACCAATCAAACAAGATTCCACTTATATACATGAAGAAATTTATACAAATAAGATCAATTGATAAACAATAGTTGCTACAAAAAACTATAATAACTATTAAAACCGAAAATATATAAATCTATCTCATGATAAAACGGTCTGATTCAAAACGAACTTTAATAATTGTTAAATAAAAAGGTCAGCATAATAATTGTGGGTACCGAAGCAAAAAACACGTGAAAAATAATCGTAGACAAAAGAAGTACAAAAAGAGGTCCACAGGACCATATTAAAAGATAGCAACAACTAAAAAGACAACCTTACCTTACCACCATAAACACGAGTATTCAATTCTAGGAAACTACCTACTTTTTTTTTTTTTATTATAATAATTATTATTATTATTATATTATTTATTTTCTCTTTCATTAAGACTATATATTTTCTTCATTTTCCTACATTTTTTCTTCCCTTCTCCATAACTAATACCATTATTAACCAATTCTAATTCATATATTAATTCTAAGTTTTTAATTTAAACATTTATTTTGGAAGAACATTATAATTATGGAAGCCGAGATGTTGTTATCGAAACGAATGGAGAAGAAGAAGATAACGAAGTCTAATTTTAAAGAAACATGTTGTAAATTTAGTAAGTTTTTGAAGGAGAAAAGAAATTTAGGACAATTTGATGCTTTTAAGAGTATTGCTTCATCTGAGCTTGATATCATTAATGGTATATATTCTTTTTCTATTTCTATTTATTTTTTAGTTATGTTTGTTAAGGTTACATTCTCTGTTTTCATATGTTTTTCTTAAATATAATTTGCAAATTTTAGTGAGAGACTTTAATTATGATTTCTTATTAATAGATTTGTCGCAATATATACTTTCTAATATGAATGTTTAAGAACTTTTAAAAACTCGCAACTAAAATTATTTAATTTTTAAATTTGCATTATGATCCGAAAAAAACGTGAATGAGATTGATAAATGAAAAAAAGTATGAGTTTATCACTTATGAATTTAATTAAGTTTAGATTGGTTTAATTTATTTGATAAATTTACCATAACTCGTCTTGTATGAGACTATCTCACTATCCATGACATATACTCTTATAGTTAGGTAATTTGTTTAATTTATCACATTAAAATTATACGTGATTACTTTAACATACTTAATATATATAGACCTTCTAATTTAAGAATTTGCGAAGTTAAAAGGTTAGAATTGTAAATGGTATTCAAATTAAATGAGTTTGAGTAAAACTTATCATGTTGAGTTAATTTGGTGAACAAATAATTTGGAAATTCGAACATAAATGAGTCATTTTATTTTAAGTTCATTAAAATTCGACTAGTTGGCACGCGAAAATATTGTTAATGACTTTTTGATTTTTGGTGGTTGTAATTTGAAAAAAAAAACCCATATTTTAATACTCTAATTTTAAAAAGTTTCAAATTTAATGGCTTGTTTAGAAAAAAAATGTATATTTAAGTGAAATAAAAAAGGCTTCTCTTCACTTTTAAATGCATATTATTTTGTACATAGATTAATTATTTTGAGTAATGTTAATTAATATTTTAGTTAAATTTATATGTAGGGGTAAACTCATTCCCCAAAAATATGGAAAAGGAGAAAATGTCTTTGAAGCTCTTTCCTATGAAGAACTCAATGAATGCTGGTGCTGAGAACTTACCAAAAAGTATGGCCCAATCAAGGTAAATCATATTCCTTTTTTATTTTAAGGATTTTTTTAATTCCAAATATTGTTAATTCAGGGCCGGCCCTAAGGGTGGGCAAGAGGGGCCGTCGCCCAGGGCCCCTTGTCAAAAAAGCAAAATTAATGATTGTAGAAGGTCTATATAAGTTACAAATTGAAAAGAAAAATAGCCCCAATGTGTTATTTCGCCCAGAGCCTTATATATCAAAGGTCGACCCTGTGTTAATTATCATATATATATTTAAGTGATTTGGTTGTTGGATGAAATGGTCTGATTAATTAATGATAATGAAGATCTTGTGATATTTCATTTCATATTAATTAAGGAAAATCTCTTAAGATCATACTACATAATTAATTAATTATAATGATCTTTTTAGCTCAATTATTTTCCTCAATATATAATTAAGGATCATTTACCAACTATAGCCTCTAAGTTTACTCAATTTCAAATAAACAGCTGCAAACTTTGTTTTTTACCAGCTACAGCCTCCAACTTACCAAACATGACATCAAAACAGCCAAAACACCTCATTTTAACCCCATTTTTACCCCTTTTTTGGTTGTTTTGGCTGTCTCGGTTGACTGTTTGGTAATTAAGTTAGAGGTTGTAGTTGGTAAAAAACAAAGTTTGCGGCTGTTTATTTAAAATTGAGTAAACTTAGAAGCTGTAGTCGGTAAATAATCCTATAATTAATGATCGTAAAATTTTACCCTCTAATTAAGTACTAGGTTATTATTATGAACTTGATGTGTGGTAATTATTGTGAATTAGCTAACTTTTAGCATGGTACAACATCATATATTGTAATATTGTACTCTTGTGAAATTAAATATAGCATTATTTATGTTTAAATTTTAAAAATAAAAAATGCCCCATTTGTCAAAGTTATAACTTAAAATATTTCCTCTTCTCAAAAGAGAATATAGTAAATTATTAAGAAAATATATACTTTGTACCTAAATCCAAAATCATTAATTGATTATCATCACCGCATGATCCTTATAAAAAAGCTAAAACTCTTTTCATATTTTAATAAGCATACTATTAATGATTTTATTTTTTGGGTTCTCCTTCAATTCATGAATTTATAATGGTATGACGATCAATAACTAAGTTTTTTTTAATTATTATTGATATATAGGGAATTTCTCGCATCAAAGGAAGAGCCAAAGAATACTACACCATGCATGACCATATTTTATGGTGGAAAAGTGTTGGTTTTCAATGGATTGCCCGAGGAAAAAGCTCAGGAAATCATGTCAGTTGCTAGTCGTGGGAACATAAAGGCCAATGTTGAGAGTCAGACTCAGACTTCGACTCAAACTGAAACTCAGACTCCTATTCAAACTCCACGCAATGTAAAGTATATAACAACGACTGATGTTGCACAAGGATTAGTTCCTCAAGGACCTTCTAGCTTGTACGATTTACCTCTTGCAAGACGAGTCTCCCTTCATCGATTCATGGAGAAGAGGAAGCATCGGATCGCGAACAATGCACCATACCATTTACAAAGTTCAATGGTGGAAATATCAGATTTGCATCCTCAAAAATTCAACATGATGAAAAGTTTGTATGAGCCGCAACAACTTGAGTTGAAATTATAAATTTGTTAAACCTACAATTTTATGTCTCAAATGTAGTCTAAGGTGCATTATTAAGATTTAAGAGACTCTAGTTTCTATATGTGTACATTTTTTTATTTGCTAGTTTGTAAGGTATGTGATCCTTACCCACTATGATACAAAATAGGTGTATCCCTTATTATGTATTAGATTCATATTTTCATGCCTTTATTTTTTAATTACAGTTTTCAGTATCAAATTTGGGAATCGGTAGATGTTGAATAAATAATGATAAGAATTATATTTAGTCGTTTTGAAATTATTATTTTTATTCTTAATTACTGTGAAAAAATTAAAAGGATTGAGAGAATACTTTTAGTGCTAATGTATTGCACTTTTTTATTCATGCTATTATGCATATGCTATACTCCTATGTTTTCTTGAGATTGCTCTTTAAGGGGATGACACAAGAATTAAGAAAAATCAGTAAAAAGTTATATTAGTGGATTATCAAAGGTGAGGTCATATCCAAAAGAATAACATAACAATTCAGTAATACATATTAAAATAATAACTAAATGAGGCAAAATCAAATAGATGAAGGGAGTACTTCTTTAATTTGATCTAGAAGTCTCGAATCAATTCGAAGTCCAGAAGATCATTCTCGAGCCGGTGTACACTTTGATCGCACTTTTTCTATGGGTATGAGTTGCCGTCGTATTTCCCTCTACATACCCTGATCATAGTTTTTTATGAGCGGGATGCACTGGGTATGATAATGATGATGATTAAACTATAATTAAAAAGGATTTGTCTAAATCAGCCTTCCACTCATTGATAATGGTTTTAATTTGTACTAAGAAAGAGTAGTTGACTAGTTGTAGATGAGCTGCATTGGACACCCATTTTGACAGTTGACCTAATAAATTACATATAATATGACTCGTATTTAAGATAACCTAATTAGTCTACTTTAGCTTAATCAATTAATTAAATAATTAAGATAAAGCATACCCAAAAGTCCAAGAAATACGACCCATTGTCGAGTTGACTATTAAAATTAAGAAACTAGAGATAAATTGTGCCAAAAATATCCATAAATTGTTGTATGAGACTGTTTCATCGTGAGGCGTTTTTTTAATATGGGTTAAATAATTAAAATAATACAATTATTAGCATATGGATCTCTTTGTTTTGAGGTTGTCTCATCGAGAGATGATTTCTCAGAAGATTAGCTCAAAAATATATGTTGTCATTTGATGAAAAAAAATTTCTCGAAAATAATGATAATTATTAGGAAAAATTACCTTGAATAATTCAACCTTTTTATGATTTTCCTACAATAATCTCAATTATTGATTAACCATGAATAATTCTAACTTTTTGGGTTATTTTCCTACAATAAACCTGATAACTAGATGACTTGTTATAGCAAATTTTATATTTTTAAAAAAACGATAAATTAAAATAAATGTCTATAAGATATTAAAAGAATATTTTAAAAAATTCTAATTATTGTTATTTAAAATTTTTTATGTAAATTTTTGAAAATTTTATCTAATTTTATATTAATTTTCATTTTAATTTTTTTGGGAGAATTATCTATTATAGAAGGTCATCAGGGTTACCTAATAGTTTATTCTAGGAAAATACCCCCTAAAGTTATAATTATTCATGGTTAATCAATAAATGAGATAATTGTAGAAAAATGTGAAAAGGTTGAATTATTCTAGTAATTTTTCTAATTATTATTGATATTAGCTAATTTTTCAATTAATTTTTTCACGTAGTCCAGTATGTACTAATAAAAATTTGATATTAAAAAATTTTGCAATAAGATGAATCAAATAAAATCTCACTTGACTATGTTTCAACTTATAAATTAATAACTATTATCATTTAGATTAATATCGCAGCTAATATGAAACGGATGAAGTAAGCCCATAACAAGCATCATCCTTTTGATCGTTTCAACGTGACACCTTTGGAGTCATCATGCTCCTTAACTAACCTGAACTTATAGAGGTAGATTATCATACTTTTTTCATTCCAAATTTGTTGCAACATGACAAAAATAACATTATTCATTCAACACTTTTGTGATTAGTTTTTAATTTAAAAATAGTTAAGTGAGATCTTATTTGATTCGTCTCATTGCAAAGATTATTAAATATCAAACTTTTATAATTTTTTATTATATGTAAATTGAGATATTAAAGATTAAATTAGTACATTGAACTGCGTGCAAAAGCAAACATTGCAATTAAATTGAAACGGATGAAGTATGTACGTGTATATATACACATACACACACATACATACATACATACATACATACATACATACATACATACATACATACATACATACATACATACATACATACATACATACATACATACATACATACATACATATATATATATATATATATATATATATATATATATATATATATATATATATATATATATATATATATATATATATATTTGCAGTATGAGGGTAAATTTAAGAAATACAAAGGTTCTATTATGTATATTGGAGGTTTTGGTAGAATATTTGCGATAGATACTGATTATCTGTCCATAAAATATTTGATGAACTGCGCTGTTAGTTACAATAGAAGATAAGGGATAGAAGGGATTTTTTTAATATGTTTTTAGGTTTAAATTTGAAGAATGGATTAAGGAAGATATATGGGGAGAATAATGTTGTCCATTTGCATGATGCAACAAATCAGAGTGTATAAAACAATGGATGTGTATGTGCTTCATAAATATCCAATTCCATCTAAACTTATTATTGAAATTCAAAATGTAAACCTATAAAAAGAGTAGTCCATAAAGCAACCAAATGTCCAGCCCAAAAACGTTAAGGAGAAATATGTCTGGATACCAATGTTGACCACATCCCTAAAAAAACAACAAAGAGCCTAAACTTGTTGCCACTAACAATATTATTGTAGCCAGTAGGACTTCAATTACATGTAACAGTAACTAGCGTGATAACCCACAAGCACATCTGAGCCTGAAATTTAATCCAAACTTGTGGATAAACCTACAATGAGGAGTACATATATTGATGGAAGTTCCGAAGATAAGGATTATGATGTAGACCCTGATAATTGTGAGAGTAGTGAAGATGTTGAGTTAGAGGATGAGTTGGACGAAGTTAATTTAGTTGAAGAGTTAGAAGATGCTGAATATCTCATGATGAGGAGTTTGTAGCTGCAAGAAATTTGAGTCATGTAAGTTATCTTAATTGTCTTCATTTAAAATTTACATTCCCATCACACAGTGCTTGTTTAATGGTATATGCTCACTTTCTTTGTGTTCTTATAGTTGCCCGAGCAACTTGGAGGATGAAAGTCAATTACCCACACCTTTCCAAAAACTACATCTTAACCAACTCAAGCATCGATCGCAAATAATGTTATTTAATGGTATACCAGTTGGTTTATGTACAATATATAGTTTTTGGGTTCTTTATTGAACTATTATGTTATGTTTATGTTTTGGTTGTAACTCAACCAATGAACAATTATGTTATGTTAATATTTTGTTGTAACTCTAGTTAGACTGAGAATGAACAACTAGCATACTAACTAGTTACTTTATGTAACTAATGTAATTTCAGTTAGTTTCATTTATATATGATATTAGATTGGGAATGATTAGAATTGCACTAAAAGACATTCAATTTCATTACTCCAGTAGACTAGGAATTTGCTACATATATCACTTCATTTATTTGTCAGTTCAACATTGCATCCTAAGCCAAAAGTGCAATGATTATCATTGCATATACAACTTCATGAAATTCATAATCCCATTCAAAACAAAAGTGCAAAAACTAACATCTTCACAACTACAAGTTTTTCCTAAACCATATACATCATTGAAAAAATAATGGAAAACACAGCCCACGAAAGCAACAAGGCAAATAAAAGCATTTTTCATCAAATCCATCTTAATGTCTTCGTTTGCCTTCCTTAAAGCAGAAAAGGTACTCTTCATTTCATCTTTCTTCACATTGAATTTTCTCATCTTTTCATCCATTAAGCTACACTATGCTTCTGGCTCCGCTTATTTGTCAAGCATGTAGTCTGAATTATTAAGAAATTCGAATCTTTTTCCTATTTAAAAAAAGAACAATCATCATTTTATAAAGTAAAAGAAAATCAAGATTAACACATTTTTTTTCAAAAAACAACTACTAAAGCTGAGAAGATGAGCTTATCAACTTATAGGCCAATTGGGGTAAAAGTAGTTTAGTCCCCTTACGGCCCGTTTGGTAAGTGGTAATAAACCGCGGTAATGTGAATGAAATACTGGTGTAATTTTGGTTGAAAAATCTCATGACTACCTTGATGGCCATGCTTGACAACCTTCAATCATCTCATTTTATTCATAAAATTCATTCCAATGCATTACCATTGGGAAAGGTGGTATTAGATGGTAATGAAAATTTGTGAACAAAATATTTTTTTGTGATCAAAGTTTCATTACCATGGGAATGGAATGAAAGTTTTGATGAAATTTTACACTATAATTCATTTCTATTACCATCATTTAGTACCACTAACCAAACGGGTCGTTAGAACAATCCTCAAGTTTGTCTCCAATATATGAAAACATCAAATATCACTTGCATTTGAGCTTTGTCTACGATTGGATAAACTACAACCACTCATTTTCGGAGAGAGAGAGAGAAACAAAGAGAAAGAGTAACAAAGAGAGAGAAAGATGAAATAAAGACTAAGTATAGGTGAAAGAAGTTACCGGACATCACTAATCATTTATAAGCTTTAAGTAATTAAAATGGAAACCTTTTATTACAGGTACCACTTACCTAAAAGTCCTTTGTTTGCAAATAGAACGTAAAGTTGGACCTTTGTACAATTAACTAAAGGTTAGCCCTTCATTTGCAGAAATGTTAAATGTTTGCCTTTTAGAAACAATTTTACCTAAAGTCAATTACAACAATAGGAACAATACACCCAATAATAATCTTCTTAAAATAACCTTGAACTTGATGATGGAACATCTTGATAGTAACTTCAAATAATGAACCAGAACCGAGAAACTTAAAGGGAAACCCTTGATGCAAATGATTAGACGTGAGTCGTGACACTTGCTAAACTTAAGAATTAGTTCCCTAAAATACCCGAGTTGAAAACTTTTTCTTTTTTTTGAAAACTTTACCATACACTTTCATAACCTAGTTTGATTTTTACCGCTTGTACATACATTAAATAAAACAAGTGTTGTATAATTATTGATAAAATAGAGTTGGTATTAATTTTTTTAGGGAAATTCCACATGATACCATCAAACTTTTATGAAACGTCAGTGGTAGCACATTTGTAAGATTTTCATATGGTAGCATTCAGTTTATGTCTAATCTAACTGTCGTAGCATTTTCCGTTAAATTCTTGTCAATTTCCGTTCAATTCACCATTTTGACGTTTATATTCATATTACGCGTTGGTTGTTGTCTTTGTAATTTGTCCTAAACGTTTTTATGCTCTCAAATGTTTAATTTATCATTTTGATGTTTAATTTACCGTTTATTTTATCAAAGCTCTTAAATGTTGTAACAATTTTGTTTTCATTCAAATTATTATCTTTATAATTTACCTTAGTAAAATGCAAATGTTTAATTCACCATTTTGACGTTTAATTCACCGTTTATTTTATCAAAGCTCTTGAATGTTGTAACTATTTTGTTTTCATTCAAATCATTGTCTTTATAATTTACCTCAGTAAAGTACAAATGTTTAATTCACCATTTTGAATGAAAATAAAATTGTTAAAACATTCATGACCTCTGATGAATTAAACGTTAAAATGATAAATCAAATATCTGAGAGCATAAAAATAGCTTAATTAGGGTAAATTATAAAGACAACAACCATCAATGTCAAAATGGTGATTAAAAGGAAATTGACAAGAATTTAACGGAAAATAAATATAAACTAAATACAACTATAGAAAAAGCTTACAAAAGAGCTATTATCGGCGTTTTAAGTTTCAAAAAACTTCGATACTACCATGTGGGATTTTTTTAATGAAGGAAAAAGAAAAGAAATACTAATAGATTTACTATTAATAAAGAAACGTCGGAGAATTTTATTTCCCCTTTTTGAGGCTTCCCTCTTATTCTCTCTCCTCTCTCTTCCCCCCAAAATTTCATCGAGGGTCTTCTTCTTCCCCTGAAAGTTGAAACCCTCTCGAACCCTAAAATTACACCACAATCCCTAAATCATCGCACATATCATTTCCCTTAAATTGATTATAATTTACTAGGGTAATTTAAAATGCAGAACCAAAGAATGAAGCAACATCAAGCTTTGATGCAACAAGCTCTTCTTCAGCAACAGTCTCTTTACCATCCTGGTCTTCTTGCTGCTCCTCAGGTTACCTTTTTGCTCTCTGTTTTGATCTATTTAAGTTTTTATTTTTCTCGAGGTTTTTGGTGTGATTCGTCGCATATTGTTTGGGATTTGGATGAGTTTCCCATATTTCTGATAGATGGAATTTAGGGTTTCTGGATTTTTTTTAGAATTAGGGGTTCGTTTTATGTCTGTGTTTCGTGTTTTGATGTTTGTGAGCTGAAATATACAATTTTAACACTTTAGATTTTACAAAAATGGGGTAAGCTGAATCATTTTATCAATTTGGGCAAGTGTAAATAGTATTAGCTTGCTTCTTTACTTCGGGCTTGCAATAGTTTTGTCCATTTTTCTTCATTTGCACTATATTGCTTAGCCAAAATAAATTGGTTTTTTCTTCAGTCTCATGTAGCTTTTGTATTATGTTAAAACTCTGATATGTGATAGTCGTTCTCTTTGATTTTACCTTTTTTTCCCAATTTTGAGATATCTGGGAGCGATTGTCCTACTATTACAGAATGTAGGAAGTATATCATTTTGAAGAGTAATAGAGTAACAAATGTGTGTTCAAATCATTGAAAATGTTCACATTGGTGGAGTTTGGGTTTTTAGAGTACTACTTGGGTAATGAGCTAATGAATGAGCTTTCTTTTTGGAAGGAGATAGTGTGCTAACTTCTATCTTCATGCTGATCGAGTAGAGGTTTGATGATATATTTTTTTGGGGAGTGGGGCATTATCATTTTGTTCTAAAGCCCTCCTATTGATGGGTGTTTGGTTTAGTGGAAACCATTTTTCTTGGAAAATAATTTCCAGCAAAAACTATTTTCTTAAGGAAAATGCAAATGTTAACTATTGTTCTTTCGCTTGGTTTAATGGAAGTCGCTTACGGGTTTTGGAGGTGTTAATGATGGAGGGTGGAGGAAAATTGATTTCCCTCCTTTTTTGAAGCAAAATGTTTGCAAAGTGATGGAAAACACTTTTCTACTCAAGTTTGTCTTAATTTTTTGTCAAGCAACAATGGAATATGGGAATAACTATTTTCCTGGAAAATGTTTTTCCTGCGTAACCTAAGATCTCCGAAAGGTTGCACATGCAAGCACATAAGGAGTAAACATTGGGGACCGAGAAATAACTGCTTAGTTTCTTTGTTGGTTGGGAGTTTATTTTAACCACAAATGTGTAACACTTGCAGTTCCGTTTATGATTTGTCTATCACACATTCCATCACTTGTCTTGTTTGTTCAAAAGCAAGTTAGAAGTTTGATAAAAGAGGGGTTGTAAAAGCGTGTTCCTGGTTTTTTGACATGGATGTTTCATGTTAATTGAACTAATAAAATAATCATAATATCTAACTAGAGGAAGATGTAATGTTGCATGATTCTATTTTGTCTCCTTGAACAAGTTTGATACTTCATTTGTCAAGAATTCTGTTTGTAACTTCTATCAAGTTGAGAATCTTTATGTTCTTTGTCTTGTAACTTATGTTTTGACTTATTTATGTTTCAGATAGAGCCATATCCAAGTGGAAACCTTCCTCCTGGTTTTGATCCCTCTACATGTCGTAGTGTGTAAGCTCTAGTACATCGATCTTATGATTACTTTGTTGCTTCTATTTGTCTTTTTATTTGCCCTTTTTGTTCGAGTATTTTGAAGGAGATTCCTTGTATTAAATTATTCTCTCTTTTTTCCTTTTTTTTAATAATTTTCTAGCTTGTTTTTTTTCTTTTGATGAAAATGCAGGTATGTGGGTAATATTCATCCTCAAGTTACAGAACCATTAATTCAAGAGGTTTTTGCTAGTGCCGGCCCAGTTGAAGGTTGCAAGCTTATTAGGAAAGAAAAGGTAGCTTACTACTTATTTGGTATGAAGGCGATGTATGTAAAAGAAAGGAAAGAGAAGTAAATAAATGGTTTTGTCATGTTTGGTTTACACTTATCTTTGCTCACGAAATCAGTGGATTTTGGATCAACTTTTGTTTCAATTGTTATCTTTTCATTTGTTTCAATCCCTCTTCTAGTAACTCACTTGATAAACGAGTCCTTTCAATTCCAGTTCGTTCAAATCAAAACAATCCAAAAGAACACAAGTTCCTTTAACATGTTCTTCCTTTCCTTTCCTTGCATCTTTAAATGTCTATTTAGCTATTAGTGAAACCTGTATATATGAAATGACAATTGTTTTCTCAAATTGATGGCATGAACCATGACTATAAATTAGCGAGGGTAGAGGACAAACTTTTGCAAAAGTAGATAGTCAAGAACAAAAAAGGATCATTTTTTGAGATAATGTGATCATTGACTCTTACTGGTCAAAATGAAGTAGTGCTTCTAAATAAACATTTCCAACCCAAAATGAGAAGCCCCTCATCGATAATTTAGAGGTCAATGTTGTAGGTAATATGGGGTTTTTATGATCTACTTCATGGGTTTAAAGCTTTTGTTTGTTTTGATATTTTTTGAAGTACTTTGATTACTTTTTCTAGCAAAATAATATGCATCTTACTCGCAGCTATAATGCATATTAGGATTGACTACTAGCTCATTGTTGATTGTTCATAAAATTCTTGTACTACATGCAGTCATCCTATGGGTTCATTCACTACTATGATCGCAGATGTGCCAGCATGGCTATATTGTCACTAAATGGAAGGCATTTGTGAGTAGTGGCTTGTTTAGATTTTCTATTAAACTTGTAGCTTTTGATTCTTTGCTTATGTTGAAATTATGTTATCCAGGTTTGGCCAGCCTATAAAGGTAAATTGGGCATATACTAGTGGTCAGAGAGAAGACACTTCAAGTGAGTTTATTATGCTGTAGTTTTTTTTTCCTGAAATTTAATTTGATAATTTCTCATTGACTGACATCTATGGTTTCTGTGTCAGATCATTATAATGTGTTTGTTGGCGACCTGAGCCCTGAGGTTACAGATGCTATGTTGTTTGCTTGTTTCTCTGTTTATCCTAGTTGTTCGTAAGCGTCATTCTTCCATCTCTCTTATATGTCATTTTTCTCGCTTGTGATCAACTTTAGCCTTGGTTGCTATCTATTTCTTTTGATTGTAATGTGTTGTTGTACTTTCTGATGTCATTTGTTTCATGTTGTTTGTTATCAAATCAAAATGACTTTTTGTTAAAATCTTCTTCTACTCAGAGATGCAAGAGTAATGTGGGATCAAAAAACTGGCCGCTCTAGGGGGTTTGGATTTGTTTCTTTCCGCGGCCAGCAGGTTATTTCTTTCTGCCTTTTTTATTGGCTTTCTTGTTTGCCAAATCATCATTCTAACACATCTTTTGTGCTACAGGATGCACAAAGTGCTATAAATGACCTAACAGGTAAAAACTATCAGTCATGCGTATCATTTCTTTGACTTATGATGTCTGTTTGGCTTATAATTATAATAACCTATGTCAAATAGAATGATGGATTTGTGTTCATTTCAGGCAAATGGCTGGGTAGTAGGCAGATACGCTGCAATTGGGCAACTAAAGGAGCTACTAGCAATGATGATAAGCAGAGTTCTGATGCAAAAAGTGTGGTGGAATTGACGAATGGCTCATCAGGTTTGTAATAATATGTATCAAATTTCCGGTACCATTGTTTAAAGAATAAGCTAAAGACTCAATTTTCGTCGTCGTTAATAGATTTTGCGCCGGATCCGCTAGAGTTTTTTTCATGGTATACCTAGTTGTAACTGAGACCCTTGGTGGTTGGCACCGATAATCCATGGGCAAAATAGCTCATATTAGCTCTATGGGTTGTTATTAGGCTTGAGTATGTGACTCTTGGATGAAAGGTTGATCTCTAGTTGAAATTGACATTTTGAGTGGGTTATTATGTATTGATCACCATCATACCTTCCATTAGCTTTGTCTATCTTAAATTTAAATGGTTTTGTTTTGCAATTTTTATTTAGGAAAATGTAGTGGTGTTATTGCTGAACTCATGATTCACCGAGACCTATGGACAATTGGATGTCAAGTTGGATGTAATTAACATTGATGTTATCATAGGAGAGCAGAACTTGCAATGACCAATATCAATGATAATTGATTTATCTCTTTTGAATGGCAAGATTCCCTCCTGTCAGGCTTTTGGATTATAAGAAATTGTGTTATAATGTCAACTGTCTTTGCAATCAATCTTGCTCTTATGGTAAAGGGGTCAAGGACAAAGATGTGTACATTTGATCATTGTGAATTATATGTAGGAATAATCTAAATGTCCTTTTTTTTATTTAAGGATAAGCTATAGAATTCGTATAAGCTAGGGGGAAAGAGAATCGATCTTTCTTGCACATGATCAGAATCTAATAACTCTTGATTTTCCAAGATGTCCATATTAGTTGTGTTATTGAGTGCAATAAATTTGTTCTACTTCTTACCTCAGTCTGTTTAATTGAGCATGTTACCACTAATGTGGGTCAAGAGTTTGAGATTTTCTTTTAGTGTCCAATTCTTGTTAACAGCTAGTTTATAACCAAAGAGCTTCATGGAATGGAAATGCCTTTAAGGTGATTAAAAAAAAATCTGCTGCATATCTAAAGCTTGAGTTGCATGCTGGATACTTATTGACATAATCTCAGATATAGATGATTTGACAAGGATGTATTGCAGAAAAGTCACCTCACCTTTACACTTCTCTTTTTGACTATGTAAAGCTGATTTGGAAGATATCTGGGCCTTTTCTTTTGTAAGAACTGAGGAACAGTATATCTCCTATAAAATAATTGGAAACTGAACCTTTTAAACCATCAGTAATTTGTATACTTAATTTAATTTGCTTCCATTGCTCTTTGGCTGATGTCCTTGTTGGATTGCGACACTGAAAAGGGGTCATCCTTCTCTCAATTTTCCATGCCAATTTGGGTTGTCATTTCATTACAACGGAATGTATAATGTGTCTGTTTTGAATTTTTATTTATTTTTTGGCATTTTCCAGAAGATGGAAAGGAGGCCACAAATAGCGAAGCCCCTGAAAATAATCCTCAATATACAACTGTGTACGTCGGGAATCTTGCTCCTGAGGTAATGAAATGTTCTTTTTCACTTATGTTTTGGGTTCCTGTTCTTCTTTGCAACAGAAGGCCAATTTGTCTTCTACTTCTCTACAAGCTATGATTTGTAGTCTTAAATTGCTAAATTACTGAAATCAAAGTGACAGGTCAAAAACTAAGTTTCCCCGTTCTCTTGATGTTTAAGTTCCATCACTGAATCCTGATTCTAGAGTAATTGTTTCAATCTTCATTCTTTTTTTTTGTTTTTTTTTATTCTTGGAGTCTGCAATTACATATTGTGATGTCAAGGTGAACATGCTAAAACATTAAGCAGCTTTAAGAAGAACAAGCAATTAAAATTCCATTTTTGATTTTGGAATATTCACTATAGGGCATTGATTGATTGTTTGTGTTTGATTTGCAGACTACTCAACTTGACCTTCACAGACACTTTCATAACTTAGGTGCTGGAACTATTGAAGAAGTAAGGGTGCAGCGTGAAAAAGGCTTTGGCTTTGTTAGATATAGTACTCATGCTGAAGCTGCCTTGGCCATTCAGTTGGGAAATACACAAAGTATGCTTTTGGGCAAACAGATTAAGGTGTGTCCTTCTTAAGACTGATATATTTTACATTATTTATATTATGTATAGGCCGAAATAACCAAATATAGTAAAATTTTTGTGATTGACAATTTTCTTCATTTATTACTTTTGGTTCATGTAGCCGAACCCACATTGTTGGGATGAAGGCTGGCTCTGTTGATACTGATGCAGAGTTTGCTCTGGTTTATTACTAGTAAACATGTATATGATTTGTATGTGCTCTGCTTCATATTCTGTGACTTGGACCTTTCATCAATTTTTCTATTCTCACATGCATGAATTAGAACACAATTGATTTAAATATGGATGTGTACATAGTTACAATTATCAATTGTTAATTAGGTTGGGCTTTTGATATGCACTTTTCTATGATTCTATGATGTTGATTTTGTTTTTTTATTTTTAATTATGTCTTTGTGTGTCATTAACTAAAAGCATGCAGTGCACTTGTTTGATCGAGACACCATTTTTCACTGCTTTATATTTGTCTATTGTGCTTGAAAAATTGTTTGATCAATTCCATGCTGTTAGTGTTTTGCATTTGTTATCAATTTCACTGCTGGACTTCTGATGTACTTATGGGTTTTTACATTTAGTGTTCATGGGGAAGCAAGCCAACTCCAGCAGGAACAGCATCAAATCCACTGCCCCCACCAGCTCCTGCGCCCTTAGGTTTTTCCGCTACAGATCTTCTCACCTATGAGAGGCAAATGGCAATGAGTAAGATGGGCGGGATGCATGCTCTGATGGGCGGGATGCATGCACAAGGGCCTCATCCTCTCAACAAAGCTAGTATGGGAATGGCAGCCGCTGGTGCTAGCCAAGCTATTTATGATGGCGGGTTTCAAAACCTTGCAGCAGCCCAGCAGATGATGTACTATCAATAAATTCTCGATGCACAGCCCTCTTCAATTTCTTCTGCACCTGCAGATTTGCATTCGTGTGTCTAAAACCGTTTGAAGCTATTTGTTTCTCTAATGGTGAGGGTGTGAGACCCTATCCCTCCCTGTACTTGATTGTCCTGTGTGTGGATGTGATGTAACCTTATTTTCCTTTCCTTTTTTACTTTTATTTTTTTACCCCTCGGCTTTTGGAGCTCGTTTTTTTTTCTTTTATTTTCGTTCTTTTCCTTCCTATCTTGTAGGAACCCATGGTTGATCTAGAGGAAGTTTTGTCCATTTTTATGGACACTAGCTTATATTATGTCTTATTTTTCTTCATTTTAAAGGATTTTAATTTTTCCTTTTATTTTTGTGGAGCTATGTGACATCCCAGAAGATGATAGAGGGAAGTTTTTGATGTATACTAATTGTCCATTATATGAGTATTCTGTGCAAAATTTCTATCCTTTAGAAACAAAAATAATGGGGGAAAAAATGGAAAAGTTCAACTTCAAGTTTGTAAATCTCCTAGTTTACTCGATAATAATTTGGTTATTCGTAGAGCCTCATATCATATGTCGGTGATCAATGACCGACTTAAGCAAAAAGAAGTGATATTCCGATTGAGAAAACATCCAACATGTCTACAATTTTTAGCAAAAAGATTGTCGCCAACGGGTATGTACTAGCATCTCAATCTTCTAGTCGAGCAATATACTTGTCGTAAAACTTTCCGGCTTTTTCAAGTTCTCCTAGCTCGGTATAGCAGTCAGCAATTGCTCCGTACGCTTCTGTGTTTCCTGACGGATCTCCTACGCGCTTTGATATACCCAGCACCATGTTATGATATTTGATTGCTTCACGGTACTTCCCTTGCCTTTGCAATGAGGCCCCTGAGATTCAATCGATAAGTTCTTTGTCATTCATGCAATGAGTATCGGTTCTGTACTTTCCGTACCGTACGACCAAAGATATACTAAAACTGTCAATAGTGAAGGACGATCAACCAAAGAACTACTGGTAGACTCAAACATTAGGGTTGTACCAGTTTCTTGACGACATAAAAGACTCGCTTGATCAAGATGCACTTGCCACAATTGAAACAACACATGCAACCATTATAATTTATCACAAATTCTTACTTGAGACCGTCTTTTTGTAAAGATGGCTCTCAAAAGCCCAACCTAAATCTAATTTATGTTAAATTCTTTTAAAAATAATTGCTGCTGAAATCAAAGCCCAGCCAAATTTCTTATCTTATCTTTGCTTAGATGTTTTTTTATTAAGCGCAGAGCGGCCCAGCCTCATTCATTCGCTTGCTTGTGAATTTTATCAATCCGACATGAACCAAAGTCAACGCAGAAAAATACAATCCTAAAGCGAGAATGCGAGATACGTTTTTTAAAAAACTTACCAAGGCCTCTGGCAGCTTTCTTTTCCTCAATCGGATCATTCAAACTCTGAGCCAGTTCCAAAGCAGCGTTGAACTCTGTAAATGCTTTCTCTGGATCTTGGTTCCTTAGATGATTTTTCCCCGCCTTTAGCCGAGTGATCAGCTCATTTTTCTTTGGATCAACTATTACTTCAGATTCTGGGATTCTAGTACTAGCAGGAGCATAACTCAACCCAGGGGCGTAAGACTCAATTTTTGCTTGTCGTCTAAGAGCAGCATTAATCTGGCGCAGCTGTTCATTAAGTCGTTGGAGTTCCCCCTTCCGTTGTCGAGCAACCAACCCTGTAACATTGCACATAAATAGGTCTAAGACAGTATATCAATCATAGATTTAGGTTTTAGAACTAGGGGCCGGCATGCGAGGATATCTTAGGTTCGGATTATTAACTACAAAAGAAACTCCCATCAGATAGACAGATAATTAAGGCCAATAAAAGGGAGGAAATCATGAGTAAAGGCTTAGAGCTGAAAAAGTGTTTGAAAACAAAATTTTGAAGCACAAAAATCAATTTCAATTTTTTATATTAGCTTTCCATTTTATACATAAAGTTTCTTGTATATAGTCGTTTGTGAGTCACTCTAGGTTGCGTTTCATGTTCCCGTTTCTTTCCCACATACCGAAACGAATTGCGTTCTGGGTAACTGAATAAATTGAGCCCCACACTACCTAGGACCAATGATTAGTGCTTCAAGCTTGGCTTGAACACTTGTGATAAAAAAGGGAACCAGTGCTAAACAAGATTCAACATACGAAGCAATAAAGAACAATCAAAAGCACACATAATGATTTGACGTGGTTCACTCTTAATTGGGATACGTCCACGGCTAGACTAGATGTCTTTTTTATCAATCAAGAAACTCCAAAAGAGCTGGAAGGTGCTACAATGGAGGAATGATCACAATTGAGAATACGAGAGATTAGAGAGAGAGAGAGAGAGAAAAATATCCTAAGCAATCTAGAGAGAAAGGTATAATACTAATATATTCTAATCTATGTAATTAGGCCTATTTATAATGCATAAGCCTTAATTATTTACGAGGCAAAATGTCCTAAAACATAACAGCCAAGAAAACAACAGCACCATCACATAATGCCGAGTTGGCTTTTCCTTGGCCCGAGGAAAAGGTGAGTCGGTTTAGCTTTTGTTTCCAAACCCAATTTTGCTTAGCTTATTAGGGGATGTAATTTTAGACTAAAGTCACCTTAACTTCTTAATTATACATGATAATGAAAAACATACAAATCGGAAAGTTGCAAATGACGCAAAGTAAATTGAAAGTTGGGTACATCAGCAATGGTCAAGACTCTTGGTAATTGGTCTTTTTCGTTGAAGAATATTCATTCACTGCATTTTTCTTAAAAACGTTTAAATCTAGGACTATTTTTGTATATTTTGTACTTTTGGTAAGCAAAGAGCTACTGATACTTGATAGACGCAGCTCTTCGAAAACTCTATACATTACTGAAGCCCGGTAGAGGGAGGGTTTCGCCAAGGGGCATGACTGCAGCAGGGCACACCCATTTAGGTGCATTACTACACAGGAGATAGCAAGGTGCAAATACTGAACTGAAAGTAGCCATAGGATAGTAATGTTTCAACATTTAAACAAGTAATGCTCTTGTGACGAGATAACTTACTATGTGTGAGCATTTTTATAACATATATAGATTTATTATCACATGATTCGTTAATCTCCTTGCGAATCGTAAATAGAAAAACGCGATTATAGTCAATGTTGGGCCAACTTAGGGCCAGTTTTGAGCAAATCGCAAATCGCAAATCGCAAATATAAAAAGCGGCTAGCAAATTACGTTACAATTCATAGAGCAATATAGTAATTAACCAAACTTTGGATAAAGTCCTTCAGCGACTTCAGAGATCAAGCTGAGACAAAATAGTATGCTTGTGTCAACTATGTTTTAATATAGCTTATGCTTACATCCATTGTTATACATGTACAGATGTACTACAGATATGCATATTAGTCTCAAATGAACAATTAGAAAACTAATCTGAAAATGAAGTAAACATGAGGAGAAAAAAAGTCAACTAACCTCCAACAGTAGCCCCAACTAGAGCTACAAGTAGAAGCAGGGGCATATTGAAGAAGGAATTCTCTGCCTCACATGTTTCTGCTAGAGCTTCCAAAGGCATAGCCATAAACATGGCATTTGTTAAAAGAACAGCTACAGCCGGGAATCTAATAATACATGATTCCTGTCATGTTCATGATAGAATTCAAGTTATGAGACAAATTCTGACACTAAATACATGCAGAGAAATTTTTTAGTTCTCACAATTAGAAAACTATTTCTTTACAACAAGCAAATAATGTCAAAGCCTTAATCCCAGCAATCAGAGATCAACTACATGAACTATGGAAAATCATCGCTAACAAATATTATACATTCTTCGGCTCTATAAGAAAATCAAATCCAATGATCATCTACATATGTTCTCGTGCGCTTCCACCTATCCCAAAAGCAAAGCTAAGGTCATAGCATCATGTAACCAAAATGATCAGGCCTAGGAGAATCACACAGATACAGCATTAAATTTTGAACTGTCACTGACTCACTGACAACAATATTAATCAGTGTAGTTTTACACAACTAAATACTTGGACAATATACCTGATTGACAAGAAGGCTTCGGTAATCATCTTCCGAAAGTGGTGGAGAAGCATCAGTGTACATTTTTTTGTTAATCCTCTTCTGCAGCTGGTTCATAGATGACTGTCCCGGAAATTTTGCATAAATCTTGGACAGTGCAGACACAGCACCCCGACTAAACGATATGATATTCTTTGGATCATGTGGCAGCATCACTGGATCCCCTGAGTCCAAAACCACATTTACCCTCATAAGAATGTCATTATGTGTAACTTTGAAAGAGATGTGAGGTTATATAGCCACAAGCAAGATATAATTCTACAATCAATGAGGAGAAATCCAGAATCCCAGATAGCAATACAGAAGTTTCTGACCAGTACCAGGATATCAAATTGCTTTCCACACCTATTATGGTTGTCATAAATAAGTCTGAACAATGTCCACAATAATTGTGCACTCTGACAATTTACGTGAACATGTCACCTACGATGATTGTTCAGTAATAGATTATAACCATGGTTCATAGATATGAAGAATTCAGGTTTGTAAATACATCACATTGAACAATGGTGTCCTATACTCCTATAATCCTATTCTCACTGGCACGCAAGAAACCTTTGAAGATGATTCCACAACAATAATACAGAAAGCATGAAAAGAGTTACGTAGTTTCAGAAATTATTGGCACCACTAGGATATTACATTTATAAACTGCAAAAGGTATTAACATCAGCCAAGGAGAATGAACTATTAAGCACTGCTCACGCATTTTGATTTTAATTTGAATCATTTTGCTCACGCGTTTACTCTTTCTAGTCTAAGCTTCCAAGGACAATGAAATGGAAGGCTTAAGAAGTCTATTTGGTGAAAAACAAGAGTAAAAAAAAGCAACAGAAAACAGAGTATAAATTAATAGACACAAAATAAACAATACAAGAATACAAAGATGATTAATAAGGTGCCTTAGACACATCCCCCTCAAAATAAATTGTATTAGCCCAAAGTTTTTACCTTCAATGAAAACACACACTGATACAAGAAGATAACTTTTTTCGCTCTCTCTAACCCTAGTTGGTCTTAGTGTATTAGCCTCTCTTCCATATATTATGATCTGCTTTAGGGCCCTTATATTAGCCCCTAAACAAATAGCATAACCCTTGGACAAAGTTGTAAGATTGCTCCCCAAGTATCGTGCAAAATGGAAAGTTAAAATTGGCCCTTGTACCAGGGTGCTTGAACGAGCACATCCAATTCGTTATTGACTGCCTTGTTCAAGGAACCATCTAAGCTCCTCATGCCTCGTTCAAGGCATGATCAAGACCGTCCTTGTGTACCTTCTCGCCTTGTTCAAGGCACTCTACATGCACCTCATCGATCACTTCAAGTGATGATCCAAACCTCAACCCCCCATACTTCATTGCACACCCAACTTTCTCATCCAATGTGCAAGCTATAAAGTGAGCTATGAGATGATCAAAATCATCTTCCACTCAAGGAGAATTAACACTTACACTAACAGACAAAATCACTAATTTTAGAAACTTCACTTATTCTTGTCCTCAGATTGCCAAATTATACTCATTTCAAGCTCTTCACTTTCTTGGTTCGTTTAAAACGTACTCATGTTTCGTACTTTAGTCTTGCTTATGGGATCATGTCCTTTGTATTTCATAAATAGAGAATCATGGGTTAACTTAGTGGTTGAATATTTTCCTTATTACCCCTGTGACACATGGTTTGATTATCACCATTAATTCCCACCCACCTTCTTGCCTATAAGGGATACTCTAGCCTTACTTTGATAACAAAAACACTATCTTACAAGTACAAAAATTGAAAAGAAAAAATAATTAATCACATCATATATATTCCATTACAAATAAAATGAGTTGCACTAGGACCTCAACTGCAAGTTCAGGCTTTTGGTTGAGATGCTCCTTGACATGGTATCAGATCATCACATCACGTTTCAAATTATATTCACACCATTTTCAAGAGCAAAAATTAGTGCCAAAGCATAATAATGACTTATGTTGTATCCACATTAACATATCAATGGCCATAGGATCAAATCCTATTCATGCCTCATTCATGCCTCCTTTCTTTAGTCTCCTTCCAAAGCAACCCTTTTAAGTTTCAATATTTTCTTACACCATTCAATTTTATTTTTCAATCTTTCAAACTTCTACACTTTTCTATTAGCCATCAATCTTTTTTTTCAACATTAGAAAATAGAAATGAAAGTTTATTTTTTAACAACTTTTTTTTTTTTTTGAGAACATTTTTTAACAACTTAATTAAGTTATTTTTGTAAAATCAGTTTTAATGTAGTTAGACTTTGTGTTGAATTTTTATTTAATTATAGTATTTAAATATTTAAATTGTGTTGAGCTTTAATTTTAGTTATATTTCTGCCAGTTTTAGAAATTTATGAAAAATAAACAGCCCTCAATTCTTTGTTCCGGCCCTTCTTATAACCTAAAGCGCTCTCAAGGGCCTCAGCCATAACCACATGCCTTTGGTTAAGATGATTCTACATACAAAGACATAAAAAAAAACCCCAATTTCGAGTGCAAATTACATCAATCTCCCAACTAATCTAGCTCAGAAAACTTCCAAAACTCATTAAAATCCCACTTAACAGTTAATACCCAGGTTGAATTTTACTAATCCAGCAAAAAAAAAATAGCATTTCAACAAATGGGTATGATAATCATGATACTTAATAAAACAAACAAGCTTGACTCATATACATTACGAATTATACAATTGAAAAAGGGAATTTGAATTAAGTATAGGTAATACTGACCCTCGAATTTGAACCTTTTAGAGAGGAATTGTTGCCATGAAGAAATGTTGGACTGCTTAGCAGGAGATGGTAGAGAAGAGCACTGAAAAACCATCGCCGTACTCTGTAATCAAGTGCAAGTAGAAGAACAGTACAAATATTTGATGGAGAAAGAAGAGATATGAGAAGGAATGGAGAAAACACTGAAACGAAAATCTAGACGATAGACCAGATTTTGTCGTGGATGAACAAGATATAATTATATATCTTTTCTCTTTTTTTTTCTCCTTTAAATTTTAAATCATACGGGTTTTGCGTCGCATTCGTTTTAACTGGGATGGATATAGAAGCAAATAGATAGTGCCTGTGCGATGTACGGTTTTTAGTAAATTTTCTAATATATTTGTATAAATTAAGAAAGTAAAATTTTAAGAAATAAATTTTACATTATACTTATACTCCTATTTCATTTTATTCTTACCAATTGTATGCATTACGTACATTGTATCATATTATGCATAATGCGCACAAGTGGTTGTGAAAATTTAATTCACGACAAAAAGAAACACAACAAAAGATAAATTGATTAAAATTAAGCATCACATTTAAGTAACTAAGAGTATAAATAACAAAAATAAATCCTGATAATCGTATATTACTATATTTTAACCATCTCAAAATATCTGATACACTAAATAATACTCCGTTCATAATAAAATTGAGAAGATTTTATAATTGAAATAAATGAAATATAATATATATTTTTCTAATACATTAAATGATTAGACCTAAAAAGTAAAAATATAATCAATATGGATTATTATACTCAAAATTTGAAAATAGTAAAGTCAAAGATAGTCATAATAGCAATGACATCATCATTACATTTTGGAGAGAAATTTTTCAATGAGGAAATGACATGTAAACGATTTTAAAAGGTGATAATGTCAGCAATGTTTTGTTTTAGTAAAAGTTATAGTCTTATAGATAACAGTGGGTATTGGAAGGATATTGTCGTATGGATATGAAAAGTTCAACCTGCTTTAAGCAGTGGGTAGTTGGTGAGTATAGGGTCTTACTCGCACAACTCCATACTCGCCCGCCCCATTCAATACCCATCCACTCCGTCCAATAGTCGTCTACCTTACATCTAAAATGTATTAATTTATATTAACTTTGTATGTTTTTATTATAAAGTATTGATAAAAAATTTAGTACACTAATTTTGTTTATTAAATTGTATGGTATAATCAAAATTAGATGTACAATCAAATTTGTAAGGATTTATGAAGTCTATAATGTGGACTTGAAGAGAATGTGATGCGACTTTAAAGTGGGTATACCTTGGCTATATCCAGTTGGCAAAATGGGTGGGGATGGATTTGAGTATTTACCTAGGTAAGCAAGTATGGGTATGAAAATTTCACCCCGCTATGGGTGGTGGACTGGTGGGTAGATATAGGTGTGGATAAGTAAATTTTAGGTGATATGGGTATGAGGAGGACATATCGCATCCACCCGCCCATTTTGCCATTAATGAGTAATATCACAAATCAAGTGAATTTATTCATACATAGTACACCAAATCTTGTATGAGACCATCTCATGATAAGTCAATTTAATTAGTTTACCTATCTAATTAGTCAATTTAAAATTTAAAGTGGTTGCTTTAAAATTATAATGATCACTTTGCATTTTGAGTTCAACCCTACCAGACATGACACCCCTGACCCCACCCTACATTTTACCGGAATAATCTCATGAAAGACTGTCTTTCATAGAGACTAGTTGAAATGGGTCGGGCAAGCATAATAAAAAACAAAAATTTAATAAAACTGATGCGTTCAATTAATTAATTGCATTTAAGTAAATGTAATAACTAATACCCATTATTTGAACAGATACTCTCCTGTGAGACGGTTTTTGCTGTGCAACCGGCACAAGCCCTATAAGTTTTTTTGAATATTTTGACATACTAATTTTAAGACTTTTTGCTAAAAAGTAACAACTTTTTTTTAAAAAAAAATAATATTTTTTTGCCCAAAAGTAACACATTTTCTGTAAAACAAAGTAACAGTTTTTTATCATGTAAATTATATATATATATATATATATATATATATATATATATATATATATATATATATATATATATATTAATTTCCCTCCGAATCATTTTAGATGTCCTATTGGGTTTTCACGGTTAATAAAAAAAGTGATAGTTGGATATTTTAATTGATTAAATTAATTGTAAAGGTGGTTGTTGGGTATTGGGAATTGGAAAAGTGAGGGTATTTAGGTAAAAAAGATAGACAAAAATAAAAATAGGACAATTGATATAATTTTGTTAAATTAGGAAATGAGACAACTATATATATTTATTGTTTTTCATCTAAAAAGATAGCCAAAGAATAATTTTCCGTATAAGATATATAGCCAATAATTATTTTCCTTACTAGTATAGCACCAAAATGTTTATTTTCCTTATATAAATATAAAAATTGATTTCATGCATTAAAAAATAATATCTTAGTCATGGAGATATGTGTATATGTACTATGTATATATGTTTCCTTTAATATTTGATCCTAATATATTAATGATTTCTTTCCTTATGCATCCAACATAAAATGCTGTATATAAATCATGGCATTGAGTGACACATTTATCAAATCAAAAATTAAACAAATTAAAAGAAATTAAAGAAATTAAAGAAATGGGTTATCCACCTTGTGAAAATCCTAGGCATTGTCAGAGTTCACCATGTTGCACTCAAGGTATATATATTTATAATTTTTCATATTACTCTTATATTTTCCTCCTTTTTTTGTTTGTTAAGTTTTAAATTTTTTCAATTTTAAGAGATAAAATTTAATATAATACTTTTAAGAATTATATTGATAAAATAAATTCTATCCAGATTTGTTAAATTCAACTTAATATATAATTTTTTATCATATAATTTATAAAATAAATATGATGTGTATTTAGAGATATCTAAAATCTATATATGTTGAAAATTTTGCAAAATTTAATGTAAAATATTTTTGGTAGTGAATGAACAAATTAGAAAGAAACCCAAGGAATTTTTTTTCTTAATTAATTAATAACATAATTATTTACTCCCTTCGTTTTTTTGTTTTTCCCATTTACTTTTTGCACAAGTTTTCAATGCCAATTTTAAACTTCAATATCTTTAAATATATAAATAAAAAATTATAAAAAAATACGTATCTAACGATTGCACATGGATATATTTTATCTTCTAAATAACACGTGTCAAAAACATTAATTAAATTTCTCTCTTTAAGGTAAAATATTCCAAATGGAAAGAACATTAGAGAACCGAGAGAGTATCTTATTATTCATGTTTTTATCTTTATATACTATCCATAACCCTAAAAAATGGTTTAGTGGCCAGTATAATTCAATCATATTTGAATCCTTTTGTTTATGGTTTTTCCGGTTTCTGATCATTGATTATGATTTTGTTTAGTAATATTTTGTAATCTCACGGATCCGTTTTATTTTACATGTCTCATTTAATTTTTACACGTTTGACACGAATCAAACAAAATTTCTTTTAATTACGTTTTAATGCAATAATCATGATTTTGTTTAGAAGTATTTTGTAATCTCATATTCTCACCGATCTGTTTCATTTTACATGTCCCATTTAATTTTTGCATGTTTTCACGAATCAAACAAAATTTCAGTTAGTTATGTTTTTATGCATGGATTAAGAATAGAATATAAATCAAGAGTGATTCATAAATAGTAACCAAAAGCAAATAGGACATTTGAAAGAAATAGGGTGAATATGCTTTTTTCACTCAATTGTACTTCCTTTTATAATTAATGATTCATTTTTTTAAAATGGTTATTAATTATACAATTATACTTTTTTAAAATTATTTATTTACTGACAATCATAAGATGATATAGTGATTAAAGACTTTCATTATATCCTTGTGATAAGAGTTAGATTCTAACTATTTATTTACATGAATAATTAACACAATACACACTCCCTCTTATTAACCGTATGAATTCTCTATCTTACACCAGAATAAAAATATTAATTATTTTCTATTAATGCATATATTTTTTAACGGGTCAGGTCACATTTTAACGGGCCTTGATGTAAAGGGTCGGACTGGACCGGGTCGGATAATTATAAGTATTAATTGCGGAAAAAAATTAACCACTTTTTTATTAATTTTTTACCCAACGGGCCATAAAGTATAATAAAAACCTATTATATAAACTTTTAAAAAAAGGGTCACAGTGGGTCGAATTTAAATGGGCCTGACCCGCCTCGGCCCATTTATCATTTGACATGACCCGGCCCGGCTCATTTAAATTTTGCCCCAACCCGACCCGGCCCGTTGAACACCTCTACTCAGAACCTCCCATGGCTATTATATTTCTTTAATTTTTATTTTTTTTGGTTTTTTTTTTTTTTTTTACTTAATTTTTGTAGGAAAAAAGTATGAATGGCCAGAGTTGCTAGGGAAAAGGGGAGCAGAGGCAAAGATGATAATTGAAAGTGAAAATCCATCATTGACTGCTGTGATTATTAGCAAAGAAAGTTCAACACCAATTACTGATTTCTGCTGTAATCGTGTCATTATTTTTGTTAATTCTTATGGAAGTGTTGATATTCCACCCCCTCGTGTTAGTTAAGAGGATATATTTTGTGGGATTTAAGTTAATTAATATATATGAAATTATGTAATAAATAAGGCACTTATTATGCTAATATAAATCAAATTATTTTGCTTTTTTTAATTTATGTACTTATTTTTACTTTTTTTTTGTAGGAGTTAAAAATTGGGTTATAATCGTCTTTATTAAATTAAATAAAAGAAATGGAGAGTTTGTTACTCAATGGTTAAGATTGTATATATATAATTAATTTATTCACTAAGGAGTTGAGACCTGGAGTATAAATTTTACTAATTAAAATTTTTATACTATATTTGGATCGATAACAATTTTAAAGAAAAAGGAAGGAAGGTAAAGGAGGAGAAGGGAAAGGAAGCCGCAAAAATGGAAAGAAAGTAGCTTTTACATGTTGGGATGAAAGGAAATGAAAAGAAAAGGAGACGAGTTTTTTCTCCAAATCTTTTCAACTTTGAAGAGATTGAAAATTTAATAAATTTTTTTTAATTCATGTAAATCTCTTCCCTGTAATTTTCTTATCTAAACGAGGGATCTTTTAATGTTCTAAATCTCCCCCTTTTCTTTTCTTCAACTTTCTTCCATCCAAACACATGCCAAGTCTTAACAAAACATAAACTAGGATGAGACCACACCCTATTTTAGTTGCGGTCGAGGACCAAGATTATATTATTTCTTAGGGGGCAGTTCCTCTGCATACTTATATTGCCATTTGAGCACGTTTAGTAGGTTTGGTTGCAAGAACATTGAGGGATATATGTCTAACGTTGTTACGAACATTGATCCATGAGTACTTCTTGAATTTTTTTCCTCAACCTCATCAGTCATCAACATGACGTTCAAAGCAAGATCTTAAGCTGTGGACGTCATTGAAGACATCCCATGGCGTGTTCAAATTCTAGCTGCTTGTCAGAGTATTTTGGATTTCTTATCAGAGTCTCAAGTTTTGTTTTAAATTTGTAATTATATTGTTTATTTCTACTTAAAATGAGAATGTTTTGCTGATTGTATGTGTATTAATGGGTTTGAGTCCATGTCACTAACCTTTAAACTTCACCTTGGTCAATCCTCTCTCCGGTGAAAACCTATCGCATAAGTAGTCCAAGTTTATTCAAGTTTTTGGAGTGATTGATTTGACAAGCTAATTCAATTAGCTACTTGTATAAGAGTGTTTGGTAAAATTAAGCTAGTGACTGAAGGCTAATTTGTGTAAAAAGACATTAAAGGACATGATAACATTATAGTAGACTAAAGTATATTTGTTTATACTATATACTTTCTTCGTTTTTTTACTTGCACCTGAAGAAATTTTTTATGCAATCCATTACGTTTCTTAGGTTGCTTATACCTAGGATTATACTCAACTATAAACTATAAATATTTGATATTATGAAAGTATCTGACGAGAGGAATAAAACACGATCTCATATAACTATGTTTTTTTCTCATTTAATAGCCAATATGTACAATACTATGGAGAATAGTGTAAAAAAATGATTTTGGTGCAACTAAAAAAAGGAAGTATTTAATTAAATTATTGATAAAATATCAAAAAGTTATTGTTATAATCATAGAATACAAGTCATTATTTATTCTATTGATGAATCTATATTGCCTTTCACTAATTCACAATCTAAGGTCCTTAATTGTACATATTACATTTACAACAATAAGATAACTAGGAAAGTAACTTCAAAAAAAAAAAAAACTAGAAAAGTGGGCTGACAGAGATATTAGGGGTAATGGTGTCAAAGTAATTTGGTGAACCATCTGATTTGATAAACACGTTGGTATAATGAGTGGGGTGGAAATTAGCTTGTTTTTGACAATAAGCTATTTGAATAAGCTTATTCACCAAACACTTTTTTAGCTTATTTGTCCTATCAACCCTCTCATTGTCGTAATTAGCTAATTTTCATCCAATAAGCTAACTAAACAAACACTCCCTGAATGATTATTCAATTTCACCCACCATGTATACACCAATCGTCGCACCACCGCTCCTCTAGGGACAAGGGTTGTTTGCGGTTGAGGTGGTTACGTATACGAATAAGTTGGTGGAGGTGAGGTTGAAAGCAGTGATGAAGGAGTGGTCGGAAATGATGGTGGTGGTTTGGGTAGGAAGGTGTGGTTTGGGTTCAATTAAGAAATGTAGAGAAGAGTTTTACAAATTTTTAGTTTTTTTTTTTTTTTTTTTTTGTTTTAATTTAATTTAATTTTTTTTGGCTAGGTAAAGCCAATGTAACATGTTGTAGGTTGCCATAGATCACTTCGAGAAAACACATTTTAAAGTTGAGATTATTCATGATTAACTGAAAGTTGGGTATATTGTAGGAAATTATTGAAAGGTTGCATTATTGAGGATAACTTTTACATATAAAATTAATGTTTGACCTTAAAGGTATCAATTATGATATTAAAATATCGATTTCAACTTAAAGTATAGCTTGAATAAATCAATTAAAAAATTTTTTAATTTTGACCTAAAAGTGATCGATTTTGACATTAAAGTGACCAAGTTTTACTTATAAGTTTATAACCTTAAATGAATCAATTATTTTTAAGTCTTCAATTTCGACATAAAAGTGATCAATTCAAACCTTTAAGTGATTAATTATTTTTAAGTCTTTAATTTCGACATTAAAGTGATCAATTCAAACCTTAAAGTGATTAATTATATGATCAATTATAACTTCTAAAAGAAATCAATACAAATTTTTATTTTAACCCAAAAATAATTAATTTTGACATTAAAGTGATCAATTTCTACTTACAAGTTTATAACCTTAAATGAATTAATTACTTTTAAGTCTTCAACGCTAAAATGATCGATTCAGACTTTAAAATGATTGATTATATATAAAATGCTCTATAAAATATTCAATTATAAATTAAATCAATTTGACCTTAAAGGTATCAACTTTGACCTTAATCACTAATCACTTATTGGAAAATAAACTTTAATTAAACACAAATTCTTGTGAGAGATGGTCTTTTTGAGAGACCACCTCTAATTGTGCTGACCCGATATATATTTTTTGAAATATTGTAAGTAGGCATTATAAATGATATAAATAGACATTTAAGATATTGTGAGTAGATATTAAGGATACGATGAATAGACATTAAAAATTTTATAAGTAGGTATTAAGTTAAATGGGCTTGGCCTAAGAGACGTCTCTCAAAGAGACGATGGATCAAGACACTAGCTGTTAATTAAAGCAAGTAATTTATCACAAATTCTTGTAAGTAGGCATTAAGAATAATATAAGTAAACATTTAAGATTTTGAAAGTAAGCATTAAATCTAAAGTAAATAAGCATCAAGAATACGATAAATGAACATTAATCTTTAATGGGCTGAGCTTGAGATATATCTCTTAAAGAGACAGTCTCTCGAGAGACTAGCTGTAAAGCGGTGGCTCCCACTCCCTTTTGACAAAAGGGTTGTTTGGCAACTAGCTTTTGCCTTAGTTTTTTGGTTGACTTTTAGCTTTTGGCTTGCTGGTTGGTCAAACAGCTAAAAAAGTGTTTGGTAAATGATTTTAAAGCAGCTGAAAAGCTAGTTTTAAGCCAAAATGAAATAGCTGCTCTTGCTAGCTTTTTGGGTTGACTTTTGGCTTGTTGGCTCAATTTTTCTCTAATAAACAGCCAACAACCAATAATCAAATTTCACCAAACATCTCCACAAAGAGCTAGTTTTTAAGCCAGCTTAAAAGCCAATAAAACTCAACATTTTCAACTAGTCAAACAAGCCAACTAAAAAAGCCAACCGCCAACAGTCAACAACCAATTGCCAAACACCCATATTAGATCAATTTTAATTTTTACTCGAAATAATTAGGTATCGCGATGGGTTTTCCCATTTTTTTTTTAATATCTCACTACAAAAACTTAAGATTTTAGGAGTAGATAAAGATTTCTCTACTCGTTTCGATCTTCGTTTTCTTCTTTCGTCTCTTCCCCCCATTTCCATCACTTTATTAAGTAGAAATCTTTTATTTCTTTCAACAATTCATCCCTTTTTGAAAATCTAATCAACTAAAATTTTGCTCCAATTAGCTCTGATTTAATTTAATGTTTCATTTTTGCTATATAATTTCCTGAAAATTGAAATCAATCCAATAAAGGATGGGGATTTCATTCAAAATTTCTAAGAGAGGAACTAGAGTTAAGCCAAAGCCTGTGAACCCTAAATCGAATTCAACCATTGAAGATGATGAACACCCGGTTGAACTTTCCAGTATTCCTTCCAGTAATGTACCCAATGTAAGTACTGTTACACTGTATCCCTTTAAATTGTTCTTATCTTATGACTTTCAATTATTTTTATTGCGGGTTAATGGAAAATATTAAAATTTTAAATAAGGGTTCTTTTTTTAAGAGAAATTAGGAGGTGATTTGCTTCTTAATTAATTGGGGAAATTTTTACATTTGGGTTTTGATTGTCCTTAAGAAATAGTATAGGAGTTGATTAGCTTCTTAATTGTGGGTTTTCTTTCATTATTTGTTTTCAATTAAGTATTTTATTGGGTATTCTGGGAAAGGTTGGGTTTATTATTATATATATTTCTGGGTTTTTTTTAAAGCTGGGGTTTTCATTCTTAAAATTTCTCAATCTATTTACTCATAAAAGCTTAGTATTGTATGAATAGTGTGTTTATGGGCGACTTGAGTTTTATTTTATATTTTGTGAGTTAACTTGGAGGTTTTATACATCCAGTAGATGAGTATGATTTCTGGGAATCTGTTGATAATTTAACTAGCAAAAGTCTTCTTTTGGTTCAACATTTTCTTATCAGAGTTAGGGTTTGAATTCACCTGGTAAGTTGATTTTCAATCGGTCATTATGGCCCCAAAAAAATAGCCAAAACCAACCACAACTTGATTTTTTCGATTTGTGATTTGCAAGAAGATTAGTGAATCATGGGAAACATTGAAGTGTTTTTCTTTTGATGGAGTTATTACATTGATTTGAGCATTTCTTGCATTTTGTGTGAAATCAATATGGCTTTAGGCTCTTAAATTTTGCTAGTAAGCCATATTCATGCACTCCATTAAGTTGTGTGAAATCAATATGGCTTTAGGCTCTTAAATTTTGTTTAGGTTTGATTGCACTTTTTACTAAAATATTGTTAAAACCTTGAACAAAATAGGGGAAGCATGAAGATGCAGTTGGTCTCTCGAGTTCATCCTTGTTATCTGGAAGGCATCAAATTTCTGTTGGTATGGGACACTTTTTCTCAGTACATACTTTGCGTATCATAGTCGAGATTCTAACATTCCATTTTTTTGGGTATTGTTACAGAAGATGAAGTTTCTTTCATTCTGAACCTTTACTCTGATGGATATACGATTGGAAAGCCTTCAGAGGTATGCAAATTCCATCATTATAGCTGTATAATATCTAAATTAATCAATTAGGTTCTGTTTTGATCCGGAACAGAAACTGACTTTGTGTTTATGGGTTTTTAGAATGATAATGAGCTTCATACTGGTTTTCAAGAAGGTTCAAGGACGTTGCATCCCTATGATCGGACCACGGAAGGTTTCTTCAGTGTATGTTTGCTGTTTTTATCTATTGTCTTGTAAAATTTAATGGTAAACTAGCTTAGAAACCGTTTTCATTTTCCTAGTATAGATATAAAAGCTTTTTTTCATTTGTACATTAAATTACACCTCTCTTTTGGTACCACATTGTTCCATTTCGTCACCTGTTTTTAATGTAGGTCAACATAGAACAATTTTAAGTAACTTGGCTTGATTGGCTGGAGCATAATATTAATAGATATAGCCTTTAGACTAATAGGATGTTTTCTATTACTTTCCTCTTGATTTATTCTTTCATAGTACTTTAACTATTATACAATGTTTTTTGACATGACAAAAGTTGACAAATTCCATTTGGTTCTCTGTTATGTATGTATAATGTAAATTTTTAAATCTATTATACTTTATTTTTCTGTAAATTCAGTGTTATTTTTCATAGTACTTTTATGTATTATATACTATTTACAGGCTATCGAGTCTGGTCGCTTGCCTAGCAGTATTTTGGATGATATTCCGTGCAAGTATATTGATGGTATCCTCACATGCGAGGTGAGTGGCATAAAAATTATTGATCATACTTCCTATTGTATTTTTGTAGCTTCATATTTAACCTACCCTCTATTATCAGCATGAATATAAAAATATGTCTGAATGAATGTTTTTGAGAATTAGCTGTAGTCTGATATATGGTTTTAACGGAAGCCTATCTGGGACACTACCTTCTATCAGAACTATTTCCCTAGTGATGAATTTGATTATGCAACCTTTGTGAACTTCTTTGATTAATAATGTAACTGTTAACATCGTGAAAATGGTGGGTTTGGTCACAACTATTTGCAGGTCCGCGATTACAGAAGATGCAGGTCTGATTCTAGATCCGGTCATCCTTCAAATAATGGTTCTGCAACCATCAGCAAGGTTAATTTAAAGATGTCTTTGGAGAACGTTGTGAAGGATATTTCTTTAATGGCGGATGATTCCTGGACGTATGGGGATCTGATGGTAAGATATCTACTAAAATTTCGTAACCTGAGAATTCTGCTCTTGTCCCTTGTGAGTGAGTTTGATTTGCAGTCACTGGATGCAGGAAGTAGAGTCTCGAATACTAAAAGCATTACAGCCAAATTTGTGTCTTGATCCAAAACCTATGCTAGATAGGCTTTGTGAGAGTCCAATTTGTGTAAAGGTAGGTGTCTAAATTATACTTGCGCGTTTAAGTAATTTATTATGAATCTGTATCTGTGAAATATGGTAAGCTGTTTTCGTTGTCTTAAAATTCAGCTTGACTTGGGTCTGACGGGATCACGGAAGAGGAAACTGAGACAAATGGCTGAAGATAGCATTACATTAATAAATAGGTCACTTGGAAAGAAAATTTGCGTAGATCGTACACCTAATAACTCGAGCTACAGGATTGGAGAGCATGGGCCAACATCCGGTGATGTAATGTTGCAGCAGGTCCAAGACATTGTAGCTGCCCAAGGTATTTATCGTTGATACTTGTTATGTAGATGAAGAGATTTAGCGTAATATGCTACTCTTTTGGTTAGCAATTCTACTTAGCATTGTTTATTTTAAACAGGGATGGGGAATCAAAGAAACATGCATGATTCTGTTTTGCATGCACCAGGAGCCCCTCATGCTGGTCAGGATATGCCAATTTCTTCATATGCTGATAATATGAACTCCACTGTTCTTGGAAAAATGGATGATCAAGAAGCACGGATGTCATACTTTACCAATCTTTGTAAGAGAACAAAGCTTGGTGGTCCTGACAGTGTTCATCACCTTGGCCTTCAAGGATATCAACTCATGCAACAACAGCCTAATGCAAGAGGGATCACCAATCAGGATGGTCTGAAACTGGAAAAGGCAGACTCTGTCATGGTCAAAACCGATATGCCAATAATGGAAGCCGAAGGCAGTTTCATGGACCCAAGATTCCAGCAAAAGTTTCAGCAACATTCACTCATGAGAACTGCCAATCAACAACCAGGCTGGAATAATCTGAACCATCAAGTTGAGAAAGAATTTAAAAAGGAAGAACATTACCAGAAGAGGAAAATTATCCAAAGTCCACGTCTTTCTGCTGGTGCTATTGCTCAGTCACCATTAACAGTGAAATCTACAGAGGTGTCTTGTGGTTCAATGGGGACACCTTATGGGGCAGCTTCTTCAGCTGCTTCCCTTGGACAATTGCATAGAGAAAAATCAGCTGGGGTAGGTAATCCTGCAGCTGTTCTTAGTACATCAATAACATCAAGTGCCAACGATTCCATGCAAGCCCAACATCAAGTGCAACTTGGTTCGAAGAGAAGATCAAATTCTCTTCCCAAGACCCAAGTAATAAGTGGAATTGGCTCTCCTGCTAGTGTCAATACTATGGGTGGTTCAATGAATGCATCAAGCCCATCTGTGAGCACCCCACAACTAATTGATCAATACATGCAGGATAGATTTGCGAAGATTGAAAGGGTAGCTATGAGGTATATAACCTGTTGTAGTGTTTATTTGTTTACTTGCCTGCTTTGCAGTATCTAAAATCTTGTAAAGTGAATTTATGATGTGTGCTTTTTGTTGACTTTTTCTTATGTTGTAGGCAGTAGTTAGGAATAGTTGCGGTTGCCATTGCTCTCGAAATTGGTTTTTAGAATTTTAGCATATTGCATCTTAATATATTTATTGAGAAGTTTCTGTATTTGAATTAGGTGGTTCTTAGTTTTATAAGTTTACTTTTGTTTAATTTCTCTGCAGTTGATGTGGGTGAAAGGTAAATGCCTCTTCAAAATGCGCTTCTTGCCTTCTTTGTCTTTAAATACCGAATATCTGATGGGATCCATGATCATTTTTCTTTGTAGCTCACTAAATCCCCTTTTCTCTGCTGTATATTGTATTTATTGAGTTCATGCTCAGTTGGAGGTGGGAGACTGTTGAAAATTTGTACGAGATGAAGTTGGACAAAATCCTTAAGAATTTAAATAAGGTATAGGACAGGGGTGCAGAATTGTATCCATTCTCGATGGAGCCGAGTATTTATAGTTTTTTGGTTTTGGATTGGATTATAGTGAAATGACTCACTAAATTAATAGACTTCTTATTTACGTGAACTTATAGGTGATGTTTGTAATCGAAGATCAATCGAAAACATCTTGTTATAAGTGAAAGATTGCTTACATATGACTAGAATTAGCCACTTGGCATTTGGGTAATGGCATGGTTTTTTTTTATAGGTATAAGAAATTTGGTTTAGGAAAAACTGAAAACCACCCTTTTTCCGGACGCCACTACTTGTGTAAAGACGGACAATCTAGTTTTGCTTGACCGAGTAATTCATTGGAATTGTCTGTTTTATTAGAATTCCTTATCCCATTTTTGATACTTCTACAGCTCCTCTGTTATTTCGTGTCTCAGGGAAGCCTGTTGATTCTTTTACCTGTTCCATGATGATGTTCTAGTTTTACCATTTTGTTCTCGGCTTATGTTGAGCTGGTTTATTTTACAGGTACCAGCTGAATTGTAAGAAGAATAAGGCTGATTTATATTCTAGGAGACCTCAAACATTTTCTTCTAAGGAACTTCAGATCCGCCTTGCTAATGCTTGCAATGATGAGTATGCTAAGGATGAATTATCGACAAGCATGTCAAACTCACTACATGGTGGGAACATGAACTTTTGCAAAATAAGGACTATCACCGTGCAGTCTCAAGGTTAGGTTTCATTGATTAGACTTCCTTTCTTTCTGATACCTGTTATTTTCCTTGTAATATGACATTTATTCTTATTCTTCCAGCAAATATGCTTCCAGCTTTAGTTAAAACAAAGCTGATTATGTCAGAGAAGCCAAATGGTACAGTTGCATTGCATTATGGGGATTTGGATGCTCATGTTTTTTATGAAGTGGAAGATTACCTACCTACACTACCAAATACTGTGAGTTTCTGTAGCTTACATAGCTGTTCTTTTTTATTAGTTCTATTATCCAAATAATTAAAGCCCCCAAATAAAGAAAAAATTGCCTTATGAGTCTTTATGTGTTTAATTTTTGTCTCGGAAAGTAATTCCTTTTTTTTTAAAAAAACTTTCTCAATGGAGTTCAAGACTCAACACTTTGTTTGGAAGAGAATATAGGAGGGATTGGGAGGGAAGGAGAATGGTTAATGAAAGGAAGATCAAGGTCTTGGTATGGATTATGGAAGGCTTTGGGGGAGTGAAATGGAAATGGTTTTGCATCATTCTGACCGCCATTGGACAATGCCGCATATGAGGAAAGGCTTGAGAGTTGATACTGGTAATTTGCCTGTTTTACTAAAGCAAATCTTTCCAAATTAGGAATTTTGGTAGGATTATACGTAGAGGTGTTCTAAACAGCCCCGTACACTCGATATTTACTCGATCTTGGAACCGAAACATCTGACCCGAATACCCAATGACCCGAATGAACACCTCTAATTATATACAACAATTCTTGTGTGCTTTGTGTGGAAGGTGTAGTTGGTATAGAAGGATGTAGAAGGAAGAAGAAAACTGGGCGGAAGGACATTCTAGGTCTTGGTGTGAAAGGATGTGGAGGGAGTGATACCAAAATTGTCCATTTGCATCAATTTGGCAGGAATATGATCGACAATTCTAACTATTTTTTACTGAATTTGTGACAGCACATGGCGGATTTGCTTGCAATGCAGTTCGTTGCTTGGGTATGTGACTGATAAAAAATTGAATTTTCAAGATTATATGCTGTACTCCTCTTTTTGTTAACTGACATGAACTGGTTATGCAGATGGATCGGGAGGGCTATTTCATCGATGATCAAGTCCAACTCAGACCACCTCGTAATCCTAATCTTTCAAATGGCCAATCAAATGGATCAGTTGTTCCTACTAGTGATCCTGCTTCCGAAATGCCAATGCATCCGGAATCAGTTTCTGGACAGCAGACAACAATGGAGGGCAAGCCAAACGTTTCTATTTCTCCTGTGAATTCAACCCAGGATGCCCTGCCGAGTTCTGGGATGCTCCCTCCTGGAAATTCACAAGCGGCACAGATGTCGCAGTCTCTTATGTCAGGGGTCACAATGCCACCTAGACCACAACAGACGGACCCACAACTACCACTTCAGCAGCAACAGCAACCGCAACAACTGCCTATGCAGAATCAACCTTTGGTATCACAACAACCTCAGTTCCAACGCTCACCCCTAATGTTGCCATCCAATTCAGGGCCTCAATTAAATTCATTTGGGCCCGGTTCGAATTTGCCACTAGGTAATCACATGGGTAATAAAGCTTCTCTACAACTTCTGCAACAGCAACATCAACAACAGACGCAGGCGCAGCAAACACAGCCCCAAATGCAGCGCAGGATGATGATGGGGCTTGGGCCAACGATGGGTATGGGGAACATCGGCAACAACCTGGTTGGCCTTGGGGGGATGGGTAATGTTATGGGGATTGGTGGAGCAAGAGGTATTACTGGAGCTGGATTGTCTGCACCTATGGGTCCCATTTCAGGAATTGGGGGCAACATGAGTCAGAACCAGATAAACTTGAGCCAAGCAAATGCTATAAGCCAGCATCTTCGCTCTGGCCCTTTGAGTTCACCGCAAACTCAGGCAGCCCTTGCGCAACGACTAAAGTTTTTGCATAGTAGAGGTATATTGACAGGAAATCAATCTGGTATAGGTGGTATGCCAGGTGGGGCGCGGCAGATGCAGCAAGGCTCCACTGGGCTCTCAATGTTGGGTCAACCTTTGAATCGAGGAAACATAAGCCCAATGCAACGGACTACAATGAACCCGATGGGTATGGCTAGATTAATGCCGGGAATGAATGTTCCGTTGAGCCAGCAGCAACAGTTGCAGCTCCAACAAAATCAGCTTTTGCAGCAGCAGCAGCAGCAGCAGCAGCCGCCCCAACAGCAACAGCATCAGCATCAGCAACAACAATTGCAGCAGCAACAGCCACAACTACAGCAGCAGCAAATGAATCAACAGCAAGAAGCCAATTCCCCTCTGCAGGCTGTGGTTTTACCCCAACAGATGGGTTCACCTTCGACACTCGGAATTCCGCAACACATGAATCAACAGCAACCCAGCCCACAGCAAATGGTTCAAAGAACTCCGATGAGCCCACCTTTGAGTTCCGGGCCCATGCATCCGATGAGTACTGGTAACCCAGACCCGTGTCCTGCGAGTCCAGCTTTGAGCTCTCAAACATTAGGCTCTGTTGGGAGCATGACCAATTCTCCTATGGATTTGCAAGGTGTGAATAAGAGCAACTCTGTTACTAATACATAGTTCATTTATTGATCATGCTTCTCGATTACCGTGGATCGACATAGCTAGCGGGCACGTAATCCGGTTAGCATTTTACTGGACCATTTTTTGCTTGTAAATTTTTGTTCATTGGATAGTCAATAGTGTCAGTTGTCAATTTGTATGGCCATGCTATTTATATATTTAAGTCAAAGAACTAGTTCTATTTTATGTAGCAAATTTATACATCAAGTACAATAATAACCTATTACTTGAATCATGATGTTTAGTTTAAGGGCAACTGGTTATGAACGCGCTCTCCTAAGAAATCCGTTTGAACTTAAATCTTTGTTTAAAGCGGAAAATTAACCTGAATCATATCCAAGAAGCTTCTAGATAGTTATATAAATAAAAAAAAAGAACCAAGAAGTTGAAATAAGTTTAGTGTAGATGAGAGTGAAAGCAGTGTATTTGCAGTTTCATTTAGCTAATTAAGAAGCCATACTATTTCTATTTATAGTTAAAACGCAATAAAGGTCAACAATTTCTAGTAACTATTTCTATTTCTAGTTAATTAATGAGTAAAATGTGTGAATCATACCATTAGGAAAGCTCAACAATAAAGTGTTGATGTATATTGCTTTTTCAAGAAATTATTGACTAAGCTTAGGATATGTTGTAGTAACACTCACAAAAGTTAATTTAAATTTAACACAAATTCTTGTATGAGACGGTAGAATTGTGAGATGCTTTGCTTTCATGAACTGAAAGCCCAAGTAATATAATAATTAGCGTATGAGCTCCTTATGATCTAGTTGGAACTTCTTATCACAATAGAGCGAGACTGATTGCAATTCAGTAAAATTTACCTTTTAATCTAGTTGGGAACTTCTAAGCATATGGCTCCTTTCAATGATTAAAAGTGATTATTAATCTCAAATTTTTTTTATATTGATTAATATCTTTTTAGGGCCTTATTTATTTAATCCTCAAACATTCATTATATATTTAAATTAATAGGAATTTAACCTAAATATACTTTAAACCTACGTTATTCTTAATTTCAAACTTCCCTTTGAACAAAGATGTTAATTAAAGGTTCATTTAGCCCACAATTAATCATAAATACACTTGCTTACAATTAAATCAACAACGTTATTCCATACAAAAATTGGGATCAATCCCTCAACCCTAGATTATAGAACTATCACTAGACATTTTAATAAATATTGAAACAAAAATTAAAATCCTAAGCATGATGAATAGAAATTAAAGCCTACTAAATAAATAGTAAGTCTCATGGGAGACGGTCTATTCTATAGACGGAATCCATAAAGCCCAGCCCAAAATATAACATAGTATATTTGGGGTTATAAAAATTATTTGGGGTTATAATAACTTATATTTGTGGTTATAGAATAGTATATTCGAGGTTATAATACCTTAAATTTAGGATTATAACATAATATGATTAATAATATAATAAAAAAAAGGGATATTCTACATGGTAAGCACCAGGTATAGTGAAATTCACAAACTAGCTATTCTTGTTTTCGATTCTACATGGTAAGCACCAGGTTAAGGAAAACTAACTGCCGTAGCTATATTGCACAAAAAACGTTTAAAAATCGTTAAGTATGAAAATTACAATTTTACCCTTGCTTAATTCATCATCATCTTCTTCTTCCTTTGCATCCATACCCATCTTCTTCTTCCTTTACTCTTGCTTAATTTCACAATTCACCATCTTCTTCAAGTATAGATACGTTTTGTAAGGTGTTATAGAGAAAAAACAAAAAATGCCAATGTATGAAAGATCAATTGCTACAAAGCATTAGTAGTTGATTGAAGCAGGGATTGAAGCTTTGTTCCTCGTGAACAAGGTACTACCAGTGAAGAGGATGATGGATATCTGATCTTCTTTGTGCACGATGAAAACAATGGGTAAGTCCAAGGGATTGAAGCTTTGAGGGTTTGGGTTTTGAGTGTGACAATGTAATTTGTGTTTGCAGGAAATCATTCGTGAATGTACAATTATTTGCTTCTGTAATTCTCAAAACTCCCATAACTTATACAGCTACTAAAACATTAACAATATAATACAACTGATAAACTACATTTAAATCTTCAAATATATTATCTACTCTAGATTCTTCGGTAGCTCAGTTTGGTTTTCAATTTTTATACAATTACATTTGTTTTTCAAATCTTTAAATGTTAAAAGTTTATACGAAATAGGAGCAAATATTATTAACAGTGGGCAGAGGTTGCCTAGAGATAATAAAGAATTTGCTTTTTCAAGTAAAAAAAAGTTGTTAACAGAGGGTAAAATAATTTATAAGATAAGATGAATGACAAAATCCAAGAGAAACAGTTTGTTTTATAATGAAAATGTAAATTGACACACAATTTGAAGAAGATGGTGAATTGTGAAATTAAGCAAGGGTAAAGGAAGAAGAAGATGGGTATGGATGCAAAGGAAGAAGAAGATGATGATGAATTAAGCAAGGGTAAAATTGCAATTTTCATACTTAATGATTTTTAAACGTTTTTTGTGCAATATAGCTACGGCAGTTAGTTTTCCTTAACCTGGTGCTTACCATGTAGAATCGAAAACAAGAATAGCTAGTTTGTGAATTTCACTATACCTGGTGCTTACCATGTAGAATATCCCTAAAAAAAATCAGTTAAGGGAAATGGGCTGGCCCAATTTTGTAGTCTATCCTATAGATCGTCTCTTGTGAGATTTTGTGAATAAATAAACATCACTTTAAAGAACCATAATTAAAGTTTACTTGAGTGTTGATCAACGGCAATTGAACTTTGCTGAATTGATGATTGAACGTCTACAAGAGGAAAAAAAAAGGAAAATAGAACTAAAAAAATTAGAAAAACAAATGACGTAAAAACAGAAAAGTGTGTATAAAACCTAATTCTAAAATTTTCCTTTCTATATGGAAATTACTTGGAAAACAATCTATTCAATAGCCTGAAAATTACCCTAAGAACCAATAAAATAAAATTTAAAAAATAAAACTAAACCTAACTGAAACATGGGTAAGTCATGCAGAAACATCCAGGGGAAAGGGGGCGAGTCATCGCTTGAAAAGCGACAACTCATCACTTTCTGATGCCTCAATGCGAAACTTCTAGAGTCCAAGCGGTGAGCCTGACAAGTTGCGACTGTAGGAAAGTAGAAATGTATATTATTATTTTTAGTTAGTCTATTAGTTCACTTTTTACATATATTAGTCTTACTACCTATTTTAGAATAGATGGGGCTTTGTATTTAAGGAGTCTATGTATTCATTTGAAGATAATACAAACCAGTATTCCAAAACCAAAACCCTAGCTTTATTCAATTCTTCATGGTATCAAAGTCGTAAGGTTCAGATCTGGGATCCGACACTTTTTTCGGTTCTCATCATCTACCAAAAGGAAAAAAAGAATGAATATCGAAAATAATTGATATTCATAACAATATTCTGTGTTAACAATTCAACACCAACCAAAAAATTATTGCATTTTGACCAAATTCTTCCAGCGACAATGGTTCTGCAAATTGATATTGACTTGTTGAACCCACCGGCGGAGCTTGAGAAGAGGACAGGATGTCGTGCCAGACTCACCGAGGGCTGCTCTTTCAGAAGAAAGGAAGACTATGAAGATAAGGGATTTTCAAGAAAAGGAAGTTTAAAGCAGGAAAGAGAAAAGGATGAGGGGGTTATGTTGAATACCCACCGAGAAACAAGGGAAAAAATGAATGGGTTTTTCAATAATTTACATGAAAAAGGGGGTGGGAGTGTTGGAAAGTGTGCATCATCAATTAATTGTCTTAATTCTTCCTTATCTAAGGCTGAATTTGATGAAACAATTGTCCCAATTTCACATTTTTCGTCCCAATTTAAAGAAAAAATGGGACAAACTCGTTCTTCTTGGATTTTTGATTGCGGAGCAACAGATACTATGACTTATGATCCCTCCGATATTATTTCTTCCAATCCTACAAACCGAACTCATATACAAACTGCAAATGGTGAATGTGTTAGTGTACACCGGGCCGGAAGTGTTGATATTTCTTCCTCTATTTATTTAAAAAATTGTCTTCTTGTTCCTAGTCTATCCCACAAATTGTTATCTATTAGTCAATTGACTAAAGAGCTTAATTGCATTGTTATTATGTCTTCCAGTGATTGTGTTGTGCAGGATGCTCAGACTGGGAGAGTTATTGGACGTGGTACTGAACGGGGAGGTTTGTACTATGTGGATGAGGCGACTCAAAAGGGTCACACTTTGCTTGCTCATGGGTCACCGGATCATCAAATGTGGATGTGGCATAAGCGTCTAGGTCATCCTTCACTGGGGTATCTGAAACGTCTGTTTCCCTCTCTTAATAATTGTAATGCAACCTTAGACTGTGAGGCATGTGTCCTAGCTAAGAGTCATAAGCATACTTATTTTCCGAGTCTGACACACAGTATAAAACCATTTGCTTTGATTCATTCTGATGTGTGGGGTCCAGCTCCTAATTCTAATACACATGGTTTTTCTTACTTCGTTTTGTTTGTGGATGATTGTACTCGCATGAGTTGGGTGTACTTCTTGAAACATAAATCTGAGGTGTTTGATGTTTTTGTGAAATTCTATAATATGCTCATAACTCAATTCCAAGCCCAACCGCAAATTCTTAGGTCAGACAATGGGGGGGAATATATAAACTTGGACATGAAACACTTTATCTCTGCTCATGGCTTAATTCATCAGACCACGTGCCCAAACACTCCACAACAGAACGGGGTTGCCGAGCGGAAAAATCGCATACTCCTTGAAATGACCCGAGCACTAATGTTTGAATCTCATGTCCCAGCTCATTTTTGGCCAGAAGCAGTTGCCACTGCCACTTACCTGACTAACCGTCTACCCACAAAAGCCCTCCACTTCAAAACTCCCTTGGAAACTCTTCAAACTCATACTACTATTCCATCCTCTCATTCCTTACCCCCTCGAGTATTTGGATGTGTTGTATATGTTCATCTTCCCAAACAAGCTCGAAGCAAACTTGAACCTCGTGCTGTTAAGTGTGTTTTTCTAGGATATGGAGTCAATCAAAAAGGCTACCGATGTTTTGATCCCATACACAACAAAATGTACACCACCATGGATTGTGACTTCTTTGAGAGTTCATACTACTACCCCCAGCTTAGTCCTCAGGGGGAGACTGTGAGTAGTGACGACTTGAGCTGGCTAATATACCCTACTATTATCAATCCAGATCCTATAACTGATCATGAGCCTACAGAACAAGTAGGTAATCCCACAGCAGTTGTCACTGAAGATATAGTACATCCTCCTCCTCAGACTACTCCTGTCCTGTCTGAAGCATCTGGGGAGCAATCTGGACACGAGGTAATCTTTGAGACCTTGATTGATATTGCTAATGAAGTTCCTAGTGTTGAGTCACCTCGCAGATATGAGCTACCCCCAAGGAGTACGAGGGGTATCCCTCCGAGGAGATATGATCCGGAATATGAAGCACAACGATCGAGATACCCTGTGAACAAAGAAAGTAATGAGAATCTTTCACAGACAGCAGTTGCCTTCAATACTTCTCTTTATTCCAATGATGTGCCTCGTACAGTTGAACAAGCTCTTCGGGATCCAAACTGGAAAAAAGCAATGGAAGAAGAAATCTCAGCTCTTGACAGAAATGAAACATGGGAAAGGTGTGAGATACCAAAGGGAAAGAAGACAGTTGGGTGCAAATGGGTATATACCATCAAGTATCGAGCAGATGGCACTATTGAGCGGTATAAAGCCAGATTGGTAGCACAAGGGTACACTCAGACTTATGGTGTGGATTACTCTGAGACTTTCTCTCCAGTGGCAAAAATCGATACAATTCGAGTTCTGTTTTCTATTGCGGCAAACAAAGACTGGCCCCTACACCAATTTGATGTGAAGAATGCCTTCCTACATGGGAAAATTGAAGAAGAAGTGTACATGAAGGCTCCTCCGGGTTTCTCAGAGGACTATAATACAGGAGAAGGCTGCAAATTGAATAAAGCTCTTTATGGCCTAAAACAATCTCCTAGAGCTTGGTTTGGAAGATTCACTGCAGCAATGACAAAGTTTGGGTACAAGCAAAGCAATTCTGATCACACCTTATTCCTCAAGAGGCAAAGTGGTCGTATTACTTGTCTGATCATCTATGTGGATGATATGATCATTACGGGAGATGATAAGGAAGAAATCTGTACACTCAAGGAACAATTATTTTGCGAATTTGAAATGAAAGACTTGGGGCGACTCAAATACTTCCTTGGAATTGAAGTACTAAGGTCTAAAGGAGGTATTTTCATCAGCCAAAGAAAATATATCCTTGATTTGCTAGCAGAAACCGGCATGGTTGATTGTAAGCCTGCAGAAACTCCCATTGTTGCGAACCATGGTCTCCAGATAATTGAAGGAGAAAAGTTAGTTGACAGAGGACAGTATCAAAGAATGGTCGGCAAACTCATTTACCTTTCTCACACACGCCCAGACATTGCATATGCTGTTGGAGTTGTAAGCAGGTTTATGCATCGGCCACAAATTCATCATATGACAGCTGTAATGAGGATTCTGAGGTACTTGAAAGGTACAAGCAGTAAGGGGATTTTGTTCAAGAAGAATGATCATCTAGACCTACTTGCCTACACAGATGCAGATTGGGCTGGAGATAGAGATGACAGGAAGTCCACTTCTGGATACTTTACACTGATTGGGGGAAACTTAGTTACATGGAAAAGCAAGAAGCAGAAAGTGGTAGCCTTATCGAGTGCAGAGGCAGAGTTTAGGGGTATCGCCAAAGGAATCACGGAGATTATGTGGTTAAGAAAGCTTCTGAGCGAATTACACTTTCCGCAAAAGAAGACATGCAAGTTGTTCTGTGATAACAAAGCCGCAATCAGCATTTCAGAGAACCCGGTCCAACATGATCGAACTAAGCATGTTGAGATCGATAGGCACTTCATAAAGGAGAAACTTGAGAAGAAGATAATAAGTCTTCCGTTTGTGAGATCTAAAGACCAGTTAGCAGACATTCTAGCGAAAGCAGTTACTTCGGAAGCATTCGAGCAAACTTTGTGCAAGTTAGGTATTGGTGACCCGAAGACCTAACTTGAGGGGGAGTGTAGGAAAGTAGAAATGTATATTATTATTTTTAGTTAGTCTATTAGTTCACTTTTTACATATATTAGTCTTACTACCTATTTTAGAATAGATGGGGCTTTGTATTTAAGGAGTCTATGTATTCATTTGAAGATAATACAAACCAGTATTCCAAAACCAAAACCCTAGCTTTATTCAATTCTTCAGCGACTAGTCGCATCCCTCCTGACTAGAATTTTCATGAGAACAAGTCGTCTCCTATTTAGTAGCGACTTGTCGCATTATTTCTGACTTTCTTCTTGCTCTTTTCGCAAATGACGAGTCATGGCTTTTGCTATAAGACTTTGCGATAACTTGTGGCTACATTCTACCTTCCTTGGTCGACTTCTTTACCTATTAGGACACTTAGATCTTTTTTCCAAGCGTTCATCCTCGACCCTCTAATGACTCCATGTGACTAATAAAATCACATAAATTGTTATGAATAAAATCATGAGGTGAAAATTACAAATCATACTAAAACAACATACAAAATAATCCCATTAATTACTTCATCAAAAACAGTATAAATACCATCAATAAGTACAAATAATCGCACTTATCAAACACTTCCATACTTACCTTGTGCTCAATTAGAATATAGTCAACGTGGTATATGTCCCGAATCTCAATTTCTTTGTTTTTGTATTGGTAATATATGTAAAACATCTTGTAGCATTCCATCACCATTGCAATAGTTGGTTTAGTGTGCATTTGTAAGAATTTGTACTAAAATTTATTGGTTGTTTACTGGTGTTGTTTGGAAGAAAACAAATTAATAATTTTGTACAACCAACGATAACACGAGTTTAGATCGACATTGTGTCGATTAAGACCGTGCGTTAAACCCTCTTGATGATAGTCATGGAAGAGTTTGTAGTTCAGGATTATTATCCTTTGGATCAGACTGAAAAAATCTTCAGCTTGTGTACTCACTTTTAATGAATGATGAACATTCTCAATTTCTGGCTCAAGAAAATTTACAAGTACACGATGGAGTTAGACTTGATATATGTGAAGAAAGGGTCTGGAGAGAGTACGGTAAATGCTATGAATACACTATGAACATTCTCAACATCGAGTTTGTATGAGGAAATCCGTGATAAACAACAAACGGAGGACTTCTTGATGGATTTGAGATTGGTATTCAAGTGATGAGAGTATCTAGACGGAAAGTTGTGTGTGCCCAGAGACGCAAAGTTAATAGATAATATACGTGTACTTTGTTCACCCTAGACGGGAAAAGATGTTAATCAATTGCTTGTCTCTTTCAACATCAAAATAATAGAATCTCCGATTTTTAACTTTTTTCTTTAACCAAGTTAATTATGAATATCAGTCATCCAGATGGGGTGACAAAAACCATATAAGTTTTTGATCTATCGCTTTGACCCTGTATAAATCCACTCTAACCCTATAAATATTCATTAGTAAAACCACCCTTTAAAAGCCCGCCCCTTTTAATAAACTAAACGGTCAAGCCTAGTAAAAACAAGCTAGGTCACGCGCTTTTAATCGACCCACCCTATACCTTTAATCCCGACCTCTTGTGGAGGTTACCATGGTGTCCAACGTCGGTGATAACTCAAACTAGGGTGGAGTCAGAAGGCTGATACCTGTCAAGTTAGTTTTTGGCATACACATTAATATTTTAAAGGATAATAATAATTGAGCATATTTTAACTAAATAGATCAACTCTTCTTGATTACAAGTCACATTATCATTCATAAGACAATTTTACAACTATTTAATATTTCAAGCTAACAATAAGATGCTAACCCTTCACACATTTATTGAGCATATTCTAACTATATATAATGAGCTCTGCTTAATTGATAGCCACATATCATCCATAACAAGGGAAACCAGACAATCTTACTAAACCTTACATATTTCTTAATCCATCAAACCTTGCAATGGCTTTATCCTCCCAAAGAACTTGAAAAAAGCATCCCTCCATGAATTGTTTAGCACTAAAGTTCCACAAACACTCCAAAATCCCACAATGAATCCCAAGGCAATCGCCGTGTAGAACCAAACATCTTCATTCTCATTCTTGTCTTGCTCTTCCTCATGAACATCAACTGTAGTTCCAGGATCTCCTGGGCACTTAGTAGGAAGAGGAGTGCCACACAACAACGGATTTCCCTCGTATATGGACGGATCCGTAAGAGTTTGTAGCTCATTTCCAGAGGGAATCCTGCCTTCCAAGTTGTTGTAAGATAGGTTCAAGTGCGAGAGGAATGTAGGCGAGGACAAACTGGGTGGAATTGGACCTGAAAGATGATTGCATGACAAATCAAGTGTTTCCAGATTAGTCATGTTACCAATATCTTGAGGGATATTTCCACTCAAGTGATTCCTTGAGAGGTTCAAAATTGATGTTGCCTTGAGTTTGGTCATTTGAACTGGGATCTTTCCTGATAAAAAATTCCCTGAAAGATCAATTCCATTAATCAAGAAAGCAGTCCTACCATACTCATATTCCTTCCCTTTTGTTCTTATGTTTAAAAGCCCATTATAGTAACGCTTTAAATATTGTTGGTTATGATGGAATAGGTCTTGATTACTTTCATCGACTACTAGTGCAGTCAGGTTGTTGATACACTTTGGTATAGTTCCTGAGAAATTATTCCAAGACAGATCAAAGTAATGAAGATTTTCAAACTTGCAAAATCCGAGAGGGATTTTCCCTGAGAAAAAGTTATCTCTAAGAACTACCATAAGAAGATCTGAGAAGCCTTCATTCATTCGTTCGGGTAGACTCCCTGAAAATTTATTTTCTCCAAGATCCAATATCATGATGCCTGAATGATAATTCGCAGATGCATTCATAATTTTCCCCTGCAAATTGTTGTTTCCTAAAAACAAAGCACGAAGTGATGATGAATTACAGAAGGATGTTGGCATCGTACCTGATAATCTATTGTTTGATAAATCTAAAGCCCAAATTGCGTTTGCTTTATCCCAACAATCAGGAATGTCTCCAGAAAATTTGTTGTTTCTTAAGAGAAGAAGTTTCATATTCTTCATTTTACACAGTGATGAGGGAATAATGCTGTCAAAAAGGTTCCATGAAAGATCCATTTCCCATAAATTGGGCATTAAATCACCAATGTCTCGAGGTAAAGATTTGGAGAATAAATTTTCTTGAAGATATAATTCTTCTGTAGCAGTGAAAGACCAATTTGGGAACTCACCTTCAAACTGATTATAGCTTAAATTGACCAATAAGAGGTTTGGAAACACTAATCCGCGTGGCAACTTTCCCCTGATTTTGTTCATTGATAGATCCAAATAAGTAAGGTCAGAAGCAATAAAAGAAAACCAGTTATCAGGAATTTTGTCTGAGATACCAGTATTCTGCAAAACAACTAAGGTGAGAGACCTTTGCTTCTGCAGCCATACAGAAAAAGCAGGTCCTACAAGACAATTTTCAATGTCCAACTCTTCGAGATTGAATGGAGGAACCCAATCATAAGTTACATTGAAAGCAAGTGACATAGGTGAATCTGTAGTCAGCGTGAATGATTTTAAGCTTCCAAGGCAAATCAAATGAGCTTCTGTAAGAATACCTCTCCAATTGTTTGAATCGAGATACAACTCAATTAACTGGGAGAGTCGACCAAGGCTTTCTGGTATGCTACCATTCATCATGTTTAGAGAGAGGTCCAACTTTCGCAAGGAAATTAAGTTTCCTATGGAGGTTGGGATTGAACCTATGAGATTATTTCCAGAAAGGTCTAACATTCTCAAGGATGAAAATTTGTCTACAAAAGTTGGAATAGAACCTGAGATATTGCTTTCACCAAGATTAAGATATTGGAAGTTGGACATCTTTTGAAACCCAAGTAAAATCTCATGAAGATCAACACTCAAGTCAGTAGCAGAAAGATCCAAATATCTCAAGTCAGCATACAATGTAGGGATAGGACCAACAAGACCAACATTCCAGCTTAAATCAAGAACTTCAAGACTAGTAAGATTTGATAGCCAAGAAAGTTGTGAACCTTGTTGCATATCATTTGATGACATATTTAATCTCACGAGAGAGGTGAAATTCACAGATGGAAGATTATCACTAAATGTGGTATTCAAACTACAATCATAAAGATTCAAGTCTAGTAGAGAATGCAACTTACTTAAAGATGGAAGCCAATCTGAGGAAAGAGTAACTCCTCCAAGGTTTAAATACTTGAGAGAGGAAAGATTAGTTAACCAGTAGAGTGATTTAGTGCTTAATATGTTGAATGAATAATCTGAGTACAAATCTAAAGATTGCAAGTTTGTCAAGTTTCCTAATTGCGGTGGTACTATTCCAGAAAAGTTAGAACAAGCAAGATTTAGATAAGTCAATCCTTTAAGCTCCCCAAGAAACTCAGGAATTGGATTACCTTCAAAATCATTCAGACTTAAATCAAGGTGACTCAAAAACTTCAACTCGAGTAAAGAAATACTTAACTTACCACCTAAAGAAGCTTTTGTATCAGAAATTGAGTCAGTGTATCTATATCTGGATCTTTGTGGATTTCGAAGATTGATGGAGGTAACATGACCAGTGTTATTATCACAAGTGATGCCTTGCCAACTGCAACAATCATCACTGTCCCATGAAGAAAGCCTTCCAGAGAAATCAACCAGATTTCCTCTAAAGATTTCGAGTGCTTTTCTCTCAGCCTCGATGCATTGGATAATAGGGGTACTAGTAGTACTTCCATTTCCTTCACTTACACCAAAGATGGTGGTTGTGTAAGAATGCAAGTAGATGAACAAGAAATATAGTATGATGGTATAATTGAACACCATGCTAAAAAAGGAGGAATAATGAAGAGAACTTGTTGAAAAATATATCCATGAAATCAAACCATAATCCATTTATAGTGTTTTGGAATAGCCTTTGAGTAAGTGGGTTTTTAACGAGAAGTACACGGCTAACTTGTAAACATAAAAGTACAAAACCCATTAATCAAGGAATTCAAATTAATCAGTTTGGAAAAATACTTTCTAGGAGTAATTCTCACGACATAATTCTTCAATCACAATATATCACAAATTGTTGTATGAGACGGTCTTATCAAGAGACATGTCTTATACATGAGGCTATATATTATGAGAATATAGACTCTTTCTTAAGTCGTTTAATTGAAAATTGGTCTCTCACCAGAGTAGCTCTAAAATTACTTGACTCGTTCATTAATAAAAGCAGCTTTTTTAAGGGAAAAGACTAAAAAAACAATTCAAAAACCAATTCTAAGCATTCTATCTAAACAAATTAAAGTATTTTTATTGCCATTATGGGCATGGCATTATCTCTCTCCAGCTGGATTCACAACACCAGCAACACTGAACTTGCAATTATCTCTTTCGTCTCACTCCTCCTTTTCTTAGTTCCTCTCCTCGTCCATTGTTCTTATTCATGTCACTTTCAATATTAGTATTAATTCTTATGCTTTTTGTTCACTTTCCCAATTTCTAGTGGAAATTTTCCAGAGCTATCTGGATAGCAACATCGAATACTCAGCCGCCATAACAAAATCTTCTTCGATGACACCCCGGAATGTTAAGGCCAGAGTTCGTAGAACAACATTATTCATCCTGTAGATAGTGGATACCCTTACCCATGGTGATATCACATCCTGTAGATAGTGCCTAGAAACATTCATCTTTCGTGTGCATTCAGTTTTTCACTGCAGTACAGAAGACATTTCACATATTGTACCCTAGGCGAATAAATATTTCAACAAGTTTTTACGACAACAATGCTACAGCAAGCGTTTACCATAACGCAAAAATTAGGATGTAGTTGCGATTTTGATTAGCAGTCACAAAACTTTTTTTTTTCAGTCAATGCGATTGCAGTCATGATAATCTCACAAACCTTTCATAATGTGGTGATTCAGCCAATATTTTGCTGAGGGCTTCTTCTTGGTATGCTCTATATTCGGGAATCATAGCCTGCGCAGCTAAAACCTATAACACTAACAAAACCATGCCAATAACCAACTACACATCCAAATAAGAGTTTTCAGGACTCAGGAGGTTGTTCAAAAGGAGGAAACAACAGAGGAGAAAATATACAAAATATGACGAAAAGAACAAAAATGACGTTATTCCTAAAAGAACGTTCAGCATCCGGAAAAAGCAACTAATATAATAATCAAATACTTGAGTATTTCTAAGATTGAATAACCAAACACACAACTTTTCAACAGCAAATACATGCATCTAGATTCTAAACCAAGTTCAATCCCAAGACAAATTCTCAACATTAATGTCGAAAGAATTGAATCCAACAACAGCGAAATATATAGAACTTGAAGCAACAAACGAAGGAACAGCAAAAAAAAAAAAAAAAAAAAAAAAAAAACTAAAGCAACTAAAGAATTGTTAACAAAACAATGATGAAAAATTTGTACTCCTTCAACGAATTAATAATTTGCAGTGAGGATAGAAAAATTGAGATACCTAATTTTAATCGATAGAAGCTCAAATTAATTCACTGCAAGACTGCAGAAATTTCTTACACTTCAAATAATCAAACAAACGTTTGATTCTGCTATTGTGAGGCAATCGTTAATCCAGTAATTGGTGGCGATTGTGAGGAATGTTCACCGGTCCAAACCTGGACCGGAATCTCAAATATGCTAAGACGGATCCGGCACGGTCCCGGTAACTCGGATTCCATCCGATCTGGTTAGACCGGAAATAATTTTTGATACCAAAATTAAATTAAAAATTGGAAGATTCTAAAATAGTTTGCAAATAAATTATTATAAAATTATAATATTTGAATTATAAAATTATTTTGTGTTGAAAATAAAATATTTAAAGCCTTTTAAATAAATATATACACAATAATCATAAATATTATTCCCCTTTAAAATCACTTTTATGTACATCTGGTTTCATTCGGTCCAACCCAGATTTTTCCAAGTTTAGACCAGATCGAAAACCCAGAATGACGAATATGTGAGACCCAGAAACCGGATCGGATACAACTGATCCCGTCCGATTCCGATCCAATCTCACCCAATTTCGGTCCCAACCGCCGGTCTAATCTTATTTTACACGCCCCTAATTATGAGGCGAAACAAAAGGTGAGTTAGCGAAAACTATTTGAAAATTGTAATGACAGGGGGAAAGGATTCAAAAGCTTTGACTCATTGGGTTGACATGAACCTTAACATTATCTAAGGACTTCAGGCTCTCTCTTAAGAGACCATTTACAGTATAGATGTCTTTCAAAAGAATCCGATTCATATTCTCAATAATTTAAAAAAAATCTATAACTGACGCACGCGGTTGGGCCTATGTAGAGTTGGTATTATAACCTATTGAAGTTGGTGTTATGATCTATTAAAGTTTGTATTATAACCTATTAAAGTTGATATTTGGAGTGGTGTTATAGCAATTAAAGTTTTTTCTTTCTAAGTAACAGAGCCGTCTTGAACAATTTGGGGGCGCTGTGCAAAATTTATATTTTGCGCCTTAATTGTGGTAAATATATATTTTTTTTAATAAATTTAACATATTTCTTTTTTATTAACTTTTTCATATATTGGAGAAAGAGGAGCCATGTGCGGTCGATCACCTCGCACACCCTCAAAGACCCTTCTGCTAAGTAATAATGGGTCGATCCATTTAAGTAAGAATTTGTGGACTTGAAATTAGGAATGATGATAGGTGGGATCCAGCAAACTCAAATCCAGACCCATTAATATTCGGTGAAGCCATACCCAAACCCTTAAGTTCAAAATAATTTTAAACCCGCACTCAAACCTGTGGGGTTTGATGATTATAGAGTTCAAACAGATCCTAAATAGTTTTACTTTTAGAGATTTCGTTAATATCAAATGCATTTATAGGTTATGTTGGTATAATCGAGCCAAATAAACATAAACTTAGATTTATAACAAATTTCAAATTGATTTAGAATGCGTGATAGTTAGGATCTAAAATAAGTTTGGGACATTTTACAAGTTTGAATCTTAAAGGGTTTAGAAAAAAAACTTGGGTATAAAAAGATTAGACCTAAACTCAAACCCATTTATATGTTTAGACTCAAAGTCAGATTTGCTAAGTCTTACAAAATCAGACTCAGACCCTAAAATTAAGAGCGAGTCCAATAAGATCTTGACCCATAACCATCCATATACATTGGATTCATAATTTCATATGCATGAACACAATAATGCTGTTTAGAAATACTTGCATATTATACATACATAAACTAGAATGATGTCTAGTTGATACACCAGGCTGTAGCCTGCAGGTTTCTTGTATACTGAAGTGTAACATATATGTCTAACCAAGATGATTTAACATTTATATTCCTCAACATCTCCAGAAATTCTCCATCAAAAGGGATTTGACAATTTTCGGTTGATGAACAAGCACGTCGATACTCTTAGAGATGGGATCGAAGTCTTTCAAGCTCAGTTCTGATATGGTTCCTAGTGATATCCTTTATGCTTGTGCAGCCGGCAAGGGCAAGACTGAGCTCCAATTCATCTTTCAGCATACTAATTACTTGTTTTACACCATTTTCTCCTTTGGCCGCCAAACCATATATTATAGGTCTTCCGATCTGGAAGATCAATAACAAGTTATTGAGCACTCTTCCTAATTCATTATCATTATCATCAACCCAATATCCCGCTCGAAAATAGGGTCTGGGTGAAGGAAGGTGACTTATAATCCATACCCGTACTCCCTTGAGAGGGAGTGCTAGAGGAATGAAATGCTTGAAGTAGAACATACATGACAATTAAACTTGTCAAGGGATTTTCTTGCCAAAATTACACTAACTTCTATAACCATTCCCACCAATTATTACCGACAACCAAACAAAACTTGCCTGGCAATGTTTTAAGTTCTAGAATTAGATCACTAATTTAGCAGATCGGATAAAATGTTGGTTTAACGTAAAGCACACAAGGTTGATGATGGTACTGATTATGAATCAAAGCCGACACTTCTGCAAAACAAACAAACATTCCATTACCCCAATACTAAGTGGTTCCACATAGGCAGTGTTCAGTGGGATCGGATACATGAGAAATAGATTGTTTCCTATTGATCTTGGATTGCAAATATCATCGGCAACTTCGAAAAACTTGTAAGAAGCTAGAATGAGAAGACGAGTGATTTTACAATACTTCACCATTATCCAAAACCAAAGATCTTTGATGACAATACTCGTACACAAGGGTCAATTGGTAACAAATTTTATAAGGTTGAGTACATCCGACTTCACAAATCCTGCCTAGGAGAAATTGGCATTAGGGTAATGGAATGATCTTGAGTGTGAGCTACTTCTAATGGCATGAATAAGATGTAATGAAATCAGATGATCTTACAAAAACAGCTTGTGCACCAAGTGCCAAAGCCTTGAAAACGTCTGTTCCCCTTCTGACCCCTCCGTCAAGGAAAATAGGAATCCTACTTCCAACAGCATGCACCACCTGAAATCTTACATATATGAGTCTGTTTGTCTTTTCTTTAAATGCACAGATGTAGACAGTAAAGTCTGTAACATAAGGAAGTAATAAAACACACGGAATCTTATTAGCAGAAACCACGCTGCCATACTGGGTAACCAATGTAGTTTCAGATGGAAATAATGCATTTTAAGACACATTTCATATAGCTTTCTAGCAGCTACTTCTAGGTTTTTTTTCCATGTAGATGTGTCGATATTAGATTCTTCTGTCTATAGTAAGAACTATGCTTTGGTACCGGAGCTGGGAGGAGGCCAGGAAGGGGAAGGGCAAGAGGGAAGAAGCTTGCAGTTTTGCAACGTTACAAATCTAACCATCATTTGTTATGGAACTACAATCTTAATGTTTATTTTTTGCGAATTACAACCTCCAAAATATCATGATTCATGTCTACAGCATTCAAGCCAAATCACAGAGTTCCGACCATCTTGTGGTCGAAATTTTGGATTAAGTGGTCGGAATTCTGAGATTTGGCATAAATGTTGTAGACATTGATACTTTGGTGGCATTCGCAAAAAATAAACATTAAGGTTGTAATTTACAAAAGTCCAAAATTCTAAGGCTGTAATTCACAAATTATTTTTTAGTATTAGAAGCCCTATTGGCTTAAGGCAAAATCTAGCCCACGTACCTTATAAATGAAAGAATTAGCGCTTTTAAACCACAGTAAAAAAACACTAAAAAATAAAGTGACATATAAGATAGGGATAATAAAATTAACAGTAATAAGTATAACCTCTTCAAGCACAGAAATTGTGGCTGGAGCATAATCAAGCTGTCGAGCCCCATGATTTGAAACTATGATTCCACCAACTCCAGCTTCTGCTGCTATTGTTGCTGTCCAATACTAAGTCATATATGAGTGTCTAAACAAGTTCTTCAACTTTTATGTAAAGGCTCGAAAGTTCGATACTTTTTAATTTTCTAAAGTAACACAAATCTACTTTTGACTTATATTTTATAGACAAGAGAAGGATCATAGTTTGATGTTACCATCTTCATGAGTGAGTACACCCTTAATCAAGATTGGCAGTTTTGTAATAGATTTTAGCCAACTGATATCCTGAAAAAGATAAAAAAAAATGTTCGAATACATCAAAAAGAGCGAAGAAAATGAAACAACGATTAGGATGAATTGATATACTTATGAATCAGAAGTTACATCATCAAGAACGACAAATTTGGGCTTGTACACAAGATCCATACAAGAGGAAAGCTGACTACAGATAAACCCGATGAGGTTCCATCCAAAAACCAATTGGTATTAAGAGGAGTAGCTCATCAAGCATATATGTTAGCCAACCTTTCTCTAATTCTTCGATAAAACATTATATTGCAGTTTATTACCTTCCAAGAAAAAGAAGCGTCATAATAACTTTTCGCAAAAGCTTCCGGGCCTGAGCCCTCGTCCTGCAGCATATACATTTCAACGAAATCCGTGTTACAAAGCATTTGATCTCGTTTAATGTCCTAAATTGAATTTTGAACACTTAAAAATAACATTCATAAATCAAGGCCATAGATTTCAAGAACAAGAACAAACTGCAATACTCACGGTGACAACTTCAGTTGACATAAAACCCTCCAAGTTCTTCACCTGTGGTGAAATCATTCTGCAATCGATAGACATATTTGATGATCGTGATGTTCTTTTATTAGAAACTATAAATATACACCGAAACAAATCCAAGTAAATACAACTCACTTGTTCCTAATGTCTACCTCCCTTCGACCAAGTCTGGGAGTGTCAACGGTAACCACAATAGCCTTGTACCCACTTCTTTCAGCTCTCTGTACTAGCCAAGCTGACACTTCTCTATTTTTAAATACCTTCAGATGAAATAATTTCATATAAGACATTGGTGTTAAATTAGGTTGGACTTATTGTGAATACCAACATATTGATGGGAGACACGAGGTGCACACACTTCATAAGCCAAGGAGATATATATCATCCCAAAACCATATGACAAAGGGAAGATTGAGTCTAATAACTTATAAAGTGTGCACACTATCTTCATTCTTCAATTTGTCAATGTGGGATATACCATCCCAACAACTGGGTCATTAGAAAAAATCTCACCGAGAAGCATGAAAGGTGCTAAAAACAATTATACTCACGTATAATTGAAAGAATCGTACAGCAGTACACGAAGCAGCAACCTCTTCCAAGGTTGAGTTAGAACTAAAGGAGAGCACCTAGAATCAAAGTAAGTCGAACGGATCAAAAATATTAATATCTATAAATTAATAAATTTACTGTAACCCCAGTTCATAATTCAAAGTACCATAATCGTATTGCAAGCAGCAGCAGCTTTAGCAGTAGCTATTTCTCCTACAGTAGACACATGGGGTAATTATATAAAACAAATTCTTGTATGAGACAGTCTCAATGTGTGATGTGCCTCATACTTGGGTTAAATAGCCCAATAATAGAAACTTTTAGCTTATGGACTTCTTGTTTTGAGGTCGTCTCACCGTGAGAGGTCTCATACAAGACAGGCAAATAATATAAACAATTCTGTCTTTTTAAGTAAAATAACAAGAAGGTGCTACCTTCGGGGTGCGCCAGCTTATGATAGGAGGTTGGAGCAACCATTATCGGTGCGGAGATGTGATGGCCCAAAATAGTTGTTGAAAGATCAACATGGCTTACATCTACAAGAATCCTAGGACGGATGCTGCATAGATATCAGATGGTAAGTTGAATGTCATATAAGTAATCATGCTTGAAATATTAGCATGAATAGTACCTAATTCTAGAGAATGCTTTGATATTTTCTTTTAATGTGTGCTCATCTTCCGCTCCTGCAGAGTAAAAATCATAGTACATTTTCGGAAGGGCCCGGCGAGCCAATTCTTTAAAGTCATTCACATTAACTGGTTCGTCTTCCATCTATCATGTAAAACAATATAAGTTTCAATCATAAAAACATCATCACAAAAGAGGATAGACTACAAACACATGCTTTCACTGGATACTAGAGACTAGGGATGTAAAAGTTATAATGTGATTTTAATAAAGGGTTGGAGTCAATATCTTGAACAATTAAAGATATTAATGATGAAGAATAAAAGACAAACATTAGCAATTAAAAATAAAAGATACATTACCTTAGATACTAAGCATAAGTTTACAACAGGGAGTAGTTTGAAAAAGGCAACAATTATTCCACGACTAGTTCGTGGCATCATGTTGCATAATCCTCCAGCTGATTGGAGATAGTTTCACTAGGGAATTAGTAGTCTCAAACTCAATGTATGTCCTCATGTTTTGTAAAGTTTATAGTAAGATCCATAAATTCCTATAAATCTTGTTATGAAATATGGGGGAATAGCTTAGGCTTGAGTGAGAGCATACAACTATAACCCACAATAACAATGTAGCAAAACATCTAGAACAAGAACAACGCAAAAATTAATGGATAACTTGTCTTGGTCAATACAGTCTGATTATCTTTTTAGTTAGTCTTTCTAAAAGCCCTCAAAGGACTAATGTTATCTACAATATACACTCTTCAGATTTCTGTACAGACATATCATATCAGCATATTTAGAGATTTTAAGGATCGGTTTCTCAATCTTTGAACCAACATGTTTGCATGGGGATTTGAATGAATGCATGGTCAGGTACTCAGGTCATGAATGGAGTAAGTAAGCTTAAAAAATTATGTACTAAGTAAATCACCTAAGCTCTACGTAAGCTAAAGAAAACGGAAAAGGTCAGAACGAGACAGAACATGGGACAAAAGCAAAAAAGCGCATGCTCCTTGGTGTGGAGCACACACTCGTGCCAGGTCAAAGGCCACATTCGGCCTCATTTGCGGTTCTGTGTAAGTGTTTGTTCGTGGGTTGGAAGTAACCTACATGAGCTTCACGTCCTAGTGACTGATTGAGGAAGTGAGATGGGAGTTTTTGCCAATTTAGAACTCTATAAATACCCCCATAGCGCATTGCAAACCATATCCAAGATCATAATCTCATTTTTGATTCTAAACTCCCTTGCTCTATATTCACTAGCTAATTATATGAAAGTCTTTTTTTTCTACATCATAAATTTCGATCATTTAGCTCATTCTAGTGCTATATGTAAGTAGTTCTTTTTTTTTCTTTTTTTTTATATCTCTTGAGCTTATTTACAAACATCTCAAACACCAAGTGGGAGAAATATTGCCTAATGAAACACATTAAAGTTGCCTATAAACTAGTATTTAAGTTTTTGATATATTTCTCTACTTATCATTCTTTAAAAATTATAATCTCATCAATTTCTAAGAACAAATTATCATCAACAACATTCGTTACTTCGTGTATTTGGTGCTCTATTCCCCAACAACTACGGAACAAGTCATGACACTTGACCAAACATATGCTCATTCGAACCAAATTGTGTGTTAAATTTAACAAAAGTTATTGTAAATGTCAGCAAAAAGTACTCTAATAACTTATAAAGTATGCACACCATCTTTAATCTGTCGATGTGGGATAACTAATCCCAACAGTCTGTAGAGCATACCCTCCATTCTGCCTTAACTCTTCCTAGTTGTTCGTTCAATCCCTAATTCTCTATTCTTGCTTGTAAAATCTCCCCTAATTCTACCAAATTTTTCGTTCTATATGCTCATAACTACCAAACAAACAAGAATCACCCTAAAATCTCACTCACACTCCCAATTTCCGAATCCCTCCAAACAAACACCCCCTCAAAGTTTTAGATTATCCCAAACGAATACAATTACCAGAAATAAAACATTAAAAAAACATCTTACATGCATAAAACTTCGTAATTGAAAATTTAAAGGGCTAAAATGTATAAGAACAATGATCAATTTAGTAATTTAACCAATTGGGTATTCAAGAATACATACCTGATAAATTTATGTTGAAGCTGATGATAAAATTGGAAGTAAAATTGAGTGAAGTTTTTAAAATGAGATTTAGGTTGTCTGTATTAGTTAGATGAGTGATGGAGCCTGGAGCTTGCCATACATGAATTTTTAATGTTTATCTTTGTTTTTTTTTTTATGAACGGAATATTTGCTCAAAACAAATCCGATAACTACATTTATGCGACTTTTTAATTGAACTTGTTTTGACCCGAAATTAAATTTAATTTAAAATCATATAAAAATTAATGTAAACATAAGATTTAGTTTTAAACCAACTTGAAATCGACCTATATTAAAATAAATCTGCATGCATAAACACATTAATATGTTTGTATGTATCAATCTTAATTAAAATTGTATTAAACTAATCTATACACTTAAATATTGAGAAAAAGAGGAAGTTAAAATAGGGTTGGAGTCGATTTCAAGTCGGATTATCTTATTTTTTGAGATCCACTTATGATCCAACACACTTTGGAGTCGGATTATATTATCGGATTCAAAGTCGAATTTTCCAACCATTAATTGAAGGAGGATAAAAAAAATCATCAATAATTTTCATGAGTGAAAATTTTCATGATCAATATTATTAGTTTTGTTCAATAACTACCTCTATTGGACTCCAAAATCAGTCAATAATTTAAATTTACAACATCCCAAATTAATTCTTTCACTCTCCCTGGGATTAATTTCATAAATAAATTAAAATAACCAAAACTAATCTTAACTTACAAATTTCATCATCTAATTCACTCATTTACGGTTTACGATCTGATCTGTTCTCGAGAGCAGATGCAGCGGAGTCTATATGCACAAGCAAGCACGCGTAAACTTTCTTCTTAAGCTTATCGACTCGGTCTATAATCCCATAATCCTCACTTTGTGCACTAATATTATGTGCACTTCCTTTAATTTTATCTAGCCATTCATTAGCCTGCTTAAGTTGTGACAGTGTGACTGCAATGTGGTTATTAGGCTCCAACGATTTCCTTCCGATATGATCTTTACCGATCTTTTTCTCAACTCGAAAACCAGTATCGAGTGCAGCATCCAAGAACTTTAGGAACCAAGATCGTGTTTCGTGTAGTAACATTTCTCGAACATCTTTTATGTCGTTTGTTCCATGCCCTTTCGACCATTCAAACCTATCAGCTAAGCTTAGTAGTTGTTCTGCTGGTTGTGGCGGTTTTGAAGGTGATCTTGTCGTGTTTTTCCCATTGAGTAGAGGCGGTCCTGTACTTGGCTTGTCGTTGGTTTGTAGTAGCTGAAGTTTTTCCTTCGACGAGCTTGGTTGATCGATGACTTGGTACAGCGCGAAGAATTTTGATAGAGCGATGTGTGGACTTGTGGGTGATGCAGAGGAACATATATCAGCAAACATACTGAAAAAAAAGGAAGAATAAGAGTTGATTAGTCGAAGGAACGAAATCAGGGCTAGATTGATATGCATAATATCAAGTCTCTTGTGATCGATGCGTTTATGCTGATAGAGTATATAGCATATCGTGCAATTTAATTATCAGTTTAAGCTTCTGTTGTGTTTTAAACATGGTATTTGTGGGAAATACTTCACATGTGAGGAAGATCCCACATCACTAAATTAGTCGGTTGTAGACTTGCGTATAACGTTTGGTGGATAATCCTTTTAGTACCATATGATTTTGTGAATGAGTGAACATCTTCAAGTGTGTATGCAAGTCAAGGCTCATAACTTGTAGGTTTGTGGGCTGGAGCCCACAGGTGCCTCGTGGGTGTGTCCACCTGAGTGGGCTCACGAGGTGATTATGTGATGAATTGTCACGGCCTAACAGTATCAGAAGCCAATGTGACAAAAGTCGCTTGGATATACTATATACTGTATCACTTGTGTTACCACTCGCTCGCATTACCGGAGTTAGAGGTTTAAATCCATTAATAACTTGTAATAGTTCCTCTTCATGTCAAATTGAATTTGCTACAAATGACCTTTTTAACCATCCAAAATGAAATTCTAACGATTATAATGCCGTGAGATCGTCTCATTCAAGAGTATTCGAACTATGGGGTATGGGATAATATGATCAACCTACTCTATACATTTGACAAGAATTGCTGCTGCGGTTGCTTCTTTTTGAGCTTCAACTGCTACTAAGGATGCCAAGTCCCTTCTCTTAAGCATTACCTTAATTGAACAAACAACCACAACAAAAAATGATTAAATCATATATATTGTTCAAAAACCAACTGAACCAAAAGCTTTAGCTGATGGTTGAGGTCCCGGGAAAATTATACTCTAACAAGCCCTCTCACAAGAGAGCCCTTTTGGCCAGAAGCGTGGATGCAACACAGGCCCTCCTCATACCTAGTGCGAAATATTCCACTTGAATTTGAGGAGTGATTGAGTTTTGAAACCGTGACCTCTTGTCACGATGGCTTCTAATACCATGTTAAGAAAAAAACTCAACCAAAAACTTAAGCTGATGGTTAACGCCCAGGAATGTTATACTCTTAACATATATATGCAATAATTTATTTACCAATAAAGAGTACCTTTCCAGGCTTCAAAAGACTAGTAGGAAGTGAATTCCAAGGGGATGCTGGCTCTGAAGATTGAGTTTGTGTCTTATCTTTACTATTTGTTGAGCAATTTAAGTTAATATTTTCTTGTTTGGTGATGCTTTTTCTAGTAGTGATCTTAAGAGTTTGTAAGGCCTCCCTAGTAGACTCGACCTTTGCCGGAATGGTATCTGGACGTGTCCGAGTGGGAGTCACAGGGCGAATGCGAGAGGGGACTGTATTGCGCAGCCGGGAAGGTGTTGTTGGACGAGGTCGAGAAGGGCTCACCGGACGGCTATTGCAAGGAGTAACAGGGAGACTCTGCCACTTTAACCATAAGTCAGCATTGTTAGTGCAAACATGACACACTAACAACTAAAGATGTTCAAAACAGACCCGATGACCCGAAATTTAACTGATCTTGTAACCAAACCCGATTTGACCCCACTTCAAAAATAATGTACAATTATGTAGAATACAATATGGACACAAAACCCGTCTTCAAACCGACCAAAAACAACTAACCGAAATCAACCCGATGACCTGAATGAACATCTCTACCAACAACATTCATTGTCTTAATGCCATTACGTAGCTCCCACGTAAGTGGGGTTTTCAGGTATTGGATGTACGCAACCTTACCCTTGTTTATGACAACAAAGCAATTGTTTTAGCGACTAAACTAAATTGAACTAAATAAAAACGAGCTGAACTAAATACAAATTGGAAGTTTAGATCGATCATACCTGACCTTTAGGCTCATGTAGCTTAGACTTTGAGCTCACAACCTTATTATTGCCAATGCTCTCGGTATCACTACTCTTCACACTGATAGAATCCGTGCTACTAACCCTATGATGAGTCGATAGCACACCTTCCATATACCTCGATGAAACCATCGACTTCTCTTCTTTGATCACAAACTTATGCACTCTCGAACTTTTCACCTTTGTCTCCGAAACCTTGATTGCTCTAGAATTAGACCCATTACTAACGTTGTGTGAATCGACACTTACAGGGCCTTCAGACGGGTCTAAAATCTGCATCAAATCCTTAGGATTGCCTATAAACGGGTTCCTACCAGGTAGAGGCCGAACCCCAACTAGGGTAGGGACCGGATTTCCTGCTTCTAAACGATCAACATAGAAAAACTGGCCTAATTGCAACTTGTTATTGAGAATGAGCTCGATATCTTCCTTGGATAATGACACATATGTCGAGTGTGAAGAGTCGGAAACCTTAAGGAAAAAACCATGATCGGGCCATAATTCCCCTCCGCTTAAGGCTGGTACGATGCTGATCACTTGTAGGAGAACTGATCGATACTCCCCTCGAACTTTTACTTTGGAATCTATGTTCTGTAATAGCTTGATCAGCACCCCTGCTGTTAGGGATGCCATTTTCTAGCTCTGCACTTTGTGTAGACTGTTTTGATGCACAATAACCTGATAAAAAAAATCAGTTTAGTTTCATTTACAAGTAATTTTTCTTGCATTGATAGTCATTTTTCAAGGTGAAAAGTCAATGGGATGTATGAGTAATAAGCGAGGGATACGGGTATGGTCTGTCTGCTATCTCTCCTCTGTAAGGACTGTACCCTGATTTTGTATGGGATACTGGGCTGATGACCTTGACCTGACCCAGGTCTTTGGAGTTAAAGATTTTTTGTTATTGCCTACAACACTATTTAGACCTGCCGCCTTTACATTTAATTAACTAAGCTAATAAAAACATTCAATTTCCCCAATGCTATCAACTGCCAATAAGCCATCACCTAAGTTGGTTTGGTGTTTTAGGTCGAAAGTATATAACCTTATCTTTGTAGCGCAGAAACAAAAACGTTGTTTCTGATAGACCTCTAATAGAAAAATTAATTACAAAATTACATCACGATTACAATCTAGCTGATTGTTAAAGGTTAAATGTACGCAACCTTAACTTACTATAGACCCTTGTATAACATATAAATCATCGTCTACCAACTTTATATTTAATACTCCCTCCTATTCAGCTTAAGTGTCCCATTTCCTTATTGGGTCAAGTCACCTTAAATGTTCCATTTCTATTTTTGGTATGTTAACTTTACCAATTTATCCCTACTAAACTTAACTTTTTTACACCTTTATACCTACTAACCCCACTTTACACCTATAAATATTCAAAAACTCTACATTTTCTCTTACACATGTGGTCCCATTTGACTTTTCTTAAAATCCGTGAAAAGTCAAATGGGACACTTAAGGTGAATAGGAGGGAGTATATTTTTTTGTTCTATCCAAATATTTATCACTAGCAAACAAGAAATGTTAAGGTAATAACAGAGCACAAGAAGATACTACACATACACACAGACCAAAGATAAATAACATAGAAACATGTTCAAACATATTACCTTTTTTCTAATTCTAATAAAATCCAAATATACCTTACCATCAATTCTTTTACTAATTTAAGATAAATAAATGCATAACAAATTTTTTTTATTCATGCATCATGCCATACAAATTAAATAATATAAATTTTTAAGTTTGATTTTCACCATCTAGAAACGTTAACTCTTCTTCTCCGTTTACTTTCAATATATTTTGGGTCTCAACCATCATTTTAAGCTTTTGATTAAGTTGGTTTTTTGACGTGTATCAGAAGCCAGCATGACAAAAGGTCGGCCCTCGTTTAAAGCAATATATTTAGCAATATATTTAGCAATAAGTAACATATTATGGTATTCAACCATCAGCCTAACCTTTTAGTTGAGTTCATTACTGCAAAACTTCAAATAAACAAATAAAATTATAAAAAAATGCAAAAAACTATAAAAATCACCTGAAATGGAGAACAGAATGATCAAGAAGAGTAATCCCTCCAAAAAAAAGTTTAAAATTCTACAATAATCTGAAAAATAATATTATGTGCAAAAATGATGATGAACAATGTTTATGTTGAAAGGGATTAATGAGGAAGAAGAGTAATTTCCTTTTAGAAAGCTAACTTTGCATTGCAGGCAAGTAATTATCTACTTCTCTTGGTTTTCAAGTCAATAGGATGAAGCAACTCTGTCAGAGAATTTTTCTCATCATATTGTAATGAATATTATTATATGACATACCCATATTACAAGGGACCATGTCAATGTTTCTTAATCTTAAGTTAATTTAATAATTAACCCACTTAAAGTTAATTATTATATAATGAGTTTATATTACAAGGGACCATGTCAATGAACCTGAAAGATGCGGGCAAATCATACATGTATCCTTCAAGAAAAGAGTAAAGAGGATGCGCGTAGTTAAAAACCCCCAACTGATACATGCATCCAGTAGAGATTAAACTTCAAACATTTTGCTTAACATGCAGATGCTCTATCCATTAAACCACAAGCGCTTTTGGTAACGAGTTTATCAGGGGAGGTTTCGAGCATGTTCAGCATGTTCCATCGCACAGGGCCCCAAAAATTTTGGGGGCCTCAATATTAACTTACGTAATCCAATGTACTATTTTGTTCATTTATATATCGAATTATACTCATGTAAAAATTATAAAAAGTTTATATTATGAAAGTATGCGATTAGACGATTCAAACAAGATCCCACTTGACTATATTATTACTAGAGGTGTTCATTCGGGTGATCGGGTCGGTTTCGGACGGGTGTCATTCGGTTCGGTTGTGTTTCGGATCGGTTATGTTTCGGCTGTTTGTTATGCCGGGTCACACTCGGGTCAGGTCGGTTAGTCACGGTTCGGTTAAAGCTCGGTTATTCGAGCAATCGGTTAAGCATCGGTTTGGTGCCGGTTGAAGTGCGGGTCGAGTGTTAATCGGTGTCGGTTGTCATCGGTTAATAATTGGTTCGGTTTTGTCGGGTACAGATCGGGTTCGGTTTTTAAGAAAACAGAATTCAGCTACGTATTAATAATTACTATCGATCAAAAACAAAATAGTTAAAATGCAAATCAATTAGTGATCATTATTATTTTGTTACTTTTACATGTTTGACCGAAAATTAAAAATATAAAGTTCTATAAATTTTCCCCTAGTACGATTAAAAGTAGTTTAATAAACATTGACCATTGATTATTAGCTCTAAATATATGAAATCATGTATTTATTAGATTAACTAATAAAATGATTGAATATAAGCATATCATACTTCTATCTTAAAAATTGGTTCAGATTTAAAGCAATTCGATCTAAAATTCATTCGGGTTAAGTCGGTTTTAGCCGGATTGAGTACGGTTTCGAGCATAATTCGGATCGGATATGACTCGGGTCGGTCATTTTTAGGTTCGGGTATTCTCGGTTAACGGTTATGTGTCGGTTACAAAACTTGGTTACAGTTCGGGTTCAGGTTTCCCATTTTCGGTTGTCAACCGGTTCGGGTACAACATCGGTTCGGATATTGTCGGTTCGATAAACCTGAAAACGAAAGATATTTTCGGGTCGATTTACTTTCGGTTTCGGTTCGGATTTTCGGGTCGGGTCACTTTTGAACAGCTCTAATTATTACTTACATATTAGTCGTAATATATAAAATAAGCTTAAATGATGAACATTGCCAAAAAAACAAAATGTAGCAAGTATATTATAGAGGGAGGAAGTATAATAATGAGAATATTGTTTTAGATTATAATTTGAGGGGTACCTTTTTGGTAAAGTTTTCTTTTCAAAGAGAGGAGATGAAGCTATAACAAAAGGTAAGGAGTCAAATTAATTAGACAATTTTGATCTTTTGTTACTTTGATTTGCAAGAAATGTGATGTTGGATCTTACAATATTTATCCAAACATCTATGTATGCTTGTAAATATCTATGTCTGCATGTACTTCCTCCGTTGTTCCACTAACCCTCGAACCCATGACTTTGGGTTTCAAATATTGACTCCGAAACCACCAAAGCCATGGAGGGCCAGTATGTATGCATGTAAAACGTACGTTTATGGGCAAAACTACAAAATAGATTGTTAATGTTGTAATATATTATCCCTGTTTTGAAATATTTGTAATTGATTATTACTTGTGTGATTACTATCAGTTGTAATTTAAAGGTATAATGAACCAGAGAAAGTAATTCATATAAAAGGCTGAAAATTTTTGTCAAATATCAAGTCTCCTCTGACACCGTCTCATAGGTGTGACCAGTCTCATCAGATTCACAATAGAAAAATAATATTTGAAAAAAATTTTGCTCATCAAAATACTTACTTCCGTCCCATGTAATTTAAAGCAAAGAGAAAATTAGTGTTTTTTAAGAAAAAGGTAGATAATGGTAATAAATGAAGAGAGAGAATGAATTATATGGTTGAAATTAAAAGAGAGATAGAATGTATGGATGAGATTAAAAGAAATTGGTGGGCCATAGTCCAAAAATAGAAATGATGCAAATTAAAATGGATGAACCAAAATAAAAAATACTGCAAATTAAATGAGACAGATGGAGTAATTGTAATTAACCATGTATAAGCTATACTTGCTAAAATATCTAATGATGGAGTGCAAGATCATGCAAGCATCTATGAATAAAGTTGACCTTTTATTTATGCAAGCATGTAAATGTGTAATGCATAAGACTTCTTCTTTAAGGTTGTGACACATTAACATTATTGAGAATGTTTGAAAAGTTCTTTTTAATTTAATAAAAAAATTAAATAAAATAAAATTACTAAGTCAATTAATACAATAATTAGGTGCTAACATGTTTTCCACTCATGCTTTGAGATCAAGTACAAGGTAACTTGAACAACACAATATCTCAACTAAAAAACATGCACAATTTCAGTACATTATGTTTGAATAATTGGAAACTAATAAATATATGATTGGATTTTGAGTATAAGATAGTGGAAGTTGTATTGTAATTTGTTAGGTAGGTATCAACTAATCATCCGGTGTTCAAAACAGACCTGATAATCCGATAGACACCCGACTTTATAACCGAACCCGATTTGACCCGACTTAAAATGGATGTACAATTATGTAAAAACCATGTGAACACAAAACTCGATTTTGAACCGACCCGAAATCAACTCGATGACCTGAATGAACACCTCTAACGGCCTGTTTGGTAGGTGGTAATAAATGGTGTTAATAGGAATGGAAAATCTAGTGTAATTTTGGTTGAAAATCTCTTGGCTACTTTGATGTTCATATTTTTCCAACTTTAATAATTTCATTTTCTTCATAAAATTCATTCCAATGCATTACTATTGGGAGATGTGGTATATTAGGTGGTAATGAAAAATTGTATACAAAAAAACTTTTTTGTGATCAAAGTTTCATTACCTGGGAATGATATGAAACTTTTGATGAAAATTTACACTATAATTCATTCTCGTTACCATTATTCAATACCACCTTCCAAACGGGCCGTAAACATTATGCATAAGGGCATAAGGCGAATCTAAAATAAAAACGAATGATATAACTTGTTTTTAGAAAATGTTGTATTAAATTAGGTCTGAGCCTGAGATAATGCTATCACACACTAATGTTTTAACTAGCTTAATCAGTACAATTGTTGACATATTTAAAGATATAACTTGTTAAATGATGTTAGTAGATAACATTGAATTGTGTTGCATCCGCCAATATACATAGAGAGCAATACAAAACCAAAGTTAGGCAATATGTGCCAACTTTTGGTAGCTTGAGGATGTATTAAGATTTGTCCTACTGATCGCAATCTTCTTTGATAACGGAGTTTTTATGAATGAAATATATGAGATATGAATGTATGATAATGAAGATGTACTAAAATTTAAGGTATATTAGATCTTTATCCCATCATATAATAGGGTGATATCATAGGGTGATAACCCTTGAAACAATTGTGATTAGTTTGATAGGGAAGTTGGAAGGGTAGGCCAATGACTAACCTCTAATCTCACCAAATCTTTTTCACTCTTGATTGATAAAATGTAAGTATAATGATATAAGTATTTGTTTTTTTTATTTGCATCAAAGAAAAAGTGAGTAAATTTGTAAAAAAATGGTAATAAATGATGAGAGAGTATGAATTATATAGATAAATTTAAAAAAAATTAAAATATATGGATGAAATTAAAAAGAAAGTGGTGAGTCATTATCCAAAAATAAATATGATGCAAAATAAGTGAGACGGACCAAAATGGAAAATGCTGCAAATTCTATGAGACAGAGGGAATATTAGACATGTTAAGATAGTTGGTATAATATAAAAAGTGTTTCGTATCACAAATAACCAATTAAATGAACGGAGAAAAAGCATCTATGTGGAACATCGCTGAACACTTTATTCAATGATTTATAGTCAACCTTATTCTCTTGCATTAAAGCTTTGGCATTGTTGTTATATACGGTAAGAAATGAAATTTCTATCACAAACACCTATGTTTTCCGACCAAAATTTTATCTCAAACACTTATCAATTATCGACAAACATATGTGGTATGGCCTCCCAAATTTTTTTGTTGTTGATATATTCGTTGTTGAAGAAATATCATTTTTATTTTTCCCATCTACTCTCCTGAAAAATCGTCTTTTTGAAAGACATCTCTCAAATCCGAATTGTTAAAGTTTAATTAAACTAAAAGATGATAATGGGCTGATAAATTTACAAAAAGACGGTCTCACAAAAATTTACGTTTTTCATATTGCTTTATATATTTATTCAGGTGTTGAATATTTCAACCAAACATATTTAATTTTTAGTGAACTCACATTCTAATTAGTATCTCAACGATAAACATGTTGGGGAGGAATAATCTATATTTCCATGAACAAGATTTTTATTTTAAAAGCGCTTTCCTGTACGTACTAATTTAATTAAAACCATTTTATTATTTTATATTGGCTATATTTCATTGACATGAAAAAAAACATATTTAATTGTTGTAAAAATAAAATTTTCCATTATTTTTTATCATTAATACGTAATAAGAGTATCAAATAAATAATAATACAAATACTAGCAAAGTAGCAAGCAGCAAAAATGGAAGACAAGGAAATATAGAATTTTTAATAAGAGGAGTATGTGTTGATGAATATTAAGAAAGCAAGTGCCCGTCTAGCTCAGTTGGTAGAGCGCAAGGCTCTTAACCTTGTGGTCGTGGGTTCGAGCCCCACGGTGGGCGATTTGGTAAAATCTTTTTTTCCTTATTCGTGCAAATTTTTTGACCATTTCATAATGCGTAATTGATGTGTATCTTCAGTATCATATACTCTCTCCGTTCTTAAAAGATTGTTCATTATGATTTTTCACACAAATTAAAAAAACTAGAATCTTTGTAGTAAGTTGGTACTATTATGATTAAATAGTTGTCTGAAGTAGTAATTGTATTACTATTATGAGAGAGAAAAGACATTTAAATCAAAGATTAAAAAATGAAAAAAAAAAAAACGAATTTATCACTGTCATTAATATAGAGAGACGGAAAAAATGGAAGAGATTATGAGGATATATTTGGAAAAAAAGATTTCCAAAATTCTAAAGTGGACGAATATTTAAAACTATTCGTTACAGTAAGGTGGACAAACATAAAAGAACAGAGATAGTAACATTTAAACCAATTATATGAGATTACACAATTGTAGATTTTTGGCCTGATAGAAATTTATGGGTAGAGATTAGCTTGGAGTTGAGACGCAAATTACCTTCAATGAAATCCCTATTCACTAATATGGGCAAATACTCAAGATTGCAAATATTAACTTAAAAGAATCTAATGAAAAAAGTCTTTAATAAACTCAACAAAAAGGGAAACTAAAATTTAACCCTCTAAAGATAATTTCTATCACTTTCAATTTCCGAGCCTTAATATATCAAAAAGAGTGTGGATTATAGTCAAAATAAAAATAAGACAAATTTAATAGGACAGACTAAAATAGAAAATGAAACTATTTTAATGAGATAGAGGGAGTATTCAATATTACTCCTTTGTCCAGAGTGTTTGCTCAATTTGCCCAATTTTTATTTTATTTTTTTATTTGAATATGAGGCTAGAGAATGAGAATAATTATTCTTGTAGATGATGAGAAATAAAACTTTGTTTGTCACAAGGGTTAAATGACTAGTAGTCTATTAATAGACCAAGTCATAATTCCCAAATTTAGTTAAATACTTAATAAAGCTTAAATCAAACGAAGTTTTAGTCTTATGTCAAATTAGACATAACTTTTAATTATGCATTCAATAGAATCAAATAAAGTTTGTTTTACCATATAATATTTGTTACATAAAAATGCATATTTTCTCACATTAGTAAATGTGCAGATATATAGTGAAAGATCCATTATTATAAAACACTAATTATTGGTACGACGAATTCATAATAATGATTTATATTCTAATAATTATGTTAGTTAGGCTATTCAGCCTATGTATAAAAAGCGTCTCACAATTAAACCGTTATACACAAATTGGTAATGAATGTAAGCAATAGTGCAATACTAGCAAAAGTTCAATGTTTCCTCCTCAAACTTTCAATTTAAGACATTGTTATTGCCTCATTGGATTGCATGAAGAAATATAAAAATATGCCTCGTCCACATTGGATTACATTTTATTATGGAGGACATATATATAATAATATCATACAATCTAAATCGTTGTAATATTATTATATTTATCTTTAATTTTTCAAAGTTTTTTTCAAGGGGAGATCTTATTAGTAAATATACTTCGAAATATTGATATAAGTACAAATTAAAGCTACTTCTTTTTAACAATAGAGATTAGTTACTAAAGTTAGCATAAATTTTCATTTACACACGACAAATTAGCATAAGCTTTCAAATTACTCGATAAACCAAAAATAATTTTTGCGACTTATATTTAGTGTTTAGTGCTTGATCTTTCTCAAGTTATTTTATACTTTGTAACATGTTAAAATCAGTAAGTATTTTAAAACAGAGATAATATATTCGATAAATCAACACAAGCAAAGCATCACAAATTTTTCACAGATTACTTGAGTCTAAGAGAAAAATTATTTTGAACCCTCTCATTCACAATTAAAATGATTATAATAACAATCAGTCTCTTAATATATTTCCCAGTTTCCCACCCCATTAATTAAAAAACCAAACTTTAATCATGTTTATAACTCATTATTAAACTAAACTAATCCTAAAAATAAGATAAGAAGATATGCTTTTACCAATCATCTTCCCTTCCAAGTCCTAATTTCTAATTACTAATTACTATTATCACTATTGGTATGATTATTAACATGATTATCATGTTTATGATAATGATGATGATTATTTTCTCCACCACCACTTCCACCACCACCACTTCCACCACCACGACTATCACTATCTACATTCCCATTCCCATTCAATTGGGAAAGTTCAAGCTGTATTTTCATCATAAACTCCATCCTTTGCAATTCCAATTCCTTGGCAAATTTCATCCTCTGCCTTTCCATCTCCATGGTGTGCTGCAATTTCATGCTTTCGGCCGCCTCATAGGCTTCTCCAAACTTCAGAATTGCTTTCGTTAACTCCCTTACAGATTCCCCCCACACTTTTGAATCCGATTTTTTCACTCTTTTCTTCCCTTTCCCAGTTTCTTTACCACCAGGATCACCACCCATGTTCAACTCCATAGTCTTCCGCTTTCGGCTTTGAAACCTTGTTCTATCTGGTGGTAAACTATCCCTTGAATCATTAGACCAATCTTCTTTATCAGAATCCGATTCCATTGCTGGTTGAACCTTCCTAAACTCTTGTTGTGGCACCTGTTTCCTCTGCTCCTGTCTCTGCTGCATCCACATTCCACGGCTTCTACTATTATTCAAATTATTGCTATCACCAACATTAATATTATGAACATTACTGTTATTATTATACCGAAATCCACTCAAATGTGGTTGTAGTTGTTGTTGTTGTTCTTGTCGTTGCATTATTTGTCTCATTAGTTCTTGGTGTGGTTGGTGTGTTGGTCGTGGTGTTTGAAGATAACTACTAGGGGAGAAAGGAAGCTGTACGGGTGGTCGAGCCCTTACCGGAATTCCAACGGGAATTGACTTCGGATCAGCGGTGGAAACAGTAACAGGAGGTGAAGATACGGTGACTCCGGCTGCTGATGGTGTCCCCAAACCCGAACCCAAACCCAAACCTTTCCCGAAACTCGGGTTCGGTGTTCCGGCATTAGAACCTATCAACCTATCCAATCGTTCAAAAAACGTCCACCGACTGGGACCATAACCATTTGCAATCTTTAATTTTTCAGTTTTATACTTCTTTTTAACAGTATCAATCCGATTCTTGCACTGAATATCAGTTTTCGGAACTTTTGAAGGATCCTCCTTATTAACAATATCCGCAACTTCCAACCAATGTTTCTGCTTCAAATTTCCTCTACTTAATTGTACATACCTTTCTCCCCACGCATCGATTAACACCGACGTAGCTCCTTCGCTCCAACAATCTTCTCTCCCTCCACCACCACCACTGCCAACGCGAGATGATTGCTGGATCGGAAGCGCCAAGGTCAACGATTTCTGCGTAAAAGAATCCGCCGCCGCCGATGTTGGAGCCGCGGCAGCGACGGTAACAGCAGCGATTTGATTTAAAGGCATAGGTTGTGGAACTCCTTGAGAATGAGATTCGCTATCTGGTGAATCCGATTGTGACTTGATTTCTTCGTCTTCATCCATGGAGGATGGATCAAATGTAAGAAGAAGAAGAGAGAGAAAATTAGGGTTTTTCGAGAGGGAGAAATTTGAGAGGAGAGAGAAAGGGAAAGGAAGAAAGAGTTGTTGGATTGCCGTTAAAGGGGATTTATTGACGGTGAAAGTCCGCGTCCGTGACGGAATAGGTAACGGAGAAAAGACAGGTGGCAGGAGAGAGAAAGTTTGTTGAGATTAAGATGCGAAAACTTAGAATTGCCGGTTAATCGGTTACCGGAGTAGTTAATATAGGTCATTTTTGCCGGATTTTTAGTTGGGTTTGGTGTGTCAAACTATGTGATTTTTGATTGCTTGCTTTGATGGAGCTTTTAATTAATTTGTTTGTTTTTTCTAATTAATGCTTCTACTTTAATTAAATGGAGGTAATTTTGTAAAATTAATGGGAAGTAAATAAAATACACAAAATGTTGTGAGAGAAAGGTCTCGACGCATTAAATATATAGGCTACATAATGTAATTAATATAAGTTAAAGAGAGAGCTCAAATTGTTATGAGAGACGGTCTTTACGAGAGACGGTCTTTACGAGAGACGTATTGAATATATAGGCTAAATAACTCAATTAATACAAAGTGAAAATAAAAACTCTGGTTTTCTTGTTTTAAAGTCTTCTCTTTGTGAGATGATCTCTCACAAGATTAGCTCGAAAGAGAAGGATACATGGGCTAAATAGCTCATTTGGGGTCGTCTCTTTGTGAGATGATCTCTCACAAGAGTAGCTGGAAAAAGAAAATAAGAATGTAGGCTTTTTATTTTGAGGTCATCTCTTTCATAGGTACATAAGAGGTTTAGAAACCCATTTGATTTCACAAATTCTTTTGAGAGACTGTTTTTTAAAGACCATTTCAAATTAAGCCAGCCCATTGTATTTTTTTTTTTGAATACTGTAAAGAGACATTAAGAATGATATAAGTAGACATTTAAAATATTGGAAGTAGGCATTAAGAATACGGTAAGTAAGCATTAAGGATAATGATAGTAGGCATTAAGAATACGTAAATGAGCATTAGTCTTTTAATGGGTTGAGCTTGAGATACGTCTCTCAAAGAGACGCTCTGAAGAGACTAGCCGATTTGATTTACATCAAGTGTGGTATGGAATCGCCCCACTATTAGACAAGTCAATACAAACAACTTTATTTTTTGAATTTACTACTTTATCACAATAAATAGCCATTTTAAGTTATTTTTTGAAAGAAAATAAATGTATTTAGTAATCACTTTAAATTGTAACTGATCACTCTTATATTTTAATTGGTCACTTAAAAATTTTAAGTTATCGTTTAAGATTGTAATGGACTAATGGTACATTTAAGTTAGATCAATAGAGATGATTTCACTGTAACACAAATTTATTTGAAAATTGTCAAAGTAAAGATGATTAGAATGTTTGTGGATTGAGTTTTGTCTTAATTAGAGCATATACAACTTTTCTCATGTTAAGTCTTGGGTTTGATTTTTATTTAACTTTCCTCTTTCTTTAGCTTACCGTGTAATAAAAATTTTTAGGAACTTAGGAGGAGGTAATTAAAATAATATGTGCTCTATGCGCTTGTTACAATATTTGTATGCAAAATTTGCTCAAAATAATCTCAATTATCACTCGTTGTCCAAAAATAATCCCAACTATCAATTATTTTTTAATAATACCATCTATTCTCATAATTTGTTGAAAATATACCCAACTCCCTTTTAACCGAGTGCAACATGTAACTTTTCACTTTTTTCCTTTTTTTTTGATTATTAGATGAAGGGAAAGGGTTAGTTTTAAACGGTTAAGTAAAAAACAAAAAAATAGTAAAAAATTACCTGTTCCAGCCGGTTACAAGGGAATGAGAAAGTAGTTTTTTAATATTTATGTCAAAAACTTTATTAGCAAACTCATAGAAAACATAGAAATAATTAATTACTATGCATTGAATAGGGTTGGGAAAGTAGTTTTTATCTATTATCCAACGAAGAAGTTGAAGTTTTAAAGTGAATGTTAAAAGTAAGATAGAAGTGAAAACTAAGAAGTCTTTGAGTTAGTAACGGAAAAAACTTAGTTGACTCGATGAATAATTAATTATTACTAATAGACAAATGAATATATTTATTATTAATGAATTTAGACTTTGTTACTTCTTGATACATATTAGTAGGTAGTTTATTTGGTGCGTAAATTTAGCTTAACTCCAATAAATTTACTTATTTCTAATTTTCAACTAGGGGAAGGGCTTTGTCTCATTCAGAAAGTTTATTCGAAATGGGATGAAAAGGATGAAGATGATGGAGAAGAAGGAGGAAGAGGATGAAGATGTGAAGAGGATGAAGGAATTAAATTAAAAAAGGAAAAAGAAAAAGGAAAACTCAAAAAAAAAAAAAGTAAAATCAGGAAAAAAGAAAATCAAAGGTCATTTTGCTGGTTAACGGTCATAACCGGTCATTTGGCCGAAATGGTGGTCACTTTTAAAACTTGGTGGCTGTAATTCGCAAAAAAAAAAAAAAAAAAAAAAAAAAAAAAAAAAAAAAAAAAAACTTCGCGACTGTAATTCGCAAAAGGCCTGAACTTCGCTGCTATAATTCACAATTTATTCAAATATATTTATTATTGATGAATTTAGACTTTGCTACTTCTTGATACATATTAGTAGGTAGTTTATTTGGTGCGTAAATTTAGCTAAACTCCAATAAACTTACTTATTTCTAATTTTCAACTAGGGGAAGGGCTTTGTCTCATTTTGAACGTTATGTTTTTTGTCTTTGAAGCCATATTTAGTCAATATACTGATTAGTTATACACCAGACATCAAAATGGAAGATGGCTTTTGAATTAATTTTTGTTGGTTAAACAAAAATCCAATTAAAATAAGTATTTGATAAAGCTGAAAAGCTGGCATTTAAGTCAAAATTAAAAAAATAATTGTGTCGGCCTTGGTTTGTTAATCCATTTTTTTCTAACCCAACACTTTCAGCTGTTTAAATTAGCCAACTAAAAAAATCAACAACAATAAAAATCACTGTATGTCGAACACCTCCTAAAATCTTATAAGGGATAGTTGGAACAAGGATTTGAACAAGTTAATGGTTGCTTCAATGCCCATAAAGGTATATATTATAAATATAATATCACAAATTCTTGTGAGAGACAGTCTCTTTAAAAGATCATTTCTGATTGGATCGGTCCATTAAAGAAAATATAGAATAAGAGTAGGCATTAAGCTTTAATGGACAGAGCCTGAAAGACGTCTCTTAAATAGACGGTCTCACAGAGATTGGCGGTTATAATATATGCCCTCAAATTACAAATTTGTGAAGACTACAAATACAAAGAGAGAGCAATAGACCTTTATGTTTGGTTAGTGAAAAAGACCATAAAAACATCAAGGAATGAGCTTGGTTTAAGAATTACTCATTAGTCCATGTCCCATTGAAATTGTAGCATTACGTAAATCTAAAAGAGAGTTTTTAAGGGTAAATGTTGCAATTTTAATGGAACAGATGGAGTATATGATATTTAATGCATAATATTATCAGTCTGATGATGAGATACTGCTCTCCTGTGTACTATCATTCTCTTCAGATGAAGAAAACATGTCTTTGCATAAATCTCCATAAAAGTTACATACCAAATCAATGAAAACTGGACTCTTTAGATTCCTCCAACAATACAACAACTCCTCAACATCCATCAAGTCCTTCAACTTCCCTTCTTCGACGATCATTTCCACCAAATAATTCTCGAAATTCTTGCAAGCATCTTCTACCTCCTCGAGATCATCTGAGCTCTCTTTCATTTCATCATTGTTAATCCTTACATAACCTGGCGTTATTGGTGACGGGAATGGCTCCTTAGTATGTCTACCTTCCGATGGACTTGCACTTCTAACATTTACATCCCCCATGACGTGATTGTCGCTTTCACTATCTACCTCTTTTGTCTTTCTCAAGGAGAAAAGATCGGTTAGAAGCTCAGCAATGCGTACCTTTTGGACAGGTTTCTTGGTAGATTGTGCATGCTTTGGCCTGCCAGGACTTTTCTTGAATTCAGATGACAAAGAAGCACGACTTTTTCTAACCCGTAATTTCTTCTTGGGGCGACACCGAGGAAAGCTGAAAGCTTTAAGAGAAAACGGTTTTCTAAACCTAACAACTTTGGCTCTGAGTCTGGGTTTAGTGCGAGATTTAATCTTAAAGATGGATAAAAGTTTACTACAAGGCTTAATCACCTTCGCTTTGAAGCGAAACAAAGTCTTTAGTCTCATTTCCTAATGATGAGGAAACTAATTATGCTTCTAACAGAAGTTAAGCCTTTAGATACAATGATTTTCGGTCGGAGAAATAATTGATTGGTGGATTTGATGAACTATTAGTAAAGGGAAAGTCAGGATATGATGATATTGTCTTTGGTTTTGAAGAATAGGTTGCTAAGACTGGTGCACACGTCTAAAATGCTTAAGGAAAGTGGGATCCCATGAACTGTACTTTGGTCTGAAACTGTCATCTTACCAGATATCTTAAAGAATAGTAGTAGTATTCTATGCTTCTACCTAACAGAGATAAAAATGTATATTTTTGGGTATCAGCCGTTCTAGCCGACTGCTCACTATATCCTTAGTTTAAGCATGTCGGAAACCCAAAAAAATTCGTTACGTATACTTGAGAAATGAAACTAATCCAACCCGAGACATTATACTCGGGACCCGCTTAAACACCGGAATGGAGACCTCTATTTAAATGTCACAACAAAGTCAATAGCTCTACATAGATTGTTAGCTGGAGAGGTTATTCGGACGAAAGTAAGCTAAGTATGGTTCCTTAACTATCAACCATTCAAGCTAAGATCAATCTTAGCTTCACTTTTGACGATATCACAAGAACAACAAAAAGGGTCTTTGTTTAGGTTCGGCTTCGGCTTCAGCTATTCAAATTCTATTCTAGTATTTATTTGGCACTTGTTTTCTATTTCCTATATTTTAAAAATATAAAGAAAGAAATAAATCAGAATAAGGATAGTAAACTTGCACAAGAGTTAATACATGACATCCTCTGCCAAAAAATAGCCGTTGATATTTCAATTCTCAAGTTTGTACATGTAAAAACTCTTCGTTTTTTGGTACTTCAACCAATCTAAATTATTGAATAAAACCCGTATAGTTCTATAACTGTATGCTAAAAAAACCCTCAATAACAAAAAGCAATTATAATCACTGTGGAGGATTTCAATTGTTCGGTATTTATCAAGAAAAAGAAATCAGACACAAATATGCCTGAGCAATCTTTATTCTACAGATAGTAATTGGTGCAACTAATGACTGATTTTGTACCTCCTTCGTATGATTGTCAATAAACAATCTAATGAGGTTTCGGTTTGTATCCATCAACTGCAAAGTTTATGGTGGCCACAGGCAAAGCCAGGCGAATTCCATCTAATTCAGGCTTCGCTGTGATTTGGCAACCCAGACGAGATCTAAACAAGCAATCACTGAAAGTTAGAACCAGGAGATAGTTCTAAGACTGATTGAACAAATTAATAATGAAGATGTACTCACGTTTCCGTAAGACCAAAGGCTAGGTCTAACATGTCATTTTCCTCATCGGATGGGTCTGGCAGTTTGTTGTAGTAGTCTACATCCTGAAGAAACGAATCAGATACAAATAACTTGAAGCAATTGGGTCGATCAGGTACCAACATACTCCTAAACGTTACCAAAAATAAATAATAAAATATATAGGAGATAAAGGCGGTTTTACCATTACAATAAGATGACACGTGGAACATGCACAGGATCCTTCGCATGCTCCTGCAAAGACAGAAATACAAGTCAAACGATGGTTCCCTAAGAAATTCAAATTCAAGGATAAAATACTTTTAAGACAAGTAGATAGCTTACCTTCTAACTCAATGTCATTTGAAAGAGCGGCTTCTAATAGGTTTGTTCCAACAGAAACCTTAGTCTGAACCTCCGTTCCATCCGTTTCAACAAATGTCACATTTATTCTGTAGATGTACGGTCACAGTAGAAGAGTAAAAGAAATGAAACTGAAGCAGAAAGTAACTTACACGATAGAACAGATAATTAATGCACTTGAACTATAAAAGTAGAAAAAGGAAAAGATAATTACGTATGGACTTCTCCATTTTCATCCTTGGATGAATTAGCAGCGGAAGTGGTACAGCAATATCGAGGCATCTAAAAGAAAACCACATTATAAGCATATCGGCGTAAGAGTAGATAGTATAGAATCTTAAAACAACAGAGATAGATGTAGAAACTTGAAATGATATATTGTGCTTAGATAAAATCGAGGGAAGGGAAGGGAAGAGCATGGGGCAAATGCAGCTGTTATGTTACAAAGCAGCTGAGTTGTAACGGTTTTTCAATTTTACTGTGAACAGCTTAAGCAAGTCGTAACATCGTTTTAAAAAACAGCACAATAGAGCATGAAGCAGCCAGTTCGGCACTGTGAACCGAATCTATATCCTAACGAAATCGGGTGAGATTCTCAAAAGTCATTTCTTTCTCAAACCTTGTCTCAATAACGCAATTCAGGTTCACTTTACAACATTACTCATTTCCAGAGAAAATCAAGCAATCACACCAATCAACAAGACAAAAGTACAAAAATAAATTGGGAAGAGGAATAAAAATCAAAAAATTTGATGTGGATTTGGGTAGATTAAGATTGTTTCTAAGTTTGATTGAGCTTTTTGGTAAAGTAAAAATTCTTGAAAATGGGGTTGAAGGGAAGGTACCAATCTACTCTATCACAAAGCCAAATAAATGGGGTTTTAGAGCTATTCTTCATTCTTCACACAACGTTCCAAGTCCCCTGAGCAACTCAAGTGACCAATATAAGTTTACACAAGGTTTGTACTAATGCACTAAAGAAATACGAATATTTCACAAATAAATATAGTTTTGCTCAAAGCAAGTCTATGTTGTTGTCCATTCTTACATTATTCACACACCTAAACCTAGCCTAAGTTCCTCCCTTGACTTCTCTTGATCAAGATATCTTATCTTAACTTTGCAACTCCTAAACGCTAACATTATGTTTGGATAATAATTTTGAAAGGGAAAGAGAGGAGAGGAAAAATGTATGTGTTTTCCTTCCCGATCATTCCAACGTTGGAAGGATAAGTTTTGTTTAAAATTTGAAGGGGTTCTTCCTTCCATTTCCCTCTCTTCTCCTATTGGTATCCAATTTAGGGAAAGCAATCCCTCCATTTACCTCCACTTCCATTCCTTCCATTTCTTCCTATCTATACATATTGTAACTACATAGTCAAGCATCTTAGAAATACATTAAGAAACGCTTGCAAAACCTCTAATATTCTACCGAAAAACGTCCACATGAGGAAGTTTTTACTTCGTACAACATCCAATCACATAAAGATACTAAGTGAGCTAAACATAGCTTTTATTACACAAACATAGATAATAAAAAAATAGTCCTGCATTGGTCCTCTAAACGACTGTATAAGTTCATCATCATCATACCCAATGTATCCCGCTCATAGGAACTATGATCAGGGTCTAGGGAGGGAAGGAAGGCGACAACTCATCAGAAAAAAACCTCAATAGTCAAAAACATATAAATAAATAAAATACATATAAATAAATAAAAAACACTAGGTAAAACGAATATGATAATCTTCTATTAAACTTGATAATCTTCTACTAAACCTTCTAATTTTGTTACTAAAGCAATATGATAATCTTCTATTGAAGTATTATGATATCTTGATAATTTTTTACTTCCTTAAACCTTCTAATTCCCTCTTGCTAGTTCCTAAATTTTTTACTAAAGCAATCTGATAATCTTCTATTAAATCAGTTATAAGAAATAAGCCAGCTTAGAGTTCCCTGCATAAGAAAGATTGGGGTGCCATGTTTAGCAGCCACTTGCTTCCAGCTACATGTAAATCAACTTCTTTTAATTCAACTACAGTTTAGCAGTGAATTTACAATACCAACAGACCTTTCATAATATTGCCAACTAAATTAAAATCATCAAAAAGTTATCCTTAACAAATGCTATACATTCAAGGAAAAAGGAATAATCTATGCTTCCAGTGCTGATAACAATGAAACTTGTACAGAATATTGAATATGTATTAGGTGGTGTTTACTTGAACAAATGCAGAAAAGACTTCAAAAAATTTATTAAAAAAACCTGCTGAGGGGGTTGAAGCAAAGTTTGTATTCTGCTAAAAGATGAATGCATATATCGGGTCCTTTGTGTGTATGTCAACTGCCCTAGCAAAATGACAAGCTTGATGTTAAAAGCTGGATAGAAAACTCTGCATAAACTCATTTCTTTTATCCAAAGTTTTAATCTCCCCAAAAGTTCCAAATAAAGGTTGCATCACCACATTATATCCACATTTTAATGTATTTGAGAATTTTGAGCTTATTAAGACCATAGTACGGGTTAAGACTTAAGACAAATTCCCATTGACCACAAAAGTGGTTTTCATGACCACAAACAAGATTTTGTTGTATGATCTCCCTCCATAACCTCTCCCTTCCACATTTTTGATCTTCTAGACCTTGTTTAGTTAGTATCCTCATGCAGTATGATAGTGTACCACTAAACCTTGCTTTTATTAAAAACAACTTCTCTCATAATGACACGTTCACTCTCGTTCAGAAGAATAGAATTTAAAGATCATTTAATTACTTCTATAATAATTCTATGCTATCCAAAAAAGAGAAATGCATTGATCTGCCCTTCTCGACCTTCCCTTCCTTCCTTTTTCCTCTCAAATCTCTATCCAAACAGCTTATCTTTTATTAGTAGTTTATGGAACATATGCATAACCCATTGTAACTGATGGAATAAAGATGTACAGCAAATAGCATGGAGTCAAAATATGAAAGTTGCAAAATAAACCTTCCTCCCCAATGCCACTCACACATAAGACTTGTAGGATACAATGTCATCTCATTTTTGTTTCCAATTTTTTCCAATGTTTTCTTCCTGTATCTAAAAAGTCAGTGTTATTTTTGGCTAGAAAACCTTCCTTTTTCATTGTTATTTGTGACCATACATTCTGAAAAAGTCAGTGTCTCAGTGATAATTTTTGGCTAGAAAACCAAATACTTTAGTCATCAACGTACTTGAGTCAGAATTTTTCAAGAATGAAATTATGCTTAAAGTTAATCATTCTTTGCATTGTTTTAATCAATGTTACATGAAACAAAGATCGATTCAACACGAGAAAGGAAACCAAAAACGTTAATTTAATGTTTTGAAAAATTAGCAAACGAAAATTTGAGCAATCGAACCTAAGATAGGGTCATGATTTTGTCCAAGTACATTGACCAAAAGTAGCAAATATAACCATTATACTAACCCTAGAGCAAAAGTATTGTATCGCAGAAGTAGAACATGATACAACCATAACAGTAAAATAAAAAGAAAAGAAAATACAAGTTTTACCATTTTGATGCAAACGAAATAACGAAAAACATTATTAGGTGTTTTAAATCGTTTTTTTACAGTACGAACTGCTCAAAACGCAATACGGTGCATAGTTGTGTTACGCATTTCTATGGTTTCAATCTAAAGTCCAGAGAACAGACATTCTATAAATGTGTTTCTATTGTTAATTATTCATACTTCAACTACTAGGGAGCACCTACAACCATTTGAAGCAAAATTTAGATCGACGGCTCATGAAAGATAACACTCATTTCAACCTTTAAGTAAAACTATTGACACAAGGTACTGCTATGAGTATCTCAGCAGTCAGCATAATTTCCAATGCCCTTAAAACATTTCATTGTAGTTTCACATCAATTCATAATGCACACTTTCATCTCCTAAGGTAGATTGTTCCAGAGAACTCACATAACAAAATGCAATGACCGAAACCCAAACATTGTTGAGTAAGGCATATAAAGAACAAAAATCACACTACATATAAGCATTAACCAATAATGAAAGCTCTAAATAATTCAGAAAACAAACCTTGAGCCAATTTCTTGATTGCCTGAGCTCCAATTCTAGAAATTCTAGAAACCCACATAATTTTTGTGGATTATTCCAAAACTCAAAATCTGAAAATAGAAAAAAATAACAAAAATGATCCAATAAACTTAAAATGAGCAGCTTAAAATGGATTGATTTCATCAATAAGAAACTTGATAACACATTTTAATCATTTCCAAACATTAACAAATTCATATCTCAATTAGTTTGTAGATGAACTAAAATGAATACATTGACAAAAATAAAAATGAATAAATAACAGAAAACCGCAGGTATAAATGGACAGTAATCATAAAGAAATCAATTAATTGTCAATTCTTGTTCCGCATTCAATTGTTTAAATTTAGCAAAAAAAACAAATATGCGACCTTAAAAGTTCCGGTGAGCAGCAACGGCGGAGGGTACAGGAACAACGGCGGCGAAAGGTTGAGCAAATCAGCACCGGAAAAGACTTGAATTTTCGATTCAAGGGTTTTCGACGATTGGGTGCTTACCCTCCCCTATTTTATGTTTCACTTCCCCCTAAATCTTCTTTTTCCAAGTTACTTTACCAAGTTTTTGTAAAAACACTAATGAGACAACTTTTTTTTTTTTCGGGATGAATTATAGAGACTACCTTGTGTAATTAGAAGAGCGATCACTTTAAGATTATAAGTGATATGATTAATTTATAATAATAAAATTAGATTATTTTAAAATCAAAAGTAAAAAGATATTGGATCTACCTAAGAAAAATAATTTCACTATGAGATTGTCCTGTTTAAGAATTTGGAAATTTAAAAAAGGTTTCATGTTATTCTCCTGGTCATCAAGTGATTCAACCTTCATTGGATTTATTTTCATAATTTATATTAGGAAAATTCCACATGGTAGCATCCAGTTTTAATGAAATGCCAATGGTAGCACCTTTTTAAGAAAATTTCACATGGTAGCATCCAATTTATGCACTATCTAATTGTCATAGCTTTTTCCGTTAAGTTCTTGTTGGATTCCGTTAGCTTCATCATTTTGTAAGTTTTTTCCACATGGTAGCATCCAGTTTTTGTTTAATCCACCATTTTAAATATCTTTTTCGGTATATATTTCGGATAATAGGCGAATAAATACTTGTTTCGACCACATTTTCGAAAGAGATACCCCATAAGGGTAACTGCAACGTCCGTTAATTCAAAAAATTCGTTATGATAGGTAAAAATGACGTCAAATATATTTTTCGGTTTACGTATTGAAAATAGGCGAACATATATTTCGGATTTTCGAAAAAGAGGCGAATAAGTACGTATTGCAAAGAAATGCATTATGTAATGTGGTTTTTGCAAAGAAATGCGTTATGTAAGGTGGTTTTTGCAAAAGCACATGCTAGTCAAACGTTAAACATATCGGTCAACTGACGAAATAGAGTAATAGGTAGTCTTTTGCAAAGAAATGCATTATGTAAGGTGGTTTTTTGCAAAAAAATTTATATAAGGTGGTTTTTTAAAAAAGTGTGTATAGATTAGGTGGTTTTATATAATTTTTCCTAATACTCCCTCTGTTCCTTTTTGATGTTCCTATTTGGGTTTTTCACAAAGATTATGAAAAATGAAATCTTTGGTGATAGTGGGTATTATTTTAATTATATAGTAGTGGAAAATAATGATTGTATTGGAAGTATGAGAGAAAAAATAATTAAATAATAGTGTAATGTAATGATTGTATTGGAAGTATGAGAGAGAAAATAATTAAATAGTAGTAGTATGAAGTAAGAAAAGTGGGGTTTTAAGGGGTAAAAGTGGGATGAAAACTTTCCAAAAATGAAAAGTACTCTAAAGTGAAAAAACTTATGGAACTACCTGTTTTAGTAAGGTGGAAAAACAAAAAGGAACGGAGGGAGTATTTATTAAGGCTTATGGTCTTTATTTTTCTCTATTAAATTATTATTTAATAAAATAACGAATTTACTATTAAACAAATTCTATTTTTCTTAATTCTCGTAAATATTCTCATTGGAAATAATTTTGAGAAACAGAAGTGATATAAAAAAAACATGAAGTATTTGAAGAATAAGAGATGAATGAAGAAGTACAAACCCTACATGAAGAATTAGATTATAAATCTTTTAAAAACGGGTCTATTTCTAGAATTTAATGGCTTATGTGCGAAGTAAAAATTTAAAGCCATGTTAAATACTTAAACAAAAGTTTAAAATGTGCAATAAATTTATTTAGAATATAACAATCACTAAATATTCCATTTTTTAACTTCCCATTTTCCTCCCCTCTATCTTTCATTAAACTTTTATTATGATTTAAACTATGAAAACCTATATATTTCATACCTATAATTCTCAAACCTATTTTCAATGCTATTTTCAAGTATAATAATTAATAATTAATCAAAAAAAGCACAAGAAGTCACAATCAAATAGATGATAATTAAAGAATTGACAATACTAAAAAGAATCAAAAATAGGAAAAATATAAAACATGTAGTGAGGGTGAGAGGGGGTGGCTACCAAGTAGTATCTTATTGGTGTAGGCAATCCATGTGTGAAGAGATTATGTTTCCTACCAAATTGAAAACTTTATGCTTTTCACTTTTCAACTTGCTCATTTGTATAACATACCATCTTACGCACCGTGCGGTATGCCTTTGGCATATTCATATAGCTACAATTGTATAGATTTGACAAGATCTGTTCAAAACAGACTCGATGATCTGATAGATATCCTGTTAAGGAGTCAACTCAACCAAAAGCTTAAGCTGAATGGTTGAAGGCCCATAATATGTTGTATACTCTAACACGCCCCCTCACACGAGAGCCCTTTGGGTTAGAAGTGTGGATGCAACTCAGGCTCTCCCCATATCTGGTGCTAAATATTCCACTTAAATGAGGGGTGGTTGGGATTCGAACCCGTGACCTCTTGCCATATTGGCCTCTGATACCATGTCAAGGAACCAACTCAACCAAAAGCTTAAGCTGATGGTTGAGGGCCCAGAATATGTTATATACTCTAACACACCCGACTTTTATAACCGAACCCGATTTGACCCGACTTAAAAATGGATTCACAATTATGTAAAAACCAATGTGGACACAAAATCCGATTTTGAACCGACCTGAAACACCTGACCGGAAATCAACCTGATGATCCGAATGAACACCTCTAGATTTGACCCTTGGATTTGATATATATGAACTCAGCATCAATAATGTTAGAGATTTAATCTTAAAATATCGGGTTGCATTATAGATTTATGATTATTGCAAGTCTTGCGAATGGCAACTTTACAATGAGAACACTCATACAATAGTAATCAATCAGCATAAATTTAATTTTTACAATACACAGTCATCAATTTGATTAATTTAAGGTCGTAATTGATACCTATAAGGTCAAAATTAATGTCATTAAAAATAGTCATAATTGATCATTTTAAGATTTCAATTGATTCATTTAAGATTATAACAGAATTGGATTTTGAATCGGTCAAAAATTACAATGTCAATTATAACTATATCAAAGTGATCATATCATATGTGTCGATCTTGGGTTATTATTTATCTATGCTTTCCGACTTGTTTTTTCATATTTAGTCTCAATTTATTTAGTTTAACACACTATTTTTACTTTTATATTACTCCTTCCTTCCTATTCGGTCCAAATGTCCCATTTTTTTTTGGCACTATTTACTTACCACTTTTAATTTGTATTTTACTCTTAATCTATAAGTTAAAATATAGTCATGTAGGATCTTGTTTGATTCGTCCCAATAGAAGGATTATTAATATCAAATTTTTTTAATTTTTAATTTAGATTAATTTAAGATATTAAGGGTTAAAATATTACCTCGACAAGTGTGAAAAACTAAATTGGACATTCAGATTAAATAGGAGGTAATATTAATTTTGAATCCATTTTATGCGAATTTAGATTAAATAAGGTTCACTGAAATTGATAAGAACAAATCTTTATGTATCAAATAAGTTCAAGAACGTAATTATTGGACTAATCACATCACTAGGTTAGAACCAAAGAAAATAACATTATTGTAGCCACAATACATGCATGGTCGTGTAAAAAGTAGCTATATTTCACATGAAATTTGACAATATGGTATAACTAGTTCTTTGTTTGGGTTCATAATTGGTGTTGACTAGAGCATTATATTTTACTCTCGTTAATTCAATTTAGTTATTCTATTTGGTTTGCACATAAATATTTAAAAAAATGAGAGAACCGTTTAAAATAATAGACTCATGACAATATTGAGTACTTTTTGATATTTTAGAATTGAAAGGAACTACCAAAATTAGTAAACCCATGTGTAATATCGGGTATTTTTAATATTAAGAAACGGATGGGACCACCTATAAATATACTTCCTCTGGGTTTTATAAGTTGCTACAGTTGCTGTAGCAACTGTTGTTTACCAATTGATCTTATTTGATATATAGTTCTCTATGTATAATGTAAAACATAGTCAAGTGGGATCTTGTTTGATTCGTGTTAATGTGTATTTTCTTAATATTAACTTTTTAGAATTTTTTTATCATATAGAATTAGATATATTAAAGATTAAAATCTTATATTGGATAGTGTGAAAAACAGAAATGTAACAACTATTAAAAACCAGAGGAAGTATGTTTAAATATTGGAAATGAGACAATTAAAGTGTGCTGCACAAATAAAGAAATGAGACAACTAAAAAGAATTGGAGAGAGTATTATTTTATAACATGTTATCTCGCATGAGAGTCCTTTGGACTAAAAGTGTAGATGCATCACAAATCCTCTTTATAGTCTTCATTTTTTCTCTATTAAATATATTATTCGGTAAATGTATATATTGAATAATACACACACGTATCATGTTTTCATATTAAAATTAAAAAATTAGATTTCTCTTTCAACATCTTTATTTCCTCGCGGTTTTTTTATGTCGGCGATTTTGAGTTCTCCAAGTTGCAGTATTCTTACTACCTATAAATTTCCCAAAATTTTTTTAAAAATTGGAATTTCCAAAAAATTTTATAACATATAGTCAATTTTTGAGCAATTCTATTGTTGACCATTACTTGAATGGCCAATTGGCATTGACATGATGATAATACATGTAGACTTGTATGAACTACTCCTATCCTAAACCTAAACAATATGTAATGATGATGAAGTTAGCCCCATTCATAGATATATTCGCCAAGCTGTAGTAAGGCGAATATTTTCTCCATTTCATAATACTTGCTACATTTTACTTTTTTACGCAATCTAATTTACAACTTTGATCATTAATATCTTAAATTACACTTATCTAAAATTTATAAAATTTAATATTATGAAAGTATGCGATTAGACGATTCAAACAAGATCCCACTTGACTGTATTTTTACTTACACATTAGTCGCAATATGTAAAATAAACTTGAACGATGAATAGTATACAAAATGAAAATGTAGCGAGTATTTTGGGATGGAGGAAGTATATATGAATTGCTAACACATCAAAGAGACTATGACTTGCAACTTTAATTGGGGCATACTTGGATTTGGAGATCCTATAAATCACCTTTGCCACATATATTTAGAATAATTATTGTTGGACCCCTCTGTCAAAGAATCAACTCAATCAAAAGCTTAAACTGATGGTTGAGGACCAAACAAACATTGACCAAACATGCATGTCGCATGTATAGTTCAGAACTTTTAAATTTAGACGCTCTAATCGACTACTCAATCATCTTTACAATGCCCTTAACATCTACTGTATTAAGTTTCTATATTTTCCTTGGGAAATCTTTTTTATTAGGATATGGAGAAAATCTTTATGAGTGGTTGAGTAGAGAAAGAATATTATGTTGAAGGCCACACAAACAATAAAATAGTGGGTCATTATGTTATGTTTATGATTATGTGCCCTTCTTCATGGTGTTACATCAAACCCAACTAGATAGCTGTGACCACAAGAACAACATTTGATGAATATATACTTTTTCTGTTCTATTTTACTTGCAACACTTACTGTTTTTGAAAGTTTCATATTACTTGCAACATCACTATTTTTGGGAAAAGTAATCTACTTATTTTATCCTCACTTTATTCCTACCACATATCACCATCAATCATACACTATCCCATTAATTATTTAATATACCCACAAGTCACAATCACTATCTATTTATAATAATTTTTTTTATTTCTATACCCCACATATCACCATCAATCATACATCATCCCTACTTTTACCATGCTGATTTGACAGGCCTTAAATATTGTGTCAAACCTAATGGTGCAACTAAAATGGAACGGAGGAAGTATATTTTGGACTATATATTAAATGTGTTGATGAAAATTAAAAAAAAATAATTTATATTTGTGCTTTCATTTTGCTCTTTCTTTGAAGGGGGTACGGGTATAGTCTGTTTGCACCTTCCTCCCCCGAATATGACCTGTGAGAAATATTGGGTTAATTGATGACTATGACCAAAATTCTTTGAAAGGGGTACGAGTATAGTCTGTTTGCACCTTCCTCCCCCGAATCTGACCTGTGAGAAATATTGGGTTAATTGATGACTATGACTAAATTCTTTGAAGGGGTACGGGTATAGTTCATTAAGTTGTTACTTACTGAATTATAGGGTAGTTTATATTTGAGTATGATCGAAATAAATAAGATCAACAAATCATTTAAGATAATTGTAAATTTATAGATGATAATATTACATGTAATTTTAATATAATTAGTATCTCTTTTATTCAATATAATATTTTAGATATGTTTTATAGTATAATACAATATAATGTTGTGATGTATGATCAATCATTTTAAACACTTCTCTAACCTTTCCTAAATTCCGTGTAAACTTGTATAAAAGACTTAAAGTTAAGTTTTAAGAGAGACTGTCTTGCTTCGGATCGAATAGAAGCTATAAGAGGAACTTGAGGGAGCTTTTGTTAGGTAGCTATCATTAGCATTAGAGTTATCTCACGTCTATACATATATATTCAATAAAAAGTTCTGAAGTGAACCCCACAAAATGAAGACCCTGTGCTCAAGCTCATATGGAACATGACTATAACCGCCTCTAGCTACCAGTCAACTATAACAAAATTGTCTAGACCCGACTCGAGTTGACCCGCTCGCTCATTAATTTAAACGTGTCTACCCCACAAAATGAAGACCCTATGGTCAAGCTCATATAGAACATGACTAAATTTGCCTCTACCAATCAACTATAACAAAATTGTCTAGACCCGACTCGAGTTGACCGACTCACTTATTAATTTAAACATGTCTACTTATTATTAATGTTATTTTTAGTACAAGAAGTAAATTTTTATATTTTAGTTTGATCACAAATATAATCATATCTATAACATCAATGATGAACAAATTTATCAATCATATTTTTGCAGTGACAAAGAATGTAAGAATCACAATCATTTAATTTTAGAATCCAGTTTATATTGTGGCTGGACTTTTTTTTTTTTTTTCTTTTTTTAGTTCTTATTTAATTAATTATTTCAGATGGAAGAAGGGTGCAGGGATGTTGGGAAAATGTCATTCATGACATGTAGGTAAGAAACATAATGATTAGACTAGTAATTACTTGATTTGTCTGCTAATTATGGAATGGATTAGTATTTTACTTCTAAGTAATGTTCTAATTCTATTTAGTAAACCAAATTCACATTATATATCTTATCGTAGTCAGAAAAAGACTGAATATGTTTAATATGTTCGACAGCACATGGCGTTGAAAAATTAGAGGTCTCAATATTAAATTACGTAGCATATATTTAATTGTTAGAAAATACAAAATTATTAGAAAAATATGATAATTTTTAAAATTGTACATGGGTACTAAAACTATGTTAGAAGTTTACATAACATTTTGATTTTTACTTCAATATAAAGCTTTGTTAGATGTGTACATAACATTATTAGCATATACATAACCATTAACCAATAATCATAATCAATATACTTCATATAAATGAGACGTAACATGCTCTCAAATAAATTTTATCTGCCTAAATATCAATAGGCAATTATGTCTTTATCATAATTAAATGTTATACTTTAATATTTCTTTTAAAAATATATACAATATCCTATGTCAAAATTTGATGAACACTACATATATTAACAGTAAATTCAGTTCTTTTTATTAATAAAAATCAAATAATAGTGATTAAATTATGTTTACAATAGAAAAACATTACTCCCTCTGTCCCATTGAAATTGCATCATTTTCCATTTTGGTCTGTTCCACTTGATTTGCAACATTTCTATTTTTGAATAATGGCCCACCACTTTCTTTTAATCTCATCCATACATTTTAACTCTCTTTTATTTTCATCCACACAATTCATTCTCTCTCTTCATTTATTACCACTTTCTTAACATTTACCCATTTTCTCTTTAATGCAAATCAAAGAGGACGGAGGGAATACTATGTATGTTATTGTGTTGAATGTACACATTTAATAAAAACGATGTCAAACGAGTCAAGCTAGTATACTTGTATCACATCATTATTTAATACTCCTCCAGTTCTATTTAGATGTCCTAATTGTTTGGGCACGGTATATTAAAGGTGGTGTGGGGTCCATTAAAAAGTGAGTAGTTGCGATATTTTTAATGATTATATTAATTGTAAAAGTGGTATAATAGTAGTAAAAGTGGGGGTATTTTGGACATTACTTGTGTGAATATGGGGTACTTAGGTATAAAAAATTAACAAAAAAGAAAATGTGACAATTAATATGAATTTACCAAATAAGAAAATCATCAACATCATACCCAGTGTTCCCGCACATAGATACTCTATTTTCAGGGTCCGGGGAAGGAAGGTCGACGGCGTCTCATACCCATAAGGAGAGGGCGGTCATAAGAGTCCTTCAACTCTAGAGTAGTCTTCAAGGATATGACCTGCAAATTTCCGAAAACCTGCATCTTACACCCACGTTAGCCAAGCATAGAGATCATTTTAAAATTTATAAACGATACAGGTAAAAGAGGCAGTGAATATCGATGACGAAAGACACAGAACAATAACAAACAAGTCTAGTGATCTACGACGTGAATAAGGCGCCGCCATGTGACTCTATCCCTGGTCAGAACCAAATAAGAAAATGTGACAACTAAATAGAATCGGAACAAGTATTTACTTGTATTCCTATACGTTTGTATAATGCAATAAGTGGGACGTATATGAAATGTGAATGATGATTGAGTAAAGTCTCCTACCTAAAATTTGCTATCATGTCATTTGATCATATGTTACATATATGCGTTCTTTTGACGCCTTCATCACTTTAAATGTAAAGAGCCATCAATAATATATTGATGGCCAATGAAATTGTCCTATATTTTAGTTTATTATATGAGACTGTATTATTATAAGAATTTGAGGTATAAATTTACCCTGGGGGAATACTTTCCTCCAAATTTTTTGAGGGATATCATCCTTCTTTTACATTTATTGTTTTTAGTTTAGTCGTATTTTACATCTTTCACAATTATTTCAATTACTTCATTTGCATCTCTACTCTACTTACCTCCATTCCATTAGTTTGATTCACTACAACAAATAATTTAGCTTTTTGCGATATTGGATTTAGTGGCATTAAACAAATGACACTGATTCATACTTTTAGTGTAACAATTATTGGTTAATTATCTTAAGTTCCACCATAAAATGATATAGCGATACTTAATTTGATCTTTAGTGGCATATGTAATTGTCACTATAATCTATAGTGGCATTGAGAAATGCCACTAGATCCTATGTTGCTAAAAGCTTAGTGTGTGACTTTTTAATATGCTGCTAAAAGTTCTAATAATTTGAAATGAATTAATTAATTATTCTGTGTGAACAATAATCTTTCAGTTTGATTATAGGTTTTAAAGATTGTACTGAAAATAAGAATCGAAAATTTGTTACCTATACCCATTGATGGGATCATGAAAATGACAGATAGATGCATAATAGCCAAGAAATAATACATTTTCTTTTACGTTTGACAATAAATATGTTAAATCTAGCTGTTCGATAATTTTCTCTTATCAATTCTTATTTCTCTTCATTAGAAAAAAAAAAAGTCATGGCCAACTAATGTTGTTAAGATAACTAAAGGTTGATTACCTAAGTATTAAGTAAATCTATCATTAAACCTTGCAAACAGAGCCATCTTGAACAATTTGAGGCCCTGTGCAAAATTTATATTTTGCGCATTAATTATAGTAAATATATTCATTTTTTTTAATAAATTTAACATATATTTTTTTTGATTAACTTTTTTCATATATTGGAGAAAGAGGGGCCCTGTGCGGTCGATCACCTCGCACACCCTCAAAGACCCCTCTGCTTGCAAATGTTCTCTAATCATCATTTAAGCATATAAAATCTATCATTAAATTTTACAATTCGTCCAACTGAATTCGGTACATTTACAATTTTAATGTGTCAGTCTTTTTTTAAATAAATGAATAAAATTTAAGCTTCTGGTTGAGTTGGTTCCTATTGACATGGTATCAGAAATCAGTGTTACAAGAGGTCACAGGTTCAAATCTCAACCACCCCTCATTTAAAGTGGAATATTCAGCGCCAGGTATGAGGAGGACTTGTGTCGCATCCACACTTCTAGCCTAATAGGCTCTCGTGTGAGGAGGCGTATTAGAGTATATAACATATCCTGGGTCGGGGCCTCATCCGCCATCAGCGTAAGCTTTTGGTTGAGTTGGTTCCTGCACAATTAGCATTGTAGTTGAGAATTATTCTCTATTAATCTGCATACAAAAATAATTATGGATATGTGCTAGGTATCCAATTGCATAGTGATCGTGAATTTTTCTATGTTAGATGTCCTTTATAATGACTGTGATAGAAGAAAGACTTCAATGTCATATTTCCTTTATAATAATGATCGTAAATTTTTCTATATAAATGTTATTTGACTAAAATTGTTATATATTTGAACAATTGTTACTTTGTTGTATATGTCGTATAAATTTTTATCAATAAATTATTACGTTGCTTAACAAAATGTTCTCCGAAATGTATAATGTATCTATCATTAAAGCGTTTGTGGCTCAATGGATAGAGCATCTGCATGTGAAGCAGAAGGTTTGTGGTTTCTTGGCTGCGCACATCTCTCTTTACTCCCTCCTTGGGGGTATGAGTATGATTTGTCCGCATCTTTCAAGAAAAAGAAAACCCCCACTCGAACCCTGCCTTATGCGGGATACCGAAAAGGTCCTTTACCTATATATATATATATATGCTCGCATATTTGCAAACTCATTAACGTATGATTTAAGGTGCTTTTAAAGAAAACATAAATATTTTCACATTTAATTAAATTTTTCTTGGATCTTGAAGCTAATATCTCTTCCATCGAAAATAAATGAGCCACACCGATATGGAGTATCAAATTGATACGCCTAATCATTATAAAACCTCCCCCCTTACTCATATTTGATGTGATAAATGCCAACAATTATTTAGATAACCTCCTTCATTCACATCACAATTCACAATAATACAATATACAAGTATATATTTATAGACAACATATATAGAGAGGATCATGTAAAAACAATTTAAAAAGTAAAAAGTAGGAATATTATATTCAACCTTTAAGGGTACACATACACTATTTAGAAATACATATATATTTTCATTGAATATTTTATTGTTTTAAAAAAATGTAACATAAAAAACACACATACTCCATATGGTTTTTAGTACACAAAGTTATTAGAATTTCGATTCTGATCTACGATTCTACGATCTTATGATCCAAAAACAGGCGAGCGATTCAGGTCGCAGGTAGGATCATAATGTGATCATGGTTATCAGAATCTCAATCCTGATCATTCTACGATCCAAAATTCGGTGATCGATCCGGATCGTAGGTAAGATCTTAATGTTGGTAGAATCGTACGATCCTACATAGCTCTTGGATTTAAGTTGTAGGATCATAACACCATTCTACGATCCTATATACGATCTTACGATCCGATCCTACAAGAGTAATTTCAATCGCAAAAAATAAAATTTCCTATAATCTAGATTTTACTTATGTGTATATATGTATATATCTAAACAATTATATCAATATGACTAAAATTCAAATTTTCATGATTCGCATTTTTAAAATGATTATTAAAGATATTCTTTAACAAAACTTAATAGTTGAAGTCAAATCAGTGTTAATTAATTTAAACCTTAAAACTTAAAAAAAAAAAAACAAATACAATTGAAATGCAGTTATTCAAAGCACATCAATGCATATTTGTAGGATCACACGATCCTACGATTCGATTCTATCGATTTCGATCCTACCCTCTCAACGATCCTACGTAGAATCCCGATCCTAACAACCTTGCATAGATCCTATATACTTTCTCCGTTCCATAATACTTGTTATATTTTACTTTTTTACGCAATCCAATGTACAATTTTGATCATTTATATCTTAAACTACACTTATCTAAAAATTATAAAAATTTAATATTATGAAAGTATGCGATTAGATGATTCAAACAAGATCCCACTTGACTATATTTTTACTTACACATTAGTCGCAATATGTAAAATAAGCTTGAACGATGAATAGTGCAAAAAATTGAAATGTAGCGAGTATTTCGGAACGGAAGAAGTATATATATATATATATATATATATATATATATATATATATATATATATATATATATATATATATATATATATATCACAAAACTTGGCCGAGACCGTCTCAAGGTAAGACGGCCCAGTTTTGGCGGCCCAAATACACACGCGTGCATGACACGCGCCCGGCCTTGGATTCATTCCCTCCAACTTCCTTTTTTGGGGTTTTATTTTTGGCAACCTTTTTAATTCCCTTATTCACAATATACCTTCAGTTTCATAATCATTCTAACTTCCCATATTCAAAACTTTCTTCAACCTCCATTTTCGGCTCCATTGACGTTCTTGACTCTTCCTCTTCCATCATTATTGCTTCGTTCTCATTTGTTTTTCTTCATCTTCCTCCATTACTGGTAATAATTTTGTTTTTTTATCTTTAGTCTAAAAACTAAATGAATGTGTGCAACTACACATTTTAAGCATGAAATTGAATGTGTTAAGATAGAATTTGAATGTGTTAAGATAGAAATATCACGCAATGGACAACTTAACATTTCAGATATACCTAAGATAAAAAATTGAATGTTTTAAGATAGAAATTGAATGTGTTAAGATACAAATTGAATGATTTAAGATAAAAATATCACGCAATGGACAACTTAACATTTCAGATATACATAAGATAGAAATTGAATGTGTTAAGATAGAAATGGAATGTGTTAAGATAGAATCTGAATGTGTTAAGATAGAAATGCAATTGGATATACATATATGAAACATCAATGAAATAAAAACGTAGTTGGAAGTACTCAGTTCTCCTCTTATGTTAATCAATTCTCATCTTAAGATATATAATTTTTAGCCTAAGATAGTCAGTTTTAATATAGTCAATTTTCGTGTTAAAGTCCTCAGTTGTTTCCTTAAATTACTCAGTTCTCCTCTTAAATCAATCAATTCTCATCTTAAAATGCTCAATTTTTAGCCTAAGATAGTCAGTTTTAATACAGTCAATTTCCATGTTAAAGTATTCAGTTGTCCCCTTAAAGTACTCAGTTCTCCTCTTAAATCATTCAATTCTCATCTTAAGATATACAATTTTTAGCCTAAGATAGTCAGTTTTAATATAGTCAATTTTCATTAAATCCTCCATTGCAGCCATGCTTGAAGAAATTTGCAGAGATTGCTATGAAATTTGAGAGAAATTGATTGATAATTATTTCCTATTTAGGCGCGGATTGGTGTTTAATGTGGGAAGTTACTGATTTTTGAAAATGGAAGTTTATGTTTTAAAAGAGGAAATATATATATTGCATACAGAAATGCCCCCCATATCACGCCTCTTGCTGTCTTGGGCTGGGCCGTCTCAGCGTGAGACGGTCTCGGCCAAGACCAGCTGTATATATATATATATATATATATATATATATATATATATATATATATATATATATATATATATATATATATATATATATATATATATATATATATATATATAATATTTAATTGATTTAATATGCAACATTTAAGAATAATCCCCATAAAAATGTTGGCCAACAAGTACCAGCTGGTGTATCTTGTTGGCCCCCCAAAGAATCCAGCTAAAATCCCAACACACATCCCTTTATTGGGCCCACCCACCCCTTACTATCACAATTCTATTTTCCTTCTATTTATACTCCTTTCAACTTCCTTCTCCTCTTACATCTCCTCCTTTTATTCCAACATTTTTATTCCTTTTTTCTCCTCACTACAATCCCAAAATTATGGCTAAGGCTGGAAAACTAACTAAGCTTAGATCAGCATTAAAAAAAATGAATTCTTTTGGTAAGCTGCGACGCGAGAGCAGCATAAGCGCTGTACCTTCACCTTCTGATGACTGCCATGTGTCATCATCTCATAAACTTGGGTTACTTCATACTGTTTACGTCGGGAAATCTCTTCGTCGGTATCAGGTTACATCTGATGTGCTTGATCATCCTGTGATTCAAGAGCTTGTTGATAAATCCGACGGCTGTGATGATGCCACCACAGTTATTGGTTGTGAGGTCGTTTTATTTGAACATTTGCTTTGGATGTTGCAGAATTCTGACTCTCAATCTGAGTCTCTTCAAGATTTAGTTAGTTTTTATGCTTATTAATTATATTTTTTTTTCTATTTTTTTTTGAAAGAAATTAAATTAAAATCCCATTAAATAATGGGTTTTTGTTAGATTTTAGGTTGGATATTAGATACTATCAAATAATATATTTCGCTCATAAAAATATGATAAGAAGGTTGCAGTCAGTAAAATCTGACTATATTAGATTATTTGATTAATCTAATATGTCTAGTAATGTATATTGTATTATATAATATATTATATATTTAATCATCAAATTTTTCTTGATGAATTCTTTTTTAGTTTTTTTGGTAGAAATTGTTGAGAGTGAAAAGACAAATAAAAAAATCCAAAAATAAATTTGGATTTTTGTTATTAGAGTATTGGTAATGTACTATTGTATTACTTATATGTACTATGCATTGTATTAGTTGTTTCCAAAATTAATCATTAATTTGGACATATGAGTTAATTTTTACCATTTATTTTAAGCATTGACTAATGTTTTGGCACTTATCTTAATGTTACTAATTACTATGTACAATTTAGGACATTCCCCTTTCTATACAATACACTTTCTATACAATGTATATATAAAATTATTAAAAAATTAGTTTGGATATTTAGGGATAATTATATGATTAAAAAATTTTTAAATTTATTAATGATAATTGATAAGTGATATGCAACAAAAAATAATGATTCGTCCCCTTAGTTTTATTTCTGTGGTTTGCACACAAACCGTAGAAAACAAATGAGATCACGAGGGTTGTAAGTGATGTCATGTTCTTTTGAGAAGTAAATATATTGGCTTTAATCTAGAATAAAGAATTGAGTTGATGGCACTCTTTTTTATGGCTATGAGTTATCGTCGTCCTTTCCTCTTCAAATTTTAACCATAGTTTTTGTATAAGCGGAATACACTGGATATGATGATGATGAATCTAGTTTAAATATATAAATTTTACTGCTTGAATTTTTATTGGGTATTATTGATATTTGATGGTGTCGATCATGTCCAAAATAGATAATATAATGAGTTACAGACTAAAACGTATATGTAGCAAAATTAAATGGACAGAGAAAGTAATTTTGTCATTATTTTTTTAGGCATATTCGAACAAAATTAAATTTTATCTCAATTAGAGAATATATATCAATTTACGCACAAATGTTCATGGGTTTAATAATTTTCACCCAGTATTCCTCTTTTCTCTCTCTATTTTATTATTAAGCACAATTAATACTTCCTCCGTTCCAAAATACTCGCTACATTTCGATTTTGTGCACTATTCATCTTTCAAGCTTATTTTACATATTACGACTAATGTGTAAGTAAAAATATAGTCAAGTGGGATCTTGTTTGAATCGTCTAATCGCATACTTTCATAATATTAAATTTTTATAATTTTTAGATAAGTGTAGTTTAAGATATTAATGATCAAAATTGTGCATTGGATTGCGTAAAAAAGTGAAATGTAGCAAGTATTATGGAACGGAGGAAGTATATACTTCCTCCGAGTCATTTTAGATGTCCCATTTGAGCTTTCACGGTTATTAATGGTGGTGTGGGGTCCATTAAAAAGGTGGTAGTTGGGTAATTTAATTGATTAAATTAATTGTAAATGTGGTAGTTAGGTATCGGGAGTAGTAAAAGTAAAAGTATTTAGGCAAAAAAAAGATAGACAAAAAAAGAAAATGGGACAATTGATATAATTTTGCCAAATAAGGACAACTAAAATAATTCGGACGGAGTATAAAATTACATACTATAAGTTGTAAAAAGGAAGTAAGTATCATATACTCCCTCCGTTCCTTTATGTTCTTCCACATTACTATAACGGGCAGTTTCAAAAGTTCTTCCACTTTAGAATACTTTCTATTTTTGGAAAGTTTTCAACTCACTTTTACCCCTTAAAATCCCACTTTCCATACTTCACACTATTATTTAATTATTTTCTCTCTCATACTTCCAATACAATCATTACTTTACACTACTATTTAATTATTTTTTCTCTTATAATTCCAATATAATCATTACTTTCCACTACTATATAATTAAAATAATACCCACTAATACCAAAGATTCCATTTTTCTTAATCTTTGTGAAAAACCCAAATAGGAAGATCAAATAGGAACGGAGGGAGTATTATAATATTAAATGATTAAAAAATTTTAACGTACAAGTATAGTCCATGAAGTAAGTCATATAATCTGCTTGTGTTGGGAGACATAGCATGCATACATCGTAATTTATTAGATCATTGCAAGAGTCATTATAGACCATATCATCATTTTACGGGCAATGTAAAACGTAATATGTAATCTAAAAATGTTGCCCCTTTTCAAAGAGCATTTGTAAAAAAAAAAATTACAATTTCACATTATACAACATTTATAATTAAGGAAATAATTATGTTTATGTAAATCGATTTTTCTAACCTATGAATCTAATGTATAAATTTAGACGAACTAAGGGAAATTCAACATGGTAAAATCAAACTTTCATGAAACGCTAGTGGTAACACTTTTATAAGATTTTTCTACATGATAGCAACCGGTTTATGCCTTCTCCAAATATCGTAGCATTTTCGTTAAATTCTTGTCAATTTTCGTTTAATTCACCATTTTGACGTTTTCACCCTTATTAAGTGTTGGTTGTTGTCTTTATAATTTGCCCTAAACATTTGAAAGCATTGATGGAATGGTGAATTAACATTTGAGAGCATGAGTTTGGTTTAGGCAAATTATAAAAATAACATAACTAACACTTAATAAGGGTAGAAACGTTAAAATGGTGAATTAAACGGAATTTGCAAGAATTTAACGAAAAATGCTACGGATTAAGTTTTTTTTATTTGGAATTCTATGGACTAAGCTAGATAAGGTATAAACTGAATGTTACCATGTAGAAAAATCTTACAAAAAGTGCTACCATTGACTTCTAATGAAAATTCGATGTTGCCATTTGAAATTTTCCTTATTTTAAACATTATATATAATATTTTCTAAAATGTATTATTATTTTTGAAGATATTCTAAATTATATTTTATGTAACTTATGTGTAAGGGTGTACGCCCCTCTTAGCCTAGCCCGAAAAAATTAGATAAATTTTATAAAAAATCTCAAGGAATTTCAGCTCAACTAAAAAATTTAAGTTTATGGTTGAGGCGTTATGATTTGTTATATATCTAATACGCTCCCTCACACGAAAAGTGTGGATGCAGCACATTTCATCCTCATTTCTGGAGTGAAATATTCCAGTTGAATTTGAGGAGTGGTTACGTTTCGAACCCATGACCTCTTGTCACAATGACTTCTCATGATATCATGTCAAGAAACCAGCTCCGCAAAAAAGTAAGCTTAGAGTTGAGGCCCAAGATAATGTTACTTATATAGGTGTTCATTCGAGCCATCTGATTGATTCAGGTCAAGTATTTCAGGTCGGTTTGAAATCGGGTTTTGTGTCCATATTGCTTTTTAAATAGATGTAAATCATTTTTGAAATCAAGTCATACCAAATTCGACTATAAAATCGAATAAATTTCAGATCATCAGAGCTGTTTCGAACCCCACTATTAATTACTCTAACATAATGATCAAGAAAGAGCAAAGCATAGAAATAGATAGGAAATAGTGGGAGGGACAAGGACAAAACAAGGGCAGCTAGGTAGCTAGTATTTTTGATCCACCACCACTTCTTCAAGTAAGGACCAAACAAAGTTTTAATGAATATATAAGGGACCACTAATTATATAATTATCATCTATTTCATTTTCAATATAGGGATATTCACATATAGTTGCATGTGGTCTATTCCATTAGAGTCAACATCAAAATAACAAGTTTGTGATAGCTAAAAATTGTGATGCTAACTATGTTGGCCTAGATAAGGTTCTTTTTCTTAAGTCTATGAAGAAAATAAGTAAACTATTACTTCTTAACAACTTCATATCCTTGTCTTATTGTAGTACTTGAACTTCCATGTGAACTTTATTTTAACATAGGTTATATCATGGTTTTTCTTATGTTCTATCATATGGCCCCTACTCTAGGGAAGGTAATGTTATGCCCTTATCTTGGAAATTAATTCATACTCCCTCCCTTTCAGCATTATTGTGGGGTGTTTGGCAATTAGCTGTTGGCTGTTGGCTATTGGCGATTGGTTTTTTTAGTTGGCTTGTTTGACCAGTTGGAAATGTTGGCTGTTTTTGTTGGGTTTTAAGTTAGCTGAAAAAGCCAACTGTTTGTGGAGATGTTTGGTAAATTTGAGTATTGACTGTTGGTTGTTTAATAAAGAAAAATTAGGCCAACAAATCAAAAGCTAGCTGGAGCAACTTTTTAATTTTGGCTTAAAATCCAAAAGCTATTTACCACATATTTTGTTTGGCTGTTTGACCAAGAAATAAGCTTAAAGCCAACAAAAGCTAAGCTTAAATCCATGTACCAAATCATTTGGTTTTTTTAATATTATTTACATTTTACTCTTATTTGTATTTCATCTTAATCTATAAGTTAAAACATAGTTATGTAGAATCTTGTTTAATTTGTCTTAACGCAAGCATTTTTTATAATAATTTTTTATAATTTTTAGTTACGCACGATTAAAGACATTAAGGTTTCAATGATTACCTTAACAAATATACCCAAATCAAGTAGGACAAAGATGGTAAAACACATGGAGTATTTATATTTAAATTAGGTGAGTACACACAACTAGAAAGTGAAAGTAAAAACATGATTTGTGAGGCAACATTGTATTAAGATGAGGTAATCTATTTAGTCTTAGGAAATTTATAAAGTCGTGTATTTTTTTTTTTTTTGGTTTTATACAACTTATATGTGGTATTAATAGACATTTTAAAACCCTCACATGTGAGAATCCTTATAATTTTTAGCTCACTAGAATGGTTAATTAAGAACTTTATTGGGAATGAAAATGCGATTAAAGGCCCATTAACCAATAGATTGAATTAATGTTAATTTATAAAGATCTAACAAACTGGATTTAATACCATTGTAGAACCGATTGGTATACTCTATGCCCTTTTTCTTCTCGAATGGGGTACAACTCACACGTGGATTGCAAGGAGTACTTTGACAAATTGTGTTGCACATTAACTATATAATAGTTAGCATGAATTAATTGATGACTTATGCTTTTAATTCTGTGATATATATTACATACTTTATCATGTCCCTTTAAACAAGAATTCTTTAAGGTGAAATTTGGAAGTGTGAATGTCACCAGCACATGATCTCCTCAAATATATGCTAAGTATTTCAGTTGTAGTAAATGTTGAATGAGATCCGAATATATGACATTCTTAAATAACCAATACGTCAAAAAAAATTTAAGTAAGTAATCCATGATATTCATATCAATTATTAAATATATACTCCCTCTGTTCTATATGATTTGCATTAAAGAGAAAATTATTTTTGTAAGAAAAATATGGATAATGAAAATAAATGAACAGGGAGAATAAATTGTGTGGAATTAAAAGAGAGTCAAATGTATGAATGAAATTAAAAGGAAGTGGTGAGTCATGAATCATGATACGAAAATAAAAATAATGCAAATTAAATAAGATGAGCCAAAATAAAAAAATGCTGCAAATTAAATGAGACACATGGTATTACTAGATTGACTTAAAAGTAGTTGTCAATCCTCTCAATCAAATAATATTAATAAAAATATGATTTTAAAAAGTTTTTTGTATTTTTACTCCGCCCAAATAAACCACACTATACTAACCATCCACCTCCACACTCAAATTGATTCCTACATAATTTTCATTTAATCATTTTGACAACGATCCAATTATAAATATTAAGATAATCTCATAATAAGATTCCTTGATTATATAATCTTGATCATTTAATCATTTTGACAACGATCCATTAGAAGTATTAATTAAGATGAGCTCATATATAAGACTTGATTATACTCCCTCCGATCCGTCCCTTTATTATTGTCCACATTTCCATTTTGGGTAATCCTTCTTTAATTGTCCACTTTCCTTTTTTGGCAAAATCTTTTACCAAAATACTCCCAACTACCGCAACTTATATTATTTAATAATACCCCACCTACTACCTTTTTAATTATTATATTCACTTAAAATACCCCACTACCACCTTTTCAATTATTATATTCACTTAAAATACCCCACTACCACCTTTTTAATTATTATATTCACTTAAAATACCCCACTATCACCTTTTTCAATTATTATAATCACTAAAAATACCCCACTACTATTAAACCTTATTTTGCGTGCCCACTTCAAAGTGGACAATAGTAAAGGAATAGAGGGAGTATAATATTTATTTCATCATTATAGTCTAGTCTGGTTAGAAAAATAAAAAATCAAAACTAAATCAGAAATCAATTTTTTTTTTTTTTTTGTAAAGCTAGACCAAACCGTTTAGTGTAGATCACAACAATTTGTTTCGATTTAGTTTGTGGTTTAGACCAAACTTTATTTGATTAGCCTTAAAATAATAATAAATTTCGCCATCACTACAATCATTAAAAAAATAAAAAAAAAAAAAAAAAAAAAAAAAAAAAAGTGGGGACAAGAAAAATAAGGCAGCTTGAGACAAGAATAAGAAATGTGGGGTAAAACAAAGAAAGGCCACCAAGCAAGCATGCAAGCTGTAGGCAACGTACAATGGTGAGACTCAGCAGCGTTGTGATTTAAGGCTACGTTTCATTAATGTCCAAAACCAACCAGCCTGTACATAATCATCTTATATATATCAATATGACTCTCTATTTTATTATTATTATTATATATTATATATAGGGGCGCAGCAAAAGTTGAAAATTTTTTTAAAGGTCTTATACAATTTCAAAAATTATAATATGTTTTTATCAATTTTGTATTACGTAATTTTATGTTAATTGGTCCCAAATTTTTTGGGGTCCTATGCGGTGGAACATGCTGAACATGCTTAGAACCTGCCTTGATATAATTCTACATGGGACTCATACAATGTTTTGTTACATATGGTCTAAATGCTAAATGTAATGCCATAGCATGATTAAATGGCGAAACTATATTGTTGTAGTCTGTTTGGTAGGTCGTATTAAACAGTAGTGATGGAAATGAAAATTAGCGATATTTTGGTTGAAAAATCTCTTGGTTAACTTGTTAGCATGCTTGTCCAACTTCAATCATCTCATTTTCTTCATAGAATTCATTCCAATGTATTACCATTGGGAGATGTGGTATTAGATAGTAATGGAAATTTATAGAAAAAAAAAAATTGTGATCAAAGTAATTTCACTACCATCGAAATGACATGGAACTTTTGATGAAATTTTTACATAATAACTCATATTCTCAATCTCATTACCATTATTTAATGCCACTAACTAAACGGATCGTTATCTTTGTAATGAGTGCGGGTTATGGCAAGCTTTACCTATGCTTGATTTGCATAGGAAGAGATATATGGTTAATATGAAAGGTCAATTATTACAATAGTAAGCAAGTGATAGTTGCTTATATAGTATCTTAAACAATAGATATTTTATAGTGGTTGATTTAAATTAAAATCAAGATGGATGCAGTCTTGTTTAATGCTATCAACTGATAATATTTTATAAATTATATAGTTCTAATAAATATGCTAATAAGTGTATTGGTTCAGTTGATTCTAATAATAGTGTACGTGTGATAGCATTGTCTTAAATTCAAGTCTTACTATATAAAATTTTTGAAACACTTAATACATTGACATCATCATTTATTATTTATTTGTCCTGTAATGTAAACCAATAAGGATGATAAATTTGATGAAATACTAATTATTTTAAAAATTCTAACATTAATGTTTGAAATTATTGGTTGTTACTAATATATTTACTAGTTTATGTTATAATATTAATTTTCTCAAGAGTCATTTGTTATTATTAGTATCTTATTGGCTTTTTATTTAGTTTGATATAGATAAAAAATTATATGATTAACTCGTATTTCATAATAGAACAATCAATATATAGTTGATTACACCTTAAACACATCCCGTTTCAATGAAAACCTGAACTATTATTATTTTCGGACATCCTGATGCGCATGCGTATATAGGCTCCACTTTCACACTGATGCAATTTGTAGGGACGGAGATCTCTAGATATCTGGATATACCCTGGTTGTAATATTTTGTTTTGTGTTAATAGAAAATCGTTTGACAAAAAATAATAATAATAATAATAATAATAATAATAATAATAATAATAATAATAATAATAATAATAATATAAGAAGACATATATGATAAATATATTTGGTCGTAAAATCTTGAATCTGTGGTCTCCATATAACATGGTCGAACTCTAGTCCAATGAACATTGAATCTAGCTAGTAATACTAAATTGTTTCAGCTACCAAATATCAAACCTGAAAACAGGGGCGGACCCAGGATTTTAGAAATGGGGTTGCACAATATTTTAACATATGTATTTTAAAGTCTAATTGAACCGATATTTATTCTTTGCATTACTAGATAAAGCATTAGACATAATCATGCATATAAAACACAAAAAAATAAATAAAACTCCACTAACTTATAAGTCGTTACTATATATCAAAATAAAGAAAACATATTTATCTCTAACAAAATTATGAATATAATTGTGTTATCAACTTAACAACAAAAATGTGAACATGTTTGTGTGATAGATTTACAGTTATTATTTATCAAGTATTAAGAAATCGATAAATAAACAAATACGCATGTACATATACGCATTAAAAAAACTTAAAGTCATAAATTTTTACATAAAAAAAAATTAATATCATAAATTAATTAATCAATGATTTTTTAATTGAGATTGGCGTGAATTGTAAATTGACAAAATTAAATTTCAAAACTTACAAGTCATTGTTGTCGATTGGAAATTTGGAATGATAGAGTTGAATTGCTTTATAATTTCAACTAATAATAACAATAGTAATATTGTAGTAGCTGTCAAAATGATTGGTGAATTGCGTTTGGCGTAGCGGTAAGCATCAGCAGTCTATTATACCAGAGGTTGCGCGTTCGATCTTTGGCAATAGCAAATTTTTGTGAAATTTTCATGGGGTGCCTGGGCTACCCCAGGCAACTATTTGGGTCCGCCCCTGCCTGAAAAAGAATATTTATATTTTAATATTATTACAAAAAAAGACATCAAACATACAATAACTAACATTCCTCGACAACTTACAATATTTATAAATGCACTGTTGGAAGAAATTCGCCATAGATTCTTTCGTTTTATTACAAAATTAATTACATTTGATTTTTGCAATATTGGATTTAGTGGCACTAAAATAATACCATGCACTAATTCAGTATAATAACTATTGATTTTTATTTTAAGTTCCACCATAAAGTGAATTAGCAACACTTAATTGGGTCTTTAATGACATATGTAATTGTCACTTTAATCTATAGTGACATTTGGCAGAAATCTCACTAGATCCTATGCCGCTAAAAGCTTTAGTGTGACTTTCTAATCTGCTAAAGGGTCTAATAAATGTTACTAAATCCTCTATATACACTATAAAAAATTTGAAAAAGCGACATCTAAATTAAATGTCGCTAAATATATCCTACTAAAAACAAATTATGTTGTAGTGTATCGTATAGCTTGAGTTTTAATATCTATCGATACGCTTTATAGAAAAATATAAAAATGTGTTTTATATTTCTATACATCAAAACGAATCTAATAATATTTCATATGAATATTTTAAATTATTTTATGTTTATAAAAAGTGATTTTTAAAATTCTACATCCATATATGAAATATTTCAAACGTTACCAACAGAAAAAGTGATAAATTTTAGTGGTTGAGCCTACAGCATTTGGATAATGCTAAATTTATCATGATATTCCAAGGATTTTTCAGATTTAATGTGATATGGAATATATTGTTTTTTTGTTTAATTTTAATATATTACATATAGAGGTTAGGTGCCTCAAATATTATTCCTTGGTGTCGTTTATAAGATTTTGGTTACTTTGTTATTGGTATGCGATTTTTTTGCCTACTAAATTATGAGTAGGTACATTATTATTTTAAATATTAATAGTAACAAACCGAAAATGTTTAAAATCAAAAGAATGGGCATGATTGAGGATTTCAAATTATTCTCTAAAATAATTGGAATTTAATATTTTTAAAGGAACTAATTAATAATTTATTGATAAAAATGTTATACGACTTTGTATAGATTTTTAGCTGACGTGCTTGTCGGCTTGTTTTGTGGGCTCGGTTTTTTCCCGTATGCACATGAAGAGTGGGCCGGGGAAACCCTTCCTCGAAGGTGGGCCTCGGTTCCACACTGATGCAATTAGGCTTTTCCGAGTTTCCCTGACTTGGTGTATTGGTGTTTTTCTGGTAAATGAAAAAGTTTTTTATTTGCCAAAAAAAAAATGTTATACGACATCTACAACAGTATTAATCGATTAAATACATAATTAAACAAATAAAATTCTATATAGAAAAAGTCACGACCAATATAGAGAAAATCTAACACTGAAGTCTTGCCTTTATTAATTATTAACATCGTTTGATACAACCTGCACTGAGGGGATCTTAAGTTCTGGCGTGGTTTTGAAATAGAGATAAATTTGATATTATTTACTATATTAGCAGAACTAATACTCGAGATGAAGTCATATACCTTTAAACTATCAAATTAATAACAATGCTCTAAACTCTTACAATGAGAGACTTTAAAATCCAATATATAGGTAAATAGAATTCAATAAATGAATAGAATATAGAGATAATGAATTTATTTATAACTAGAATAGAAAAAAGCAAAAAGATAAAGATTAGAGGCTAATGATCAAGCATAAGATTTAAGGTAGTATTATTAATAACATAATTTTCACTTGAAAATGTTTTAATTTCAATATTTGAATTTATAAAGATTAGAGGCTTATGATCAACTATTTTATGTGGTCATTAGAATCTTATGAAAATTGGTATTGTTCCACAATTAAAAATTTTAAGTTAATGGCAATTGAGCATTTGGGTATGAATTTTAAGTTGTCAAACACAATAATAGGAAATTTTAGGGAATTTTAAGTTGTGGCTCAATGGATAGAGCATCTGCATGTGGAGCAGAAGGTTTGGGGTTTGACCCCTACTGGATGCAGGTATCAATCGTGGGGTTTTTGACTGCGCGCATCTCTCTTTACCCCCTCCTTGGGGGTACGGATATGATTTGTCCGCATCCTTCAAGAAAAAAAAACCACACTCAAACCCTGTCTTGTGCGAGATATCGAAAAGGTCCTTTCTTAATTTAATTGACGACAGTTTCTATAATTGTTTTGCAGTGGGTATTGCAGCACTGTAAAGTGAATAGTCAACACTGTAATATGTTCAGATTGCAATTCTTAAAATTTTGCTGTGGGCGCTGATAATAACCGTGGGCATATGAAATTGATCAAACTATGCAATTGTTTTACCAACTTCATCCTAACTTTTATAATTAGAATACGTTGAATAACGACAACATTTTAGATTATCGTAATTCAGTGTATCTCGCTCATAAAAAATTATGATCAGAGTCTGAGGAGAAAAGGACAATGGGCAACTCATATTGATCATAAAAAAAAGCATAGTCAAAGAATCCCCCGTCTTAAGAAAGAATGAGAAGTTTCTGCAACTATTCGGACTAACATTTTAACAGTAGCTTTTAGAATACGTTGGATAATGACAACATTTAAGAAATAATATATCTAAATATGTTAAAATATAAGTTTAGTTAAGTTGATTAAAATATTTAATGTGTGTGATGAGGAGGCTAACATTTTAAACATTATATCAACTATTCCGACATGTATGTTTTGAAATATTGTGATCACGTACGTACAGATTGAGTAGAAAACCAAAAACCATCAAGTTTGTATCAATTATGGGTGGATTTACCGAATAGTCATTGAGGATTGAGGTCTAACATTACTTAATTCTAAATGAAGTAGTACATGTAAATATATCTTAAATAGTTTATTAATATATTGTTTTCTACATAAGTGACCAAGATTTCAAACCCATAAAATGCATTTTACTCAAAAAAAATTGACATCATTCATATCAGAAAATATATTATCGTAATGAAATTATAAGACAAAAAACAATATTGAAACACTATTTTAGTAGATCAAAAAAACAATATTGAAATTATAAATCAGCACTTACATGACTACGTCAAAATAAATTGTGTAAACAATTATTAATAATTATTTTTAGATCTTTTCATAAATAATCATCTTTTTAACCTATTTTCATTACTACTATTACCATTTTTTTCAATATAATAATACTCTACTTGTTCTGAAAAATTAGTTTTTATTAATTTGTAATTATCTTATGGTTGACAAATATAAAACAATAAATTAAAATACTAAATTGTATAATATTTTTTTTGGGCATTTGATAAGTTTTGAGTGCCAATTGCCTAATATGGCTAAAGTACAAGTGAAGCAATAACACCTTTAAATGAGAATTGTTGACTAGAATACAAGTAAATGGTTGCAACAATTTTATTCTCTTTTCGTTAAAGTTTAACCCATCAAGAAAGATATTATTCTATCATTGATGAACGTAAATTCAAAAAATAATTTAATTGGTTTGGAAATAAATTAAAAAAGCTGCAAAAAAAATTTAGCCTTCTTTTGAATTTGTCACTTTTTTTATTTTTTAGTCCTCACATACATTATTTTTTTTTAAATTCCATCCACACATAGATTAGTTGTTCACCATATTCACATATTTGCCCCACTTAGCTGGCCGTTTCTAAGCCCAGCCCATTAAAAATTAATGCATATTCTTACTCTATATTTTCTTTTATGAGTCGACCTAATTAGAGATAATCTTTCAAAAAGACCTCTCATAAGAATTTGCATTCTTTTTATGATTTTAATCATATTTTTATTTGAGGTTATAATCGAATCTGACTTAACCCGACTTCAAAATAAATTAAAATTATATAAAAAAACAATATAAATGCAAGACCTGATTTCAAGTTGACTTTTAACACTTAAACCGAAATTAATCCGATAATCAATGCAACGATAAAACAAAAAATGGAATTATGGAGAGCGCGTATAGCACACGCGCTTACAATAACCCGGCCCAATTATAATCTTAAAATAGAACGCTCTTACGCAAGTTTTTTTTGAATAGAAAAAGTGGGCGCCGTTGGTTTAACAGCCCGAAAAACAAAAAAGTGTAGCAAGTAAAGGCCGTGATAAAACGGGCCCAGTGACCTCATTCCAGTTTTGGCAAACTTGGGGACTAACAGCTTCACATCAGCTTGCAACACAGATCTTTTCTGAAAACCTTATCTATATCTTTCTACAATCTAGACTAACGCTGAATAATTTAAGTTGTTCAAATTTAATCCGATTAGTCGAAATTAAGTAAAACTCAATCTGACTAGACTTGACTCGTTATCCAACCTAAAATTATTCGCATATAAGTGTTAAATCAGGTTGTAATAATTTAATTCGAGATATTTTATTTGACGCTCATCCAAACATTCGAATGCCCACTTATAAATGTTGGAAATACTTCACATGTGAGACAAGATCCCACATCGATAAAAAAGTGGGTTGTAGACTTGCATATATACTTGGTGAGATAATCCTCCTATTGCCATATGGTTTTGGGAAACAATAAACCTCATCGAGTATATGTGCAAGTCAACGCTCTTAACCCGTGGGTTTGTGGGCCCGAGCCCACGGGTGTCCTGTGTCCCCACGAGTGGGCCACGGTGAGATTATGTGACGAATTGAATTGTCACGGCCTAATAAGAAACAAATGTTTTTATCATGTTTGTGGAGTGTATATATATATATATATATATATATATATATATATATATATATATATATATATATATATATATATATATATATATATATATATATATATATATATATATATATACACCATGGTTTATTAGTATGAGTAGTCTCAATGATTGATTTAAAAATTTATTTTGATTTGATACAGGTTGAATCTAATTGAGTATACTAATATATTGATCATTTCATTATAAAAAAATACGAATATTATAAAGTAATTACATCGATTAATTCGTGATAAGTTTTTTTAAAAAAAGTCAAACTACGAATTCTAAATTATTAAATTCAATAATTAAAATTTAGATAATACTATTAATTATTAATGTCAAATGTAAAAAATAGTTATAAAATACACACGAGTTTAACGACTGTAATGCTGATATTGTGACATTAATTTGTGAGGTAGTTGATTTGAACACTTGTTAATTGCTATAAATGTTTGAAAATGTTGATTCACATACGAAGGGTTGTTTGGCAATTGACTGTTGGTTGCTGGTGATTGGCTTTTTTAGTTGGCTTGTTTGATCAGCTGGAAATATTGATTGTTTTTGTTGGCTTTTAAACTAGCTTAAAAAGCTAGCTGTTTGTGAAGATGTTTGGTAAGTTTGATATTGGATGTTGGCTGTTTATTAAAGAAAAAGTGGGCCAACAAGCCAAAAGCCAAAAATCAATTGTCAAACACCCCAAGTCTTTTAATGATTTGGTAGCCTTGTACACTTAAATTCTTACTAGTTCATCATCATCGTCATCCCTTTTGTGATAATCCCGACTTTCATTATGATCATGAAATGATAAGACTTGGTGTTGAAACATCTTATACAACCAAGTGATGCAATCAAAAATATTTTATAGTTATTATCAATTTCTCTAGAGTTCATTGTTAACGCCATCACCAAAGATTGATTTGGTATCTTTAAAAATTCATTTACTATTTCACAGAAATTATGTACATTATTATCAACTTTCTCAACATGAGGATGAAGTCGACTTTTTTTTATCCCATTGTTCTGTAACACCATGGCCCTTCGGATTGCCAGTGACTATCTATGAAGATTGTATATTGACCTATTAGGCCGTGACAATTCGTCACATAATCTCACCATGACCCACTCGTGTGGACACGGGAAACCCGTGGGCTCGGGCCCACAAACCCACGGGTCAAGAGCGTTGACTTGCACATATACTCGGTGAGGTTCATTGTTTCCCAAAACCATATGGCCATAGGAGGATTAGCTCATCAGATATATATGCAAGTCCACAACTCACTTTTTTATCGATGTGGGATCTTGTCTCACATTTGAAGTATTTCCCACAAAACTAACACAAGTTTTTTCATTGCATTTTGGCCTCATTCGTGCTCAACTAGGAGTTGCCCCTATTTCTGGGAAAATGCAAGAAAATAAATTGAGATAGTTTGGAGTTTGGACATGTGTAGAAAGACTTTTGACGCCCCTGTGAGGAGGGTCGAAAGCATTATAGTAGAAGGTAAGAGGAGTCGATGAAGACCTAGGAGAACTTGGGACGAACAGATAAAAATTGACCTGCATGAGTTTAACCTCTCTAAGGACCTGACTAGGGATAAGGGTAGTTTGAGGCGTCTAATCCATGCTTTAGACTACTGATTTCTTTTTAGAGTACCTCTTGGGGTTCTTGTTCTCTTACTTTTCTTGTTTCTACTTTTAGTATTGATTGTTTTGTTCTCTTCAGGCCCGTCTATTGCCCTGTGCAAGCTGGGCTTCGCACAGGGCCCTAATATATTAGATCCAAACAGCCACAAAGGCCCGTTAAGTAAACTTGACCCGAATAGCATTAAAATAGGTACAAATCAGATGGATATGAAAGTCTCTAGGGTTTAGTTTTCGCCTACTTAGGTTTTCTCTCAAGCTTAAGAAAGGGCTGCTGTCTTTCCTTCCTCTCTTCCATCTCTCTCAGACACTCAGCTTTCAACCTTCAGCAACCATGGCGAAACAATTGACCCAAAAGGAAGCTGACATTCAGATGATGTTGGCTGCTGATGTTCATCTTGGCACCAAAAATTGCGACTTTCAGATGGAGCGTTATGTCTTCAAGCGCCGTTCCGATGGTATTACTTCTTTTCCTTTCTGGGTTTTTTTCGTTTTGTTCTTCTGGAAATCTTACCCATTATGAAATTTGGATCGCTTAGCTACCAGTGTGTCTTTTTTTTGTGTCGACAATGATTAATTAGTCTTCCATTAGATAGTATTGATCTCCCTGTTATAGCTTGGTTTAAAAGGTTAATGGTATTTTGTTATGCTTGATTCATGTTTGCTGTTTCGATATATTGTGGGTGTTTGATATAATTTATATATTATTTTAAGGGTTTATCGTAATTTTTTATGCTTGATAGATTTTAGCTCTTTCGAATTATAGTTAGGGTTTGATATAATAAAAGCATTAATTTGAAATGTCAATTTTTCCATTGGTTGTTCTCATTAAAAAATATTAAGGAACATGATTGGGAATTTATTTGAATTAAGATAGGTTATTGTAAATCAAGATGATATCCTAGTTTTAGGTGATACATTGTTGATTGATGAATATTTGTAGGGATTCACATTATCAACCTTGCTAAAACGTGGGAAAAGCTTCAAATGGCTGCAAGGGTTATCGTGGCAATCGAGAATCCTCAGGACATCATTGTTCAGTCTGCTAGACCATATGGTCAAAGGGCTGTTCTTAAATTTGCTCAGTACACTGGTGCCCATGCTATTGCTGGAAGGCACACTCCTGGTACCTTCACTAACCAGCTTCAAACCTCTTTCAGTGAGCCTCGTCTCTTGATTCTTACTGACCCTAGGACTGATCATCAGGTGATGAATTATGTCTTTTTTTGTTTTGATTGTGTATGTTAATAATTACAACCTGTCTTGTATAAGACTGTCTCATGGTAAAACGACCTCAAAATAAGAAAACCATAAGCTAAACGTTTCTATTATTGGGCTAGGCATGTCTCTCGGTGAGACTGTCTCATACAAGAATTCGTGTAATAATTATCTGTTATATATGGACACTTTTATCAAATTTATTTTTTGTGAATTTTGTTTTGTGTAGCCTATTAAGGAAGCTTCCCTTGGAAACATCCCCACAATTGCTTTCTGTGATACTGATTCTCCTATGGGATACGTTGACATTGGTATCCCGGCTAACAACAAAGGAAAGAACAGTATTGGTTGCTTGTTCTGGCTCTTGGCTCGTATGGTATTGCAGATGCGTGGAACCCTCCGCCCTGGACAGAAGTGGGATGTCATGGTATATGTGTTTGCAACTTGCTCTTGTTTTTGATGCTTCCGAATGGTTGCTTCCTAATTTTATGGCTTTTCTATGCAGGTTGATCTATTCTTCTACAGGGAACCTGAGGAGAATAAGGAACAAGAAGAGGAAGAAGCTGCTCCTGTGGCAGATTATGTAGCTGATTATGCTGGAGGTGCTATTACCGATCCCAACTGGGTATCTACTGATGCCAATTGGGGACCTGTCCCTGATGTGGCTGGAGTTCAACCCGTGGCTCCAGATTGGAACGAAGGACCAGGTAATATTTATTCTCATATGTGATACATTCGCTTGGTGTTTGCTTTGAAATTTCATTGCAATCGACGTTCCTTTTTTGTTTGAAAGGTTATATTTGTGTGATACTGTGTATAGTAAAATTTATGTTGACAATTCATTCCTCGAGTTTTTGTGCTCTTTATATGTGATTATGTTACATCGACTCGGGTACTGTTGTCGGCAACTGATACGTGTCCAAGGGTCGCATGCGTCTAAATTTTCCATTTTATGCGTAAAATAGTGTCTAAGTGCCATACCAATGTCCGAGCATTAAGGATCGGACATGGGTATGTGATGCAAAATAGAGTCCGAGTATATAGTTGTGTGCTTGTTTTTCCCTTCGTAATGCCTGACCTTGTGCACTTCTTGTTTTCAGTTGCTGCTGATGGATGGGACGAGCCTGTTGCACAACCAATTGCTGAAGTTCCTATTGTTTCTACCGGTGTACCACCAGCCAGCGGATGGGAGTAAGGTTTATCCATTTGAGTTTTTTAAAATTTTGGTTATGGATACTATTGGGAAAGCTGGAAAATTGTGCTTTAGTTTTCAGTTTAATTTAGATGTAGATGCTTAGCGCAAGTACCAATCATGTTTGTTTTTCCGTCACTTCTATTTTGCGAGCAACATATCAGTTTTTTTTATAATTTTCATGAGATAGTTTTCATGTTTTAAGCTATTGTTATCGACCTTATAGTAATTTTATCAATCTCTTTTCATTGCTGTGGTGTACTATTTAGTAAATCCCTCTTCCTTTTAGTAAATCATCTTCCATTTGTTCTCCGTTTACCTGTTATTGAACGGAAAACTTGTGACATTATAAGTTTGGTTTTGATCGACCGTTTGGATTAGATAGAATAGCGTTAAGCGTAGGTTATGTGCAAAAGAAAATGCACGATTAGGGAGCTACAAGACAGAAGCAGTTGGAACTTGGAAGTGTGCTTTGGTGAACTCTTTCCGAAAATAGCAAAGCATGGTTTGGATATAACTTGTTAAATGGGGTGGATGTTTATTCTTAACCAATAAAAGAAGTTATGGAAGAGAAGATATATGTAAGTGTGCATGGCAGTATGATGAAGAAATTATCCTATATTAGCTTGGTAGAATTGAGATGCTCAAGTATGAGCCTTGACCACACATGGGCTTGGCTTAATTTTTACATTTGAGTTCGAGTTAAATGTATCAGATATGTTGTTACATAAATCTTGTATGAAACGGTGTCACCGTAAGATATGCCTGATACTGGAGTTAAATAGCCCAATAATATGAACATTTAGTTTATGGGCTTCTTGTTTTGAAGTTGTCTCACAGTGAGAAGATATGATACAAGAAGGGTTGATTTTGTTACTGTCGTTGAGATGGATGGTGAAACTTCGTTTTGTGTGCTCTCGAATATGTAAACGTAGACTCGCCACTTATCATCCTAGTTGTTTTGTTCCCCATGGTTTGTGTGCTGGACTTTGAAGTGTGATGTACGAAGAGGAGGCTATTCGGTTATCATCACTAATTGTTTTAAAACAGACTTAATAATTAATATTTATTAAATTTATTAGTTGATTCCAACTTTTGACATTAAAGATGACTTTACAATTACGTAAAAATTCATGTGGACACAAGACTCGTATTTAAATTAATGTGATGATTCAAATGAATGTCTTTTCGTTAGCTCATAGAACTTTCATATTTATTGAGAGATTCAGATGAGTGTTTTGAAGATCAAAGAGCCTCAAATATAAATTGGCAACTACATAATAATTCAAGTTTAATCAATAATAATTGGGAGTTTTTAATGTAATTTTTCCTTTACTTTATGCATTTTATATAATGCCCTTATTCGATACTTAATATATTGAGTTATGTATGATTAAATATTAAAAAAATTTAATACTAATAATCTTAACATCAAAACAAATCAAATACATCTAAGAGCGACAGATAAATAGTATCGCACAAGCAAGTGTGACATTTTAGATGAATAATATAAGTTAAATCTGAGTTATTATAAATGTCACACTTGGTAATCTTGAATTATTTAGTGTAATTTATGTGGTAGATTAAATCATCATCATCATATTTAGTGTATTTTATGTGGTAGAGAAATGTTTTTTTTTACGTGTTGATCTTGAACTTTTAATTTTTCTTTGTGGTAGACAAAATGGAAGATTTTTGTTAATTATTTGCTATTTTACCCACCATAATGACATTATTTCAAAAAACAAACGTCGCGATTACACTAATTGACTACATATATTGAAATCAAGTTGAAATATGTACTTAATTCAACCAAAAATCTGAACATTTTGTCAACTACATGAAAAAGTTAAAAGGTCAAGATCACCACGCAGATTTAAAACAACATTTGTTTACTACGTGGAAAAACTAAAACTCAAGGTCACCAAATGAAATTTCCTAACCTTATGAATGTGCTATATAAGTTTAGCTTACGTTATTATTGGAATGTAAATCGTTTCTGTCTTTTATTAAAATTATTTTTCTTTATTCAGTCACCTTTTATGATTAATTTTTTTTTTTGTAATACTAGATGAATCGAATTTGATAAACTAGGAGTCTATGACCTACTTTCTAAGTAATTTTTTATCTGTAAAATCTTAGAATAATTTTTTTGTATAACATAAGCACATTAAAGTCTCTAGCAATCTTAAAATATAAAAATCTTTATAAGATAAACTATACTCTTAAAATACTGAAATAAATTCGAGGACGGAATATCAAATTTTTTTTTTTGAGATCCACCTCTGATCTGAATTTGTTTTTCCTCCGTCCTCAAATATTTTACTCCATAATATTTGATTGATTAGAGGCATATGAAGGAAAATTTGAATTAGATAAGTGGTTTTATAAAAGAATATGTAATAAGATATTTCAAAATTTATTTCCATTTATAAGCGTCTGATTCCCCAAAATTAGCTTCGGATTAGTTCGTATTTACTAACTGCGAACAAAGAGAAAAAGTCAATAGGTCTGTTCGTAGTTAGTAACTGCGAACAAAGGGGACGTGGTCAAAAAATCATTTGCTATTACTAACAGTGGACCATTAACATCCAAATTTAACAAAAGTAAAAAAAAGTCAACAAAGTCAACAACAGACTGATTGAGTTGACTTTTTGACTTTTGTTAAATTTGAATGTTAATGGTTCGATGTCAGTAACAGCGGACGATTTTTGAAGACGTCCCCGTTGTTCGCTTTTACTAATTACTAACTACGACAGACCTCTTGACTTTTATTGACATTTGGCAGTTAGTAAGTACGAACTAATTCGAATTTAACTTTAGGGAGTCAGACGCTTATATATGAAAATAAGTTTAACAATATCTTATTTCATATATTTTTTAAAAAAATTAATCATATTCATTTCAAATTCTCCATTTCAAGTGCGTGTGACATTTCTCTGATGATCAACAATTGATGGTGTTACTTTTATCATAAGATTTATTTTTTTAAGAGCTGGTTTGTAAAGAACTTTACAATGAAAGTGTGCTTAGGGTCGAATAATTTTTGAATGTGTGATTTCTTATGAAGTTTATAGGATGTACACCAAAGAGATCAAAATGTGTCACTGCATGGTCCTATGGTCGTTCACTGCCTCGATCCTCTTAGCTGAAATCATTAGATTTATAAATCGCGTTGATTGACTAGAAATTTTTACTAATCTTACTAAAATAATAAATACTGAATATAAATATTGGTCAACACTTGAATTCACTTTTTACAATATTCAATAATTAACTTTGCCCAAACCTTTCTCACTAATTTTTATAAGAAATTATACGGTCAAGTAAAATCTTATTAAATTTATTTTAAATTATCAAATTTTAATAATTATAACTATATAATTTGATATTAATGATTAAAGTATTGCATTTGATGGAAACAGATTGTAGAGACTACTTGTTCGATATACTAGTAAACTACCACTATAGATTACAATCAATTTGGTAACAGCATATAAATAGCAATAATGGGAAATTCAAATTGTAAATTTTTAAGTGTAGAACTCCATTTTGTAAAATGTGTTCATAAATTTTCATCACCACATAAACCATCTTTTAATTGAAGGGCAAATAAAGACGAATTCTAAAATTTTGAGATCCAACCCAAATCTTAAGGGTCTAGTAAATTGGACCCAAACATTAATATAAATTTAGATTTTAAAAAATTCATTGGTATAATCTTAATGGTCTAAAAACTGAACCCTTGATTTTTCTAATTTGTAATTTTTTCAAGCAAAAATTAAACTATAATTTTATTAATATCAAAAAAAAAAACAATAATTTTATTACCTTCATTACCATTACTAGTATCACCTTGCAATATTTCCTATAGATAAATGTTGCAATCCTCAAAAGCCATATCCATGTTCCATAACAGGCAACAGCCACAAGCAATTCAAGAAAAGTTAAGCTGGCAAAAATATATAAAGCAATAATCACCTGAGTCACCTGACCTTGTAATTACCTTCTGCCGACAAACCTTGCCATCTAACGCTTAGGTTATCTAGTAACTAGAAAATATTAAACGGTAGCAGCTGCAACATGCAATGCTATGTTATATACATCTAATTGATGATGTTGAATCATTCAAGAGGGAAGAACACCAAGACATATTTTGAAAAAAAAAAAAATTAGATATGTATATATATACAACTAATTGTAATTATGGAATCAAAGAAATCTAAGTATACTTAGAATATCAAAAGGTAGCAGCTGCAACATGCAATGCTATGTTATACCAGATATATACAAGAATGAGTAAAGGAGAGCTTTTTAAGTTCAGAGAGGAGATAACAAGACCTCCATAAAAAATAAATTAGTTGAATTAGCGGTCAATATGCTCATGGTTGTTTCTCTGTTGGATCATTTGAAATGCTATGTCAAGACCTCTTCTTTTTTTCACTGTCTTTGCTATTTATTCTGTTTCCACAACCCACATCCTTCGGTGGGGGTTGGTTCAAAAATGGTGGTGATCGTTCGAATCTATGCAGTTTGGTGGTGAAGACTAAGCTAAAGTTGCTCCATACTCGACCCACTGAACAAAGCTAGAAGGAAAATCTGTAACAGGCACTGGAGGTCGATGTTTCCCCTGCAGAGTAATACGGAATTGGGTATATAATCTAATAGCACAAATTTATACAGAAGCCAAAAGGTTGATGTATAAGCAAATTCTAAAAGCCACACAGGAAACCCCAAAAAGTTTAGGGAAAAAAATGCAATATTGGAAATTAACTCAATAGCATGTAGAAAGCTGAAAGACATGATCGAGTGTTGTTTTGGACCCAAATTGTATTTAGTTTACAACAATTAATTATGTGTTGTATTGTATTTAGTTTGATTCAGAAATTTGGGAGTCATGCCCAAGATTCAAAAGCCCACCAGCGGCCAAGGAGAGAATAAAAAGAGTTCATACATATAATGAGGCAAAATCTAGCACTTGTCCACTATTTTGATCATAAATTCATAACAATGACTTCAGAAGTCAATATGAAGCAAGAACAATGCCGTTGAAAACTAGACTTCATTTTTCTTTCATACTTACAATTTTCGAGCATTAGAATTTCAGAGTGACTTTTTTAGATACTTTGAAGTGAGCTTAGGAGAATTCACAACATTTCTCACAGAGAAGAGCATTAGGGTCGGTTTCGGGTGTTAACCATATAGCTATCATTATAGATTTTCCACTAGTACACAGTAAAATCATACCACAAACCATAATATTTTAAATGAACATCGCAATGAATCTTTATAAAATAAGGCTTAGGGGTTCAACATAAACAAGACTGACTGACCTCTGATCCATCATACCCAGAAGTCCTGATCAAGGAACTACCACTTGGTGAATTTAAAAGTGAAGACCTGTAAGCATATAGAAAAAAAAATGAATTCAGTTATAGTTAAACTTTCTGTTACATGGCCAAAGATTGCTATTGAAAATTACCTGTCATATGTGTCCTCCTCACACGAGTTTCCTGATGAAGAAATCCAGTCTAGATCGAGAATATCTTGACAGTCAAATTCATTCCCGTGTTCATTGTTACAACTACATTCACCTCTAAGATATGTCTCTGGCATATCCGTGAAAAGTTGATGGGACGTCCTAGATGGGGTAAACCTAGAGATTTACACAGCAATATTTTAAGAAATATATTCAAGGTCAAACTGACAGTAATAAATGAAAATATAATTTATCTTGTAGTGTCACATTGCAAAGGAAAAGGAAGGAGTATTGAAATTATACAATTATACAAGAAATAAAATTTTCTACTTTGCTTGTACAAAGTCTTGAAGTTACCACATCTAAGGGAAAATTGTAGATTTACCTGGCATAAGATATATGATCTTCACATGTTGGCATCTCAGGTGTTGAGTCTGACATACCACTATTATCTTCCTTTAAGCAGGGTAATTGACCGGAATGGTTGCTTAAATCAGATGGTGTTGCAGCTGAAGCACTATCGTACATAAGAACTCCATCGGACAAAGACCTCTTTATAAAGGACCTAAACAAAGCCATTGCTAAAGCTGTTGAGCTATTTATTCTCTTAAATATCTGTACTTAATTAGGCACTCCAAATGACACAAAAGCATTTTAAAAGAATCTCTGAAACTAGCTAGGTATGATTTTGGATCAGTATTATATATTTGTACTGTGCACATGAAGTTATAACCCATCATGAACTTCTACTTTACTGTTAACACATATATGAGAACCATTGTACAAGGACTAGACTGTATTCTACACAAAGAAATTTGTAGATCCCAAGGTGTTGTCCATTTTGAAGGCACATCATACAGATTACAGATACAGCCTATTCTACACTGTCAATAGTATTTACAAGGGTGGAACCACATTCGAACCGTGGGTGGGTAGCACGTTTAACCATCCATTCCACACACAAAAAAAAAAGAAACAGAATTTTGTATACAACTCTTATCCTTGTCAGGTATATCACAAAAAATTTATTGTGCTTTGATGGTTGACGGCTTGAAGTAGTAAACATTATTCTTGAGCATGAGGGAGGTCGGAGGATCAAACTTATTAGCAATTCTCCTAACGTTATCAGTTAGCTTCATTTCCACAATATTTTCAGGAGTGAAAACTCGATACCTGGCAAAGTCATCTGACAGTGATGATGTAAGCCTCCCAATATTGTAGTGCTGATCTGAGTCAAGTTCCCATAACGCAGGCTTACCCATTTCTGGTTGAAAATGACCTAAAAACCTAGCAAAAAAGGGTAGTAATATTTTTATTGAACTCATTAATAACCACATCAATGACACTGAAATCGAACACCAAACAAAAGAGAAGTAAACACAACTGAAAAATTCAATTGATTAAAACACTTATATAGACAAAATCCTTAAATGAGCCTTGACCCATCTTACAAATTAATAGCATCTTGCTTTTCGGGATCCATGTACGCATTGTTCAAATAGCGCTGTAGCGTCCTGATAAACTCTTGGGATTGTGTTGCAGCTTTCCAATGACCTTTTCGATCTGAGAATATCTGTTTGGCATCACAGCACAACACTCATGAATCTGGGTTTTAGCGAAGTGATATAGGCATATTTTGAAGGAAAGAAATCTTAAAAGATAAATACAAGATAAAAAGTACCAAATTGCTACAAGCTACAGTTTAGATTCTGGAAGACAATGAAAGAGTTCTTTGGAAAAATGCAACACACAAAATAAACAAAGGTAACATCTCCTCTAAACCCTTAAATGTATACTAACACTCAAAAAGTTCAAAAGTGATCACAACAAAAGGCATAAACAAGGAAAAAAACTAGTTAAGGTCCAATAGGGCCAATTCTTTCATAAACTGGACACTCCCATGTCATGAAAATTTATAACTACTCTAGATCATTGATCATTGGTAGTGATACCTAAAAATATGAATTGGAGAAAAAAATATTATTAAATGATACTTTCTGTGAACATTTTGTTCATTTTGCACAAGAACGATATTAGAGTTAAGGTACCTTATTATGTGCTGCAGAGCCTCCATACTGCAGCGCAAGTGTGTCACCCATGGCTTCATAAAGCCCCATCAACATCTTAGAGAAAGTGTCATCAATATCAATTTTTGGCGTAGGGTTTACTCCTATGGCGTGCAACTGATGACCTAAGGAAACCAAACCATATGCATATTGGGCAGCATTTGTTCTGTCCAAACAATCAATGCAATTGGTCCTCAAGACCCCACTTTGGAACCTTGGAGTCTTCGAAGAAGAATATTTTCTCAAGGAACTCGTATCCTCATGCTCCCTCCCAGCATAGGAAATGCCACATGACATTTCAGAATTTACAAATGGAGGCACTTGGCAATAAAAGAATCCAGTTTGGTTCAATGCACTCTCAGCCACTTTACATAGCAGCGTCAACACCTTATCACCTTGACTGAAATATCCACAAAATTCACTCAATTGTCATACACACATTCCTGTACAAATAAAAAATTTATGATACCAATTACGCAAAGAAGAAATTAAAACAAACTTACACGCGATAAAGTCTTGTGAGATCCACAGTCCGAAACTTTAAGCGATTTTCTTTATCCAAAGTCTTATTGATAGAAGTAACAGCTTTAACAAACTCTGCATTGAGTACAGATTCACGAGGCTTCTTTTCCCTTGTCTATAAGTTGGTTCAGAATTGCTTCGTTATTAGATTTAATAAAAATAACCATGAAAATATCAAACATTTTAACTTGACAAAAGCTAAAGCCGCACCTTTATCAGATTCAATATGAATATCGGATTACCATATCTATCCACAAGATTTTGAAAATGTCTCCGAGTTGCTTCATATTGAGAATCATCCTTTGACACTACATTCAAAAAATATGTTACATGGAATAGCAAGAAAAGAAGACGATAGGAAAACAAAAATGGAGTGAACATACATATAATGTCAGGTCTTAGATTCAATCTTGACGTCTCTTGAGACCAAAGAAGGGGAATTGAGCCCCTAATTTGCACAACAGAACTGATTTCTAATACATCTGCATTTAGGATCTCCTCGAAGACAATTTGCTCTGTCTCAACATCATTAGCAGCTCGACCTTTTTCATTAATACCTCGTTTCAAGAACCTGCCATCAAAACAAAAGAAGCCCCTAAATCATCTGATATTGTAATACAAGAAAACAGAACTTCATGTAAGTGTTATCAAAGTCCAAAATTGTCTTCAATGAAGATCACTACCTAGTTCCAGCATAATGACGTGATCTTCTTGCAATAAGGGTCAAATTGACAGTACGATCAGACCTTACAATTTTAACCTGAAAAAAATAGATACCACAACAGTTGGTGCCTCAGAGAATAGAATTACAACTTGGCCAGTGGCCACTCTATCTGCAACAAATAATTAGTCTCCAAAAAACTGCATTAGTTGATTATTTACCAAACATAGATTATAACCAAAGTACTGGGTAACAATTACGCCAAACGAATAGTAATAAATCAAAAAGTACTAAATTAACTTACCTGTTTAAAGAAACCGTGAACCAAAGCCACAGTCCAAAGAGTATTTCCCAGAAGATTTCGTATTTCCCGAGTTAAGAATGCATTCCATACAAACATTGTTTCGTATGGAACTAATTTGTTCTCCTCATCACACAAGTTCTTTTGGAGACTATGCATAATACGGTAGGAGTAGCTGAAAAAGAAGTCCTTTGTAATATCCACTGTGCATAGAAGCTTCTTGTATCTAATGAATTCAGCAAGAAAGAAAAAGCAAAACAGATGAATATATATGGAAATACATTGCCATCGAGAGATGGAAAAGGTGAAGAAAGAAAATTAGATGATTGACATGAATATAAGAATGACTTAATGATTTACTCAACAAAAATAAAAAAAAGGACTAAAGAAATTGAACTTGAAGGAAGAAGAAACAATTTCTCCTTGAGCACCTGGGCAATAGAGCTTGTCTCATTCAACAACTTATCCTAAGGCCAAAATACCAATGAACTTTGCCCTTTGAATTTTCTGGACAACTTGCAGTATATACAAAAGTTGGATGCAATAGCAGCACGTTATAGTATGTTCAACAATATAATACATATTCTATAAGGATACCACAGTTGAAAACTACAAACTGGCAAACCCACATTTCATAATCATCCTCAAAGATTAACCAAATGAGGACTTAATAGAGCTTGTAACTTCATTAATATGCAAAAAAAAAAAATATAACCTAAAAAACTAGAAGACTAGACAAAATTTCTAAAGAAAATGGCAGGGACGATAGAGGATTGACAGCAGCGAAAAGGACAAGATCACGAATTTGATACCCTACTAAAATACAATCTCTTACAAGTATGAGTACAGTTTATGTTTACATGAAGAATGAACATAAGACCTGTTTTCATTCTTAGAATTATTCGAATCAGATCGCATAGGAGAATGAGGTATTGGTATCATTTTGCTCTTGGACACAGCATATATTGCATGGCCACAAATCATCCCTACTTTCCTCCTTTCAGTTATAAGAAGCATATAATATGGCCCCAAGAATTTGATAAATCCTGAATACAGAACAAAACATCGTTCAGTCAATATTTCGTAGTAAAACAAACATCTCAAAGATACAGCATATAAATTACTCACCCACAATCCCATAACAAATAGTAACAAATTTAAGTCCACCTGCATACATATTTCCTTCATCTATCCGTCGCAGCAAGGCAGCACACTCATGATAAGTATATACAGTTGGATCTTCAAAAACATGAAGTTCAGAAGGTGCTGATCTGTCAATTTTCAAAACTCGCCAAAACTTCTTGCTCTTATCTCTTCCCACCATATAGAAGTTCTGCTCAACCCAAAAGACATAAAAAGTTAGTCAAAAGAAAAAAAATGAAATTAAATACCCCAACTCCACTCACAAATTGATCAACATCAAATATAAAGAAAAGTTCACAACCTATTTGATGTTAGTCGGACTAGTTCAATCCAATTAATGATTTGTACACTATGAATCATTCAAAACAAATTAACAAGAGAACAATGCAATGAAAGTTCAAAAATTGGATTCACAAAACAAACATGACAAAAATTTCTTATATAATGGATCAAAATATCAATGAACAACAACTTCTATTAAATATAATTCAGTACATACAACTCATTGCATTTCTCAATCGAAATAACACTTGCATACAAAGGTTGAAGACAAAATCATCGAATAACTTGCATAAAAAATCAACAAGTTCATTGACCTACTAATCTAACCCTAGAACCATCAATCGTTAAAGGAGCAAAACCCTACAAAATTAAATAAGCATACAAATCAAAGTAAGATTGCAATATCGTATTTTAGCTAATCATAACCATCTAGAACAAATCAATCAACAGATGCGCAACATAGTATGAAATACACCATACATAATTTCAACTTTGAACTCAAATAAACATTATAAACTAATCATTGATCAATCATTGAAACAAAAAAAAAAGCCACAATCAAATTCAATTCACATCAAATAAAACATCAATTTTAAGACAAAAAATGGCAAATTCAATCAAATCGAGAAAAATAAAAGGTCAAACTATTTATACCGCGCGAGTTTCATAGAGTTTGAATTTGGCAAGATGATAAGGACCAGAATGATCTTCATCAACTTCATTACCACCAATCAACACATTTTTGCTGCCGTCGTTAATTTTCTTGTAATCATTAAAATCGTTATTGCTGCTGCTGCCGCTTTCTAAGCCCATTGCTTTCAAATTTCAATGCGAGCCAACTCAGGCCCGCATCAACTCAGTTAAGCATACAATAACTAAACTCAAAACTCAAACAATCGATTTATATTCATACAACATTATGAAACATTGTTCAAATCAAATCAAAAAAAAGAAGAAATAAATTCACAAAATACCAACACAAAATACAAAATTCCGACAAAATAGCATCGTATAAGTAAAAATATAAGCTTCAATTAATAGAAATCTACGAGGTTTTGTTAGAATTAGCAGAGAAAATGGAGGAGAGAGAAAGAGAAGAGAGATCGGAGGAGCAGCGTAAATCAAAAAGGGGCTTTTGAAGAGAGAGAAAATAGAACAGAGAAGAACAGATCATTGGAGAGAGAAAACAGAGAGGAGAGAGAAAAATAAGGAGTTTGGCGACTGAAACAATGCTACGTGTACCACACAATTATGTCACAAAAATACAAAATTCAGAAAATGAAACCTATTTCAATCATCTCCCTCCTCATATTATTGATTTTTGGAGTACATCTCTTGTGGGCCCAACTCCTCTCGTGGGACCGTCACCTCCGTTTTTTTTACTACTTTTTCATACATATTTTCGTGAGAGGCTGTCAGTGTTGGGTGTAAATATTTAAGAAAGTAAAAAAATTCAAAGTAAGAAAATGAAATTGATAAATGATAAATTAATAAAATTTAATTGTTGTAGAGATAAAAGTGGTTGCAAAGTAATGAAAAATGAAGGAAACTCTCAATTTTGTGGGGTAAATATTTATCCTAGGGGAGGGTGGGGAAATGTATTACCTTCATAATAGGGGAAATCATCTTCTTTTTCCTTCGTTGTTTTTATTTCATGCTCATTTTACCTTCTTCACAACTATCTCAACTACGTAGAATGAATCTCTATTTGCTTTCATTTCATTAGTTTGACTTTATTTCCCCCCTAAAATATTTACACCTAATACAAGCATGCCCTTAATTGGATCGGTTCATTATATATTTTATAAAATTTAATAAAAAGGCATTAGTTGCATTAATATTGAAATAAGCATTAAAAATACGGTAAGTACGCATTAAGAATAATATAAGTAGGCATTAACAATATAGTAGTAGGTATTAATCTTTAATGGGTTGGACTTGAAATACGTCTCTCAAGAGACTAGCTGTTACTTTTTTTATAGTTTTAAAGCAACTTTAAGCTTTACAGTAAGCCTTTTAAGAGATCGTCTTTTTGAAAAACGATTTCTAAAGCCCTGCCCAATTTACAAAACACTTACTACGCACACACATTTCACAAAAACACCTATTATAATTTTTAGTAGGTATTCTGGACTAGTTTTAGTAGGCATTTGAACTAGGTTTAGTAGACATGTTTAAATGTTGAAATAGCCATTTTGCATTGTTGATGTATGCATTTTAAATTAGCTAAAGTATTTTTGCATACTTAAGTAGATACATAAACACCACATAACATAAAGTCATATATCAAATAACCTAAACACCTAAAGCACGTAATATAACAACACATAACACAAATACCTACAACAAATAATATAAACATCTACATCACATAACAAAAATACTTACAGCACATAACAAAATCACTTACAACAAATAGCCTAAATACCTACAGTACATAACATAAACCTTACCACAAATACACTAAACACCTATAGCACATACTAGTAATACCTACTTGATAATTTCAACATGTTAAAAATACCTACGTGACATACTAAGAACTTCTACTTAACATTTCCTAAATGCCTACTTGAAGTATTCTAAACCCCCATTGAATAAGCGTGCAGTTATACTATATTTTTTCGTTTTTGTATTTAAAAAAAAATCTGATGGTCGAACTCAATTGAGATTCCTCTTTAAAAGACGATATCTCACAACAATTTGTGTAAATATCTATAATTATGCATTATAAACTGTCTCTTTTTTGCTTTGATTATAATATCTCATACAAATTATACAGTTTATTCTTTCTCCCATTTTATATTTTTATAGTAGTTTGAATTTAGAAAAAAAAATGCGAAAACACGAAATTTTTTTAAAAAAATCTTGTTCACATAATTATAATGTTTTAAGAATGTAAATAAATTAGAACATAAGTAAGCATATAACATAGTCATAATAAAGATATGGTTATTGTACTAAAACGCAAAAGCTAAAAGCCTGAAGTCACTAAATTAAAAAATATAGACGTAATTATTTCATTACCTATAAGAACACTAGCTCTAAAAATATTTTTCAATGTACACCAAAGTGATAATTTCTATCTTTCTAACTCTATTTTGGCTTATCATTCGATTTAACCCTTTTTTAGGTTTGTAAGTGAATTTAGGGTCGTTCATGACCATAGGTAAGATATGCATTTGCCTAAGGCCTAGAGCTAAAAAGGGCCCTAAAATTAAAAAATGACAGCTAATGAAAGTACACACATAAAAATTTGCAGTTTATCAGTTTATGAGTAGTTTTTTTGTCATTTAAGAATTATATGATACGTTTACATTTTTAATACTAATGATAATATATAGGGTTCATCTTTGTTATTTTTCCAAACACCCGTTTAAGTTCAGAATTGACCCTCCATAGACCATAGAGAGGGCCCACTTCTTTTAGTTTGCCTAGGGCCCATACAATGTCAGGAACGACATAAGTGAATTATCTCCAATCATCTTTTCTAACCCTCAAAAACAAAGCTATATGTTAGTTTGCTATTATGTTCCCTGAGCAGCTTGTTCAATGTGCATAACCGTAAGTGAAGTTTTAATTTAGCATGATTTCTAAGAAGATCAATAGTTAGGCTGTTAAAAGCCATGTAATTTGTACAAAGATTTCATTGCTTTGTATTTTATTTTAATTGCTTTTTACCATAATAATAGTGATTACTATGTAATTCGACAATAAAATAATACCAGGAAATATATTATTCCCTCCTATTTATAGAGAATGAGATATTTGAGTTTTGCATCAAAATCAATGAAGGGTGGGAACCACTTAAAAATGAGTGAAAAATTCTCTTTTTTCATAAAGGGTATTGATATTTAATTATTTATGTGTTGTTGTAGTAAGAGTAAAAAGGTAAAAAAGAATGACAAAAATAGCAATAGGACATTTTCAGCGAATTGACTCAATAAGAAAATGTATCATTCTCTATGAATAAGAGAGAGTATATTTAATTTGATCTCAATTCATTTACTTTAACAGAACAAGGAATAAAAAAGTAAAAAATTCATTTGAAATAACACATTAACGAATCTTTTGTAGTTACATAGTAAGATGATGGAAGGAAATAAAGGTAAAGGTAAAGGACTTTTTCAGTATCACGCATAAGGTAGGGTCCGAGTGGGGGATTTTCTTTTCCTCAAAAGATGCGGACAAATCACACCCGTACCTCCAAAGAGGAAGTAAAGAAAGATGCGCATTGCGCGCAGTCAAAAACCCCCCCAAATAATACCTGCGCCCAGTAAGAATTGAACCCCAAACCTTATATTTCACATGCAGATGCTCTATTCATTAAAGAAAATGAACTAACGAAACAAAAAGTTGTCCCATCTATAATTTCAAATTCATCAATACTTCTAGAAGTTTTAGGGAGGAAAAAGGAAGAAAAATGATAATACTCTATATATTTAATTTAATAATGTGATTTAATAATGTGATGAAAAGAAAAAAGTGATTAAAAAAGGGATTAAAGAGAGTGATTGAATAAGTAGTAAGCAAGGGCTTATTATGTACGAACGCGTGTATTGTGAAAGTGTTTCGCTTAGTTCATCATGCCGATTGCATACGGGTTTTGTTTTCATTATTTAGTAAGTTTAAGAATTCTACGTGTAACACGTTTTTGACTCCATCCTATGTCTATGTGATTGCAACTCTATATGCAATTTATTTTCAGGACCGACTCTAAGAATGGACAAGAGAAGTCGTTGCTCAGGGCCTTATGTCGAAAAAAACAAAATTAATAATTGTAAAAGATATATATAGATTATTAATTACAATGGAAAAGGACCTCAATGCATCATTTCGCTCAGGGCCCAAATATCTTTAGGGTCGACCCTGTTCAATTTTAATTCAAAAATTCTTAACCGTCTTTTGTAAATACGGCTCTTAAAAAGCCCAGTCCAATTCTAAATATAGATTTGGCTGGACTTTTAAGAGTCGTTTTTACAAAAAATATTCTCTCAAAAAAGCACTTGTATTTAATAAAGTACTCCTATTAAGTTGTACTCCTACTTTATATTATGAATATGACACATATACTACGTGTTTTTTTGCATCTATATTTTTTGCTATGAGCAAATTTATTTTTATTGATAGTGATAAGAAAAAAACAAATAAATGAGTGAGATTTTTTATACAAGAGATGGAGACAAAAAAAATTTAAGATGACAAAAATTTGGATGAAATTAGAAAATGAAATTACAACCCAAAACAAAAAAATTATACTCCTTTAGCTTCAAGTCTTTTTTATTAATCCATTTGCTTTCTCTCACTATTCATCAATTTTGTTTAATCTTAAGTTAAAACATAGTTAACTCAAAAAAAAAAAAAAAAAGTTAAAACATAGTTATGTGAGATCGTGTTTGATTCATCTTATTGCAAAGATTATTCATAATCAATTTTTCATAATTTTTATTTAAGCATAATTAAAGATATTAAGAGTCTAAATGTTACCTCGATAAGTGTGAAAAAGCAAATTGGACAATAAAAAAGACTTAAAGGAATTAATAAAATGCAAGTATATAAAGGATTTTTACATTTTTTCGTCCTTAAATAACAAAAGATTTCATTTTCGTCAAGGGATGTGTAGCTTCGCCTCTATTTTGCTCAAATTCAATTAAAAAAGAGAAAAAACTTTTTAATGATTTTTGCAGTAAAATGGTCGAAGGGCTGGTGATTATATTTTAGGTATGAACCCTCTGACTTTCAGTCAAAAATTCAGTCGGAAGACAAGTAAATTTTATTTTAAATTTTTTTATAAATAATATTCTATTTATTAAAAAAATTGATTATTATCAAATAATAAAATGCAAATGCAATTAGTAACCAAACAAACCAAATTTACATTAAAAATAAAAAATTATTTTACAAATTACCAATAATAATTATTTAAATCATCATATCTATACTTATAACTAAAACAAAACACACTTACATCATCTAACCTCAAAAACTAATGAGGTGTCACCTTGTGAATTAAAATTTTCCCTCCAATGAAGGATGATGAGGTCATCCTAATATGTTAATTAATTCTTAAATATATATATATATATATATATATATATATATATATATATATATATATATATATATATATATATATATATATATATATATATATATATATATATATATATATATATATATATATATATATATATATATATATATATATATATATATATATATATATATATATATATATATTATAATAATAATCAACACATTGGAAATTGGTTTATATAATCAATATATGTAAATGTATTAATATATATGTTCAAAATAGTTTATAAATTCATAGTTATGCTTACTTAACTAAATATTAAAATAATATCAAAATAACATTAGTTAACATCGTACAAAACTTATAAATTTGTATTTGTAAAATTGAAAATGAATCAAATATTAGCTAACATATGCAATTATTAATTCATTGAAAATGAATAATCAATAATTTACAATTTATTTTCTATTTTTGAAATACTATAAAAAACAATAAAATGTAAAATCGTGCAATCACACGGGGATTATCTAGTATATATAAATATATAAATACATAAAAAATTTCATCAGTTAGAATCTAAAATAGTAAAATTGTTGAGGCTGAGGTGACTGATTTTGTTGGAACAACGATTGCATGAACTACAGCAAATTGGTTACCCCTTCACATGTTTTGCGTTAGCTCATGTTACTCTCAACTCTAAAGTAATGGCTCTCGACCGAAACAATCATATATCAGGACCGTCTCGTTCATTTTTGGGCCCATAGCAAAAGATAAAAAAAGACTCCTAAAAACTTGGCGTAACGATTAATATAATACACTTTTTATTTTTTATTGTTAATATTTAAACTACTTTATATAAAAAACACTAAAAACTCACATTATTTACAAAAAAAAGGTTAGTTATATATAAATTTAATTCAAACTTTTATCACTTATATACATAAAAATCAGTATTTTGGGCCCTAAAAATTCGGTACCCTGTGCAGTAGCCCACTTTGCGCTTGCTAATCGACGGCCCTGTCATATATTATGATACAAAACAAACTATTGCATTACCGAGAGAACTTAAGATCCTCTCCATTACTTAAAATGTAATGGAGAGTCCATTACTTAATCTAATGGCTATAATTGCTTGATGGAGTTTTATTATGGTGATTTTGACATTTTATTTTTTGTTCTAAAATAGGTGTCAAAATCCTAGCATAGATAATAGAGAAACGTAATGAAGAGGATCCTACTACTACCACTACAACATAATTTTATTTTAGTGGGATATATTTAGTGACATTTAATTTAAATGTCGCTATTTCAAATTTCTTATAGTGTATATAGAGGATTTAGTGACATGTATTAGAATTTTTAGCAGCATATTAAAAAGTTACACTAAAGCTTTTAGCGACATAGGATTTAGTGACATTTCTCTCAAATGCCACTATAGGACAATTACATATTTCACTAAAAGATCAAAATAAGTGTCGTCAAATCACTTTATGGTGGAACTTAAAATAATAATAATAATTATTACACTAAAAATATGAATCCGTGGCATTTTTTTAATACCACTAAATCAATTAAATGTCGCAAAAGGCTAAATTTATTGTAGTGTTCCTACAGCTACGAACTCATTTACCATTTGTTTTGAAAAAAGAGCTTTTGGTATTGGGTTTGCGCCACACTACTATATTAGAATGAAGGTGTGTTGCTGACCCAATATCAAAACCAATTGTAGAGTGCTTCTCAATCTTAACTTCGTCAAATGGACTTTTTAACCCAATCTGTTTTGTAATAATTCTTTTCCTCAAAGGTTTTCAGCTCATATTGTATGAGACCGTCTCACCTTGAGACGGGTACATATAATAACCCATTTTTTCAATTGATTATTTTAAGATTATAAGTACTTGTTTTAAAGATATAAGTAATCACTCTAACTATGATTATAAAAAATAATTATATCAAAATTATAAATAATCATTTTATTAATATATTATTATAAGTGATCATCTTAAGATAAAAAATATATATTGGACCATCCCAATAGAAATAGTCTCACCGTGAGGCCATCTCATTTAAGAATTAGTGAAAGGTTTTTATGTGCAAAATGATGTCTCTATACTTAACAGTTGACATTGACCTTCTTTTCTGATTCCTTATAGTCAATTGACATGTGCAATCTTACCAACTTAGCTAAACATTATTATTAATTATCTTTGTACTGATTAATTAAATCTATAATGCAAACACGCGCTGGATTAATAAGACTAGACTAGAAAGGTGCAAATTATAGTTCATTGATATATAACATACTTTAACTGATCGATATATACTTTCCAAACAAAATAAATTTATTATAAAAGTATATGCCAATTTTGTAATATTCATAATATTGAATCTAAAATACTATTATTTTGATAAATCTTTAATTTAGGTATGTTTGAAATATTTTTAATGAACCATTTCTATATTAGTTTGTACTTTCACTGAACTTAAGGTCTGGATTCGTTACTGGATAAAGGTTAGCGTCACTAGCAAACCTAAAAAAACAACAAATAAGGGTTGATGTGTTGACTTTTAATTGTTTATAAAAAAAACTAAAATTATAAAACATATGTTGCATTATCGGACAACCATGGTAACTACGGCCGAGCTTGTTTTGTGGCACTAGTGATTCGACGTTGTATGTTATGGCGGCGGGCCGGTGGCACATGCGGTGTTGTAGGGGTGTCCGGTATTGGGGTGATTGACGTCATGAACCTCGCCTAGTAGTAGGAGATGGATTTATCCTGAAATTATAATTTTAGGTGATTATGCTATATATTTTATCTAAACTCGGGTACTACAAATCCGATTTAATATTATTGTCGTCCTTGGATAACAATAATTTTCTTTTACTAGATTTCATTTATCTATTCCAATTTTTTAAATAATATGTTGAATTTTGGTAATTGTTATTTTGGATTATTTATTTTCTTTCCAATTTCTTTCCTTACATTCTTATTGAATTTTTTTTTCCTTCAACCTATTTTCACATTAGAGCAATTACGTTAACCATGAGGTCATCTTGATTTGTCATTTAGATATTTTAAATCCAACTTTATCAAATTCTCATTCTAGAATAAAAAATTGAAAAATTCAAAATTTTTGAAATTCCTAGGTAATATCCTTAGGCTACTTGAAATTGCCAAAAACAATAAAATAATATTTTTTTTATGTTTAACAGATAAGGAACAATCAAATCTCAAATCACTCACAATATATTAATATTAAGATATTCTGTTTTATTTTGTGTTTAATTCTTCATAATTTTTTTGATACATTTGTATCACTTCTCTAGGGGTACGGTTCAAATTAGTTTACATTTATTTTGTAAATTATAGATATCATTTTCTATTATTTATTTCTTTATTTATTTTTGACATTTCATCTTATTAGTTTGTGATGTACTCCTTCCGTTCCTTTTTGATGTTCCTATTTGGGTTTTTCACCAAAATTAAAAAAAGTGGTATCTTTGGTGATAGTGGGTATTATTTTAATTATATAGTAGTGGGAAGTAATGATTTTATTGGAAGTATGAGAGAAAAAATAATTAAATAATAGTGTAATGTAATGATTGTATTGGAAGTATGAGAGAGAAAATAATTAAATACTCCCTCCGTCCTCTTGAATTTGCATCATTTTTCATTTTGGTCCGTCCCACTTAATTTGCATCATTTCCTTTTTTGGATAGTGGCCCACTATTTTCTTTTAATCTCATCCATACATTTTAACCCTCTTCTAATATCATCCACACAATTCATTCTCTCTCCTCATTTATTACCACTTTCTTAAAAATACACCATTTTCTCTTTGATGCAATTTCAAAGGGACGGAGTAGTAGTAGTGTGAAGTAAGGAAAGTGGGGTTTTAAGGGGTAAAAGTGGGATAAAAACTTTCCAAAAATGGAAAGTATTTTAAAGTGGAAAAACTTATAGAACTGCCCGTTTTAGTAAGGTGGAAAAACAAAAAGGAACGGAGGGAGTAAGTTGTAACCATATTTTTAATGAGAAAATCGTGTATATATATATACTTCATATTAAATTATTGAAATTAAAGCTAAACAATACTACTTGAAAGTTCATAATTAATTATTTTTTTATAGATGTAACCATAGAAAAAAGGAAGCATATTTTCTTATTGATTGACACAAAAAATGAATGAAACCAATTTAAATGCTTATTGAAACAAAAAAGATATTACGCATATTTATTTATTGATAATTGACACAGAGAAAAAATAAGCCAATTTTAATTATATATAATATTACATATATATTTTTAAATAATCATTAAATATAAATCCTTCGTTTCCTATTTAGGGGTGTTCATCACTGGATACTCGGCATTTCGGATACGCGATTAGTCGGGTACTTTTTTTAATGACCCGTGTCCCGGCCCATTTAATGCGGGTACTCGGTTTTCGGGTATCCGGATAAGACGAATCGGGACACCGGGTACCCGGTTATTATTATTTTTTGATTATTTTAACTTATTTAATTAATAGCTTTTATTACAAAATTGTGATGCTTTCTTAATTAATAATATGTGATACTTTCTATATAATCATGTGTCACTTGAAAGTGTGATGTTTTCTAAATTAATGTGTGATGCATGCTTTCTTCATAAACATGTGTTACTAGATCTTCTGCTATGACAAATTTTTTTCGACCGTTAGATCTTAATCAATCAACGATAGCTACTCCTTCGTTCCTATTCTTCTTATTTTCACACCCTTTATTATTGGATCTCTACCATCCATATATATATATATATATATATATATATATATATATATATATATATATATATATATATATATATATATATATATATATATATATATATATATATATATATATATATATATATATATATATATATATATATATATATATATATATATATATATATATATATATATATATATATATATATATATATATATATATATATATATATATATATATATATATATAACTATTACTAAAACAAAACACGCTTACATCATCACCTTTCAAAATTGCTTACGTGTCGCTTTCATATTTAAAATTTTCCCTCCTAAATCAGATGATGATGTCATTGTTATTATGATCTTTGACTTTCTACTTTTTTATTTTGAATATATTATTTTTCTTATTAATTGTTTTTTTATTTACTTTTTAGGTCAAATCTTATTTAATCTATTAGCAAATTATATATGTTATTTTTTATTTTAATTATTTATAAAAAAATTTCAATTTTTTTTAAATGAATATTATTGAATGTATTGGATATTTTGAGATAGTTAAAACATTACTCCTATACTTTTACTAGGATTTGTTTTTTTATATATTTATACGCATAAAATTTGATAAAACCGTGCATCGCACGGGCACTATCTAGTATATATATATATATATATATATATATATATATATATATATATATATATATATATATATATATATAAATATATATATATATATATATATATATATATATATATATATATATATATATATATATATATATATATATATATATATATATATATATATATATATATATATATATAGCAATGATGATATATAATTAGTGCGCTAATTGGACTGTGGGCGCATAATTAGGGATGGCAATGGGTCGGACTCGGCTCGGATTATACATACTCCGACTTTGCTCCGGATAATAGTCGGACTTTTGTTTTCGGTCCACCTCCACTCGGAGTCGGACTATGCATACTCCAAGTTTGCCCCGACTCGGACTCTCGGATCTCCAACGGAGTCGGATGCAGAGTCGGATTATTATTAAACAGTATCGTTTTGATATTGTACTAATGATTTTAAAGCATAAAAAAATTAACAAAATATATTTTTTAAATACAATTTAACAAAAAAAAAAGTACTTTAATTTGAATTCAATTTTAATAAGAGAAATAATCCTACTACTACAATTTAACAAAACTTTCTTGTATTTTGATTTGGCGTATTTTATTTTTCTTGATTTTATTTGTTGTATCTTGATTCATTAATCTAAATAAAAATACAAAGTAGTATTTCAAAATCGAAAACTACAATTACTATGAGAGAGAGCTTGAATTAGTCATGTCTAGAGTTTTAAAGGAAACAAAATATTAGTGTAAAAGTCAAATTCAAAGTCGGATGTCCTACAGGGTCGGAGTCGGGTCGGAATCTCGGATTTTTAATGAGGTCCAACTCCGGTCCGTCTCTAACTCGGACTCGGATCGTAAAGTCGGAGTCGGAGTCGGATGACTTTTTCCTCGGACTCGAATCGGATTATATTCCTCGGATCGAGTCGGACTAGGGTCGGATTCGGACTCAATTGCCATCCCTACGCATAATCATAGACTCCATAGTAAGACCCGCCCCCGGCCATGCATTCCCAACATGACATTTCAAACACGCTACATTTATTTAGCAGTCCCAATGTCCCATTTGACTAATCCACCCAAAAATGTCATAAGTTTCTTCCTATTGAGTATTATCATCCTATCTTCCTTATCAAAATTTCTATAAATAAACACGTCTTAAACAAATACATTTTTAAAACACACAAATTAATAATCAAAGCAAAAAATGAAAGTTTCAAAAACATTTTTTTTCTTATTTTTTGCTTCCCATGTTATTGTCGCATATGCGTCGATTAACAGTTTTCTTCAATGTCTTCCTTCGCACTCAACCTCATCTCACCCGATTACTAATTCCACATATACTCCATTGAATTCAGCTTTCTCGACAATCCTTCAAAATTACATAAGAGATAGTAGGTTTAACACTTCTACAACCCCGAAACCTTTAGCTATAATCACAGCCTTGGACGTGTCACACGTCCAAGCAACTGTATTATGCGCAAAAGCTAATAACGTACAAATTAGAATTAGAAGTGGTGGGCATGATTTCGAAGGTCTTTCGTATGTCGCAAAAGACCCTTTTGTTATCCTAGATATGTTCAATCTTAGGGACATCGATATCGATATCCCTAATGAGGTTGCTTCTGTTCAGGCCGGAGCTACCCTAGGTGAACTTTACTATAAGATTGCCCAAAAAAGTAAGGTACATGCCTTTCCTGCAGGGGTATGCTTGACTCTTGGTGTTGGAGGACATTTTAGTGGGGGTGGTTATGGGAACATGTTAAGGCAACATGGTTTATCAATTGATAATATAATTGATGCACAAATTGTTGATGCAAATGGTAGAATCCTTAATCGTCAAAGCATGGGTGAGGATTTGTTTTGGGCTATTAGAGGTGGTGGAGGTGCAAGTTTTTGTGTTATTATATCGTGGAAAATTAAATTAGTGCGTGTTCCAGATATAGTGACGGTTTTTAATGTTCCAAAAACATTGGAACAAGGTGCAACAGATATGGTTTTACAATGGCAACAAGTGGCTACTACAATTGATAAAAAACTTTTTATAAGAGTTCAACCACAGGTATTTTTTGTCAAAAGTCATTAAATACTGATTGTGTTTTGTCACGTTTGTTTCCTTTTTTACAAATATATTTTAACCTAGGATTTTAACTATCATGGGTCTTTAAATTGATAATAATGATTAGACAAAAACAAAAGAAATTCGAGTGGACATGTCGTTTTTTACTAAAAATACTACAATTTGTAATAAGAAATTCAATATAATTTATATTTATAGTGACACCTAAACCTGAAAATGGATAGTCGTACAAGTTCCATTCAACAAGTCATAGATTTATTATTAGTTATTCTTATTTCTACAAAATAACTAAATACTATGTAATTTTCGTCTTTAAAATTTTATAAGTAGCTTCTGCTTATCATATATGGTTAAACTTAAAAGCAAATAATATTGATTATGAACTTCGACATACATAATAAAATAAATAAATAAATAGTAAGTTATTACTCAAAAATATTGATATAAAACTCTAAAATTCACTAAACTTAAAAAAAAATTCAAGTCGTCAGATCGATGTCGGTCAATTTTCATACTAGATCAAATTTTGACGAGTCTAACACCCAAACCCCAAAGTGGATCGACCAATAGTTTCATTTCATTGCTTTCAAACATCGATCTATTCATCCTTCTATAGTTTCCAAGACTTGTATTGCACATAACTCAAACTGCACAATCTATTAGTCCATCTTCTCAATCTTGAACATTTCTGAACAGGTAATTCAACAAGGAGGGAGCAAGACTGTACAAGTTTCGTTCATCGGGTTATACTTAGGTCGCGCCAACGCCCTTTTACCATTGATAAACAGGAGCTTTCCTCGGCTAGGCTTACAATCAAAAGATTGCTCGGAAATGCCATGGATACAAACCACCTTATATTGGAATGGCAACCCAACAGGCACTCCCTTAGAGCTATTATTGCAAAGAACACCGACCAGCCCACACTCGTACGCTAAACACAAGTCTGATTACGTAAAAACACCAATCCCAAAAACCGGACTAGAAACAATATGGAATAAGATGATCGAACTACAAACGAAAGCAAATAACATATTTTTGATGCAATGGAATCCTTATGGTGGCAGGATGAGCGAGATTCTAGCAAATGCAACGGCGTTTCCTCATCGAGCGGGAAATTTGTTTAAGATGCAATACATAACAATTTGGCAAGAAGATGGGGTGGATGCTATAAATAGAAATATTGAAGTAACAAGAGAACTTTATGAGACATTTGCAGCATTTGTGTCTAAGAATCCAAGGGAAGCATTCTTGAATTATAGGGATATTGATGTTGGGACTAATGCAAATGGGAATTTGGGTTTTGCTTCTGATTTTTTTAAGGATAATGTCAAGAGATTGCTACAAGTTAAGGCTAAAGTTGATCCAAGTAATTTTTTTAGATATGAACAGAGTATTCCTGTTTTTGCTAAGAAATTATGATCAAGCTAGGTCACTTGATTTTTTATTGATTTTTTGCAAATATTGTATTATTAAATTATGTTTTTTTCATTTAGTTTTTTATTACTTATGTTTGACTAATAAACATAAACTTGATAAACATAAACTTGAAGCCTTTGACCTGGGGTTAGTGGTTGATTGGTCCTTGTATTTGTACAGTCTTTTATAATATAATTATAATTATATAATTGATGATTGATTTATGTAATATCATCATCATCATACCCAGTATTCCCGAACATAGATAAAAATCTATGGTCAGGGTCCGGGGAAGGAAGGTCGACGGCGTCTCATACCCATAAGGAGAGGGCGGTCATAAGAGTCCTTCGGCTCCAGAGGGGTCTTCAAGGATAGGACCTGCAAATATCCGAAAACCTGCATCTTACACTCACGTTAGCCAAGCATAGGGATCATTTAAAATTTATAAACGAAACAGGTAAAAGAGGCAGTAAAGAGTAATGACGAAAGACACAGAACAGTAACAAACAAGTCTAGTAGTCTAAAACGTGAATAAGGCGCCGCCATTTGGCTCTATCCCTGGTCAGGTCCTTAGAGAGGTGTAGTTCCAGCAGATCGCTGTTAATCTGCTCCTCCCACGTCCTCTTAGGTCTTCCCCGACTTCTCTTGCCCTCCACAATGATGCGTTCGACCCTTCTCACTGGGGCGTCATGGGTGCTTCTCTGCACATGCCCAAACCATCTGAGCCTATTCTCCCGCATCTTTGCAGAGAGAGGTGCAACCCCTAACTTCTCCCTAAACTCCTGATTTCTAATTCTGTCCATCTTTGTCTTACCACACATCCATCTCAGCATGCGCATCTCTGTTACATCCATTCTCAGTTCGAAAGCCTTCTTTACAGGCCAACATTAATATAATCAAATAATTACTCCCTCCTATTCAGGCTAGTAGTCCCATTTGTTTTTGGGCACTATTCACTTTTTTTTTTTTGAAATAAGCTAAAACATAGTCATGCGGGATTTTGTTTGATTCGTCTCAATATAAGGATTATTAATATCAAATTTTTATAATTTTTAATTAAAAATAATTTAAGATATTAAGGGTTAAAAAGTTGTCTCGACAAGTGTGAAAAAACAAATGGGACAAGTAGAGTGAATAGGAGCAAGTATTAATTATGAAATAACTTGAGAACTTTCAGTACAATCATTCTGTACTGTAATATGGAAGGAGGCAATAGAAATTTCAGTACATACGGATAAATTTTCACAATTCTTAAAATTTTCATCATAAAAGAATTTTTCTGAATATTTTTAGAGCAAATACCTTTCATCTCAACACAAATTCTTACACTTTAATCTCAATACATAGTGCTAAGGGATTGAGAAGCATTCATTTATGTAAACTCAAATAAAAAGCCCGTCTTATACTCAACTCATTAGTAAAAAAAATATTAAAAAAAACTAAAAACTGAATTCCCATTTGTATTGGAAAAAAGCATTAAAGTCGTCTCACAGTGATATGACATCAATAGATAATTAGTGAAAAGAAAACAGAAGCATTTATTTATGTAGAAGCAGGTTTGGTATAAAGGCCTAAAATCACTCATGCCCAAATATCGCCTAAAAAAGCATCAACAGCTTGGGTGTATATGTATATCTAGATTCTGATATCATATCTCCAGTAATGTTGAGATTCAAATATTAATATTTAACATTTACGAATAGATTACTGTAAGCACTTTTATCATAATTCACCAACATGAAGGCTATAAATTGAATCTACAAACTTTCATTTTGCAAGTTGCAGTACCATAGTCATAGAACTTACGGTAACATAACCATCGAAATAGTTGTGTTGAAGTTGCTACGAGAAAGCTTCCCGTTGCTTGGTTGGTAAGTCTAGTTCTGGTTCGGACACACTAAGAGGGGAAAAGTATTCATCCACCATATCCTCAGAGACTCTATCCAAGCTTGGTGGGTCCCACTGCAAATCAGCAAAATATTCTATTCAGTAAACTTTTAAACATAATGAGTCTGTTTGACAAATGACTGTTGGTTAGAATTAAATGGTTTACCCAAGTAAAAATATTGATTGATTTGCTAGTTGTTAATAGTGGTAAAGTGATACTCCCATTGGGTAAATGTTAGTTGTTAATTGTTGGTTGTTCATTATTCATTGAAAAGCAATAATCCAGAGAGCAAACACAAAGAAAAATACAGTAGTAACGAATACAAACGAAATTTCAAGAAATGGGGTTGATGATTATGTTAGAAGTACCTTTGGTGAGAAGTCCCTGTCCACCATTCGTGCACGTACACCCTGTAAGCATGCCAAGAACACAATGAGAGACCATTTAGGTGATAAAGTATAAACAATAAACAAGCAAATGTTGGAACATTCATACCTCCTGAAAGTCCTTCGAAACCTTTCCAGAGATTCCCTGAAGTGACATCCGGTACTCACGAGCCAGACACTGGTCAAGAGTCTGATATCTACCTTCCCGGATCTGATGGATTAAGTTCACATTGTTGGAAAAATGGGCACTGATGTAAACGAGAATTTGTTGGAGAAAAAAATAACAATGGGGTTGAGGGTGGCGTATATATATGAGTGGATGAAACTCACTGATCTCAAGGAAACCTTTAGGCTCAATGGAGACACTTCCCGTAACCTTTTCAAAGTGGACGCACACCAGGCATGATCTGTTTTAGTTGCCTCATCTTCCTGAAAGTGTAAAAAAGAGAATCTCATTTCAATGCAAGATAAGGTACTTTCTACAATATTAACACTATGTTTGAATAAGAATTCAGGAGGGAATGTGATGGGAGGGAATAGATAGGATGGGGAAGGAATGATAACAAAAGTCCCTCTTGTTTGTTTAAGAGGAAAAGAAAGAGAGAGGAAGAACAAAAAAATCATTTTCCTTTCAAATCGTAGCTCTTTTAGTGAAGTTTAGTCTTAAACAAAATTAAGGAAACTAATCCCTTCAAATCCCTTCTATTCAAATTTTCTACCACCAAATTTGTTATCCAAATGCAATTCATCCATTTTCCTTTTCTTCCTTTCCCTCCATTTCCTCGTAGTCAAACATAGTGTAAAGGAAAAGTGAATATATTAAGCATCAACTAAACATATCCCTGTGATTTGTGGTTCCCCAAGCTAACATTATAAAGGATACTAAAGCTAAGGGAGTAACAAACAAGTGCAGAACACAAATTGATAAAATTTTGAAGACCCTATGCGAAACTTTTATGGAGACCCTTTATATCAAACTCATGGAAAGTAAAGAGAGATTAGATGACAAGATGATTTAATAAAAGGTAATTGATTCTCAACTTAAATGTTGGGAGAAAAGATGTATTGATGAAAGATACTCCTAGTAGGTAATCTCTAACGATTGAAGAAAAAGAAAGTTGATAAGAATATTGGGATGGGAGAACAATGATTCTTATGAAATGACTGTAGTGTGATTCTTAAGGCCCCTCATATTTTTAAAAAGTAACAGACAAGTTTTGAACTCTTAATCTAAGGATAAACTAGCAAACTTTTACCAACTAATATAAACTAAAACATTGTTATATTGATATTTGAGGCCCTGTGCGGCCGGGCATCCTGAACACCCTCAAAATTGCCCATGGTAATTAAAAAGGCACCAAAGTGGCTCTAAAAATCTAATACAAGAGCCTAAGGGATGATCAGGTCTCTCTATTTTACTGGCAAAGAAAGTAAGAGGATAGAAGTACCAGCGAATTAATTATCTCCTCAACTGTGTCATGTCCAAAACATTTGTTGAGTGTCTTCTGCCTGGTAAAGTATATCAAGTAAGATGCCCATAGACATGAATAATGAAGAACAGAAAGCATATTTGATGCAGTATGTCAATCCAGGTTTAAGCATACATATTTTTTTAAACAAAGAACTAGTTCAAGAAGCATGAACTACAGCCGAGTGAGAGCACTTTTATTTTGCCAAGTGTCTGCATCATAGCCCATAGGACTATAAAAACATCTACCTGTTAGACATGATCGCGTGAGCTATGGATTCATCAACAACAACAATGCTAGAGCCTTAATCCCAAATCAGTGCTCAATATATGCAAAATATGTATTGACATAAAGACATGGTTTAGGAACAATAGCAACCCCTCACAGCCCCCTCCACCCTACTCTATCACTGGGAAGATGAACTTAAATCAATTTCTTAGTTAATGGTGAAAAGAAAAGATAAGAACTCTATCAGAAACCATAATATACTGTTATCAAGAACGTAACATCATCGAAAAATAATATGCTGCAAACTCAAGGATGGTTGAATTCATCAAGAAAATTATGTGCATTTCTGCAGCTAAGGAGTTGATATTTGCATTATCACGCCAATTAAATACAAGGAGACAACAAGTAAACCAGCATGGAATCTGAAGATCCAGAAGTCTTAAATTTTACAAAATTATATATTTAAAAGATACAGAAGTCCAGTCAATGTTGTTACCCTTCTCTGAATAGGGATGAAAACATATTAATCCATTAAACTCCTATTCATCACCCAGGAAAACTCCAGTACTACTGCAGTCTTCATTTCTTCTCTTTGTTACTTGGGAACATATAATTCATATAGCACAAAAATAGAATATAAGCTAATAGCAGACGAACACCAAATAGAACCCAAAGTGCTTACAAAAATATGCTTCTTAACCATGTAGAAGGCTAAAAGTCATGATTAGAACTCACAGAGTGAACCAAACCTGCGAAGTACGCTCATATTATCAGGAGACACAATGTCAGAAAACTGTTGAAGGGATTTCTCAATAGCAGAAAAATCATCAGTGACAAGACTGCCTAAATGTTCTTCTATATGTGGTAGCTTCTGTCAAATTCAAAAGAAAATAGTAAACATTTGAACACTGACAGGATGAAAACATTGGTGTTAATGAATTTTGAAAGACCAGAACAGACAGTGCTAAGTGAATAATGCGTTGCAAGCCCACAAGCAAGCATTTCAGCACCACTGATCGTTTCGCTTGTCAAGGCCAAGTACTCTCCTAACAAACAGAAAAAAAATGTCATTAAGTATCATGTTAATAAGGATATTAAGTGAAAATCTCATTGAGTTCGAAACAATCATCAGATTGTGTAGATCACATCTCTACAAGAAAAGGTTCATTTTTATGTTAAAGAGGCAAACCAGAATCAGATAAAGTGATTTTGTGCAGATGAAATTTTTTTAGCAGGACTATCTTTTATAACTATAAATCAGAAACACACAACTCATGCAAAAATCTGGCTCTTTAATGGAAAGCTGAGGCAAACCTTCTAATCATGACCCTCAGGAAAAATACTTAATAAGAATAGAAGAACAACCCAATACAAAGAACACCAATTCCTAAATAGTCCATCAATATGGCAGTTGAAAATGGCTTTGTACTTGACCGTAACTCATTTAAATTACAATCAACCAGCTTAAACCTTAGCCAGCAAACTACAGCTGCTCATTTGTTTTGACTCCCCCTTTGTTGAGAACATGTCCGGCATATCGGAGGCCAGAAGGTGCATCAGTCCATCTCCTGCTCCAGCTTATCGAAAATTATCCAAAATCTCTGCCTAAATTCGCTAAAAGATTGGTTCAGCAGAATGAGAAAGAGTCAAGTCCTCATCAATGACAGCAATCGTCAGCAAGTCTAAAGATGGCATGCCAGAAAATGTCGTTCCAACAGAAAGTGATGAAAGACCAAGAAAAAAAAGAGCACCAGAGGAGAGAGGAGGGAGGAATCAAGTATCCTTATTCTTGGAAATTTTATTTAGCTTCAGACTCACATATTTGGCATGCATACTCCTTTATCGAGTTGAAGCCAGCTACAGTAATATGGGATATTCAATTCTGCAAAGTGTAAGGCAGAAAATCCTAGAACAATTCGAAAGTAATATGATCCAACTACATAAAGAATTTGAACAATAAATACTAACACAGATCCAAATCAAGAAAAGCAATATGATCCAACTGCACAAAGAATTTGAAACCAGATGCACAGACAATTGGACAATACAACGCACTAGCTGAAATAATGAAAGTAGTAAGCCATTTACTTATTACGAAACTCCAAGATGAACGATAACTATCAAAATCAATAATACAAAGGCAAATCAACTTAAAACAAACAACTACTCAGAACATTTCATTTTTCCTTTACTCAAGCAAATTCTTGGTAGAATCGCAATTGCAATCGTCAAATTTTTAAACAGTTCCCTAAAGAGAATATCAGAGGAGCACACATTTAAAGAGCAGATAAAAGAAAAACACATTGAGTTAGTGCAGATATAATTGCGGAAGATGCAAAATTTACAGGTATATTGTAGAATGTTGTAAATTTGGTTGAGCTTACCTATATGCCCTGGTAAATGTGAAAGATAAAAAGAGGCCCCGGCATCAGGATGAAAACCAATCATAGTTTCAGGGGTGGCAAAAACCTGAAATTAACAATAAGGAAGCACACAAATCTGGAGTCAATATACTTTGAGAGTATGAACCAAAACACACATCATTACCATGAGAATATGTGGCAATCTTCTCATCACTTCTAAGCAAGTTAATTAGAACCATGAGAATATGCCAGAAAACTGATTTGAGTTAATGAGAGGACGATATACATGGATATTATTCATCGGATAAAGCAACAAACAAAGGACTAATAATAAAGATTCCCAATGCTAATCCATAACTACCATCATCAATTATAATGATCATCTACTTATATTGTTTTGTGCTGTCTTTCGCTCCGGTATATGTATATCCCAATTTTTCATGTCATTCATCACTCTTGTTCTAAATTTTTCTCTTCTAAACTCCTTAATACTCACTCCGGTTCTTTTTTATTGTCCACTTTGGGTTGGGCACGCATATTAAAAAAATGGTGGTTGGGGTATTTTAAAAGATTATAATAATTGTAAAGGTGGTAATTGGAGTATTTAAGTTATTATAATAATTGTAAAGGTGGTAGTTGGGGTATTTTAAATAATATAAGTGGGGGTATTATGGTCTTTACTCGTGTGAATATAAGGTATTTAGGTAAAAAATCTTTGCTAAAAATAAAAAGTGGACAATTGAGGTGAATTAACCAAATAAGGAAAGTGGACAATAAAAAAGAAACAGAGGGAGTATAAGATTAGCATTTAGCAATGATTTCTCGATTTGTTGTGCTTCATGTAACCGACTTCATAATGATGAAATTAAGGTTTTAGCATTGTTCTTGTTGTTATGATCTAATTTCATTGTTTAATCTTCGATATTCAACTAGTTCACCAAAGAGGGTGAAGCTAAAAACAAATGAGAAATAGGTTGCAATGATCTTTCCTTTTGGTTTCTTCTTCACCTCCCCTCTTTATTCATTCTATACGAAAACCATAAAGTCAAATACAACAAAAATAATAATGTACAGAAACTAAAAAAGGTCTAAAAGAATAAGTATGCATATAATAGCAAGGAAAATACTCACAGTTTTGTCAGTTGCAACGCGAAATGTTCCAGGAATTGAAACACCTCCTCCACCTCCCATTGTAATGCCATTTAGAAGGGCCACCTACATGGGCATTACAAGAAACAATAAAATAAAATTAAGAAGCACAATATAAGCTACCTAAATCTTTGTCCACATTATGAATTTCATCAATCACTAATTCATGGATTAAACATAAAAGATAAAAGGGTGTAGTACTTACTACTTAGCTAGTCCAGGCAAAGAAAAACATCTTTGTACCTCATGCAATATTGATGATGAACATAGTTGACGTTATTATAATTGTGTAACACCAAGCCACTTGCGGATTGACCTATTCACTTGGTCTTACTATAGATTAGCATTACTTAGGTAATTTGAGGGTCTTGCAATAACTTCAAATTTTACAAGCCACTTCAAAAAAAAAAAAGAAAAAAGAAAAAATAGCAACGAACTTTTGCGAAAGGCAAATGATAGCAAATCTTAAAAACAATTCCACAAACTAGCATTATACTTTTGGAATTTAAGCTGCTGTAACATCAATGCCCAAAACACGTTAGATTATACGTTAAGTTGTGATATTTCGTTAATGCCCTTGTCTTTTTTCCATCTTCTTCCAACCATCTTCTTTCGTCCATGGCCTAGGACCCCAAATGTTCCATCTGCAAATGTAAACAACTTTCCAGTAAACAACTCATGTATGCAACTTTTCTGACTTTCTCCACCTTTCTGGTTGCATTCTTTTCAAATGAAAAAACTTGGACCATTTATGAATCCAGTACTTCATGAGTGTTTTGGTAATAGTAATATGTTGGGTACACATTTTCAGCTTGTCACCTCTGTATTCTACATGACATGCCTATCAGCTCCTTTTTTGTGCTATGCTAGCATTTCTTCATGGCTAATGATTTTGCTCTTTTTGGTCCGTAGAGGCCTTAAATGTATGAATTGCTCACATGTCACAACTATGCGAAATGCATTAGATGATGACGTTTAAGATCGACATAGTATGTGGACCTTTAGATGGAGTGCGTGTATCCTATGTGTCTTGTGGACCTCCGCATATTGTTGTCGTTCTAGCTACTGGAAAGTTGTTTACATTTGGAGATGGAACATTTGGAGTCCTAAGCCATAAATGAAAGAAGATGGAAAAAAGACAAGGGTAAAAACGAAATTTCACAACTTAACGTATAATATAACGTTTTCTGGGCATCAATGTTAAGGCAACTTAAATTCCAAAAGTACAATGATATTTTGTGGAATTTTTTTAAGATTTTCTATCACTGGCCTTTCGCAAAACTTCATTGCTACCATCTAGAAAATCCCCAAAAAAAAAAAGAATTATAAGAATTGGATCTATTTCTATGACATACTGGATGATATTATATGTTTACCAAGTGATTGTAATTTTCAAAAGTCACCTTTAGTTTAAACAACATGCAAAAGTGTTTTCGGCTCAAGAAACAAGTATAGTTGAATTCCTTATTTATTTGAAACTGAAATGCAAGCACACAAAATTATTTGTCTATAAACTATAAAGATATATTTCTTCACAACATCTGAGGTAATCAACCAAGTAAAACAGTGAATTCCTAGTAAAGGACTCACGTGTGGCTTCAAATATGTGCCAAGCATGTAAATAAACGTATATAACGTCCTAAAAAACTCTTTACAATCTTCTATTTTCCCTGCATAGCAAGAAACATGCTTAATCAACAAGGTGAATATAACAGGAATATAAACTATAATTTTTGGGAAAGAAATACTTTTTTCCTCAAGCATTAAATGATTAAAGCATACATTGGCAAAATGTAAATGAAAAAAAGTGACAGAAAAAGGTAAAAGAAAAAAGCAGGATGGCAAATAGGGTTGAGTGTAAGGCCCGTAGAGAAGTTGAAGAAAACTCATTCAAAAAAAGGGAATTATATTTTAAAATGGGGTGGGAAGACAATAAATTATGAACATTAGCTCACTTGAAATAACAAACATAAGAGTTGTAAACTGCAAGCATTCCAGCACAATAGCTCATATGGCAATGGAGAGAACAAATATCTAAAAATAAAACCACGCATAAAGTTGCTAAAAAAAAGATGCATTCGTGACATTGGCAAAGTATTATCATCTATTAAATAGTGTCCAACTAAAAAACACAAACCTTTGTTGATTAGGTCATATAAAGTAACAATATCTCCACCAGCACAAAATGCCCTTCCACTGCCCTTCCAATATAAAAATACCATAGAGTATCAGACATTAAACCATCATTACTCAAGCTGTTTGAAGAGAGATCTAGATAAATAAGACTGAGTTACCTTCATCATCACAAAACCAACATTAGAATCATCTTCCCAACATTTGTAATACTTTTGTAGCATTGCACCCTACATTCAAAGAAAAACTACATCCATAAGCATACAATCTATAATCAATCTCACGAGCAACTCCATTTTGGAGACTACGATAAAATTTGATAAAAAAATTGCCCTTTTCCATACATCCCTTCGACAAATGATATGTGTCTCTAATCTTTATCTCTAAATCCTAGCATATAACCAACCAAGAAATTTAGTCTTCTTTGTAAGACTGCGTGTTAGAAAGAAAAACGCACAGCCTAGGGAGTGCTAACAAGAGAACTAAAATGTTAATGTTACCTAAAACTAATTCCCCAACGATTGAATGTTGAACTTATAAAGCAATTAGATAACATTAGTTTACAGCTACGATTAATGAATGCTCAAGCACCTCTAATTATATACAACCAAGTTTTTTAATCTTTTGTATATCGTGCCTCATAACCACCTTTGAGGCAAATGGAGACATAACACCCACACATAAACAGTACATTACTCCACTGTATTACCTCTCTAAAACTACTATGAATTTGGGTCGGGGAAGAGAAGAAAGGCAGCAGACCATACCCTTAGCAAAGGAGGTTGAGGTTAGAAACCCTAGACTCGAAAAAGACCTACAAATGAAACTAATAGCAAGACAACACAAGTAGCAAACCAAAACAAGACAAATAATAAGGCTTAAAAAAAAGAACCACGAAAAAAAATAACAATCATAAAGCAACAACTATAATCATGATAACGATAACTAATGGTCTTGCACAAAAACTTGGCGTCTTCAGCTAGTTTTGTACCTAGTCAAGTCATGGAAAGGTGCAACACACTCATGTTATTTTTAATTTGGTTCTCTCACTTTTTTAGGTCTACTACGACTTTTCCTGGCATCAATAGTAGGTGCCTTGGTAGTCTTTCCTTACATGAGTTCAAATTATCTCAACCTACTTTCACATATCTTAGTAGAATTGGATGCAACTTCTAGCCTCTCTTTTAGAACCTATTTTTAATCTTATCTATTCTGGTATCTACTTACCCACCTTAACATTCGCTTCTCTATCACTTCCATCTTATGGTCATGGAGGTTTTTAACACTTTCTGGTATCTACAAATCGATAAAATTTACATTTTAATCTAAATGAGAATCTAATTTAACAAAACCCTAGTGCTCACTATTTAATCCATCCGACTTGAATATGGTGCGTTACATCTTCATCAATTTTCCCATCACTTTGAATTACTGATCCAATGATCCTAAGTAAAACTTGGTCGTGTGTGCAACGAAATCTTCTCCAACGATCACCATAGGATCTCCCAAGTTCCACATGCTCTTCTCCACTAAAACTGCCTCGTAGATATTCTATTTTAGAATGACTTATCAACAATCTTTTCCTTCTAGAGTCACCCTCCATCCTCCAAACTCAAGTTGACTTTACTAATTTCTTCTACAAGCGCAATATCACTGACAAAAAAGGGTCGGGTCGATCCCTAATGCAAACCCACACCTACGGGAAAATGCTCAGTGATCCCTATAGTTGAATGAATGTTAGTCGTGACTCTATCATACATGTCTAATATTGCGTTTATATATCTCCACGATATTCCCATGGGCATCGAGCCTATCCCATATTTAAGATTAATAAACAGACAACGAAAGTCACCACCTATCACATCAACTATTCCATCTTAAAAATAGTTATGCTTACAAACTCTACTCAATTCCTTGAATATCACTTGTTCAAACAAGCACTGCAAAAATAATCAATTAAACATTCATTATAAAGATACTACTAATACTACTTGCAATCACCAATTCTTTTCTTTCACTCAAAATACTGGAAAGCCAAAATTTCTCCAATTTAAACCTCTAAAACTAACAATTTCAATCTAATGAAGCATCACATTGAATATGAAAAGATGTACCATGGAAGTACTTAAAGAATTGAGAGAAGAAGGACGATGAAGAATAGCAGTTCGACAGTGAGATTTTGCTTCAACAAGCACCTACAAAAAAATTGACATAACGGAATAAGAAATTCAGTAAATTGCTACATTAATTGATCAACTTATTATTGAATTACTCGAATCCCTAATCTTACGACCAAAAAAAGGAGAAAAATACCTCGTTATTGAGCTTCGAAGAAAAAGTTCTTCGGCATTGAGATTGAAATGAAACATTTCTTAACAAAAATCGGCGTAAAATTGAGAGAGATGATGATGCAGTTTTCAACCTCTCCATTTTTTCTCTGGATTTCGTGATTATTACACTTTCTACTTCTTCTGCAACTTCAGTTTTAACTTCTACTAAGCGTACAAAAGGAACAAATTGGTGGTTTGTTCATCATGTTAAATACGTTACGTGAAACTGTTTATTTATCATTCTTAATTTTATTTAATTTTTAGTCGTGTTAGGGCAGGCTACCCGTCAGGTTTGATCCATCCCGCTTGAAAAATAGTCGGGCATGGACAACATTTTCCAAAAATTTTTAAAATTTGAACGGATAATTTCCGTCCATCAAGATAAATAGGGGTAGCAACACCAAAAAAAATACTTACGGGTATACCCGCCCGCCCGCTTAGTTTAATATATTATTTGTTAAATAATTAATTCTATTAATTATGAAACTATTACTACTACTTCCTCCGTTCCATAATACTCGCTACATTTTCCATGTGGGGAAATTTCATATTACTTGCTACATTTCCTTTTTGAGTAAAAACTCAATCATCTAAAGTTAACATACTTCTATTTTTATCCTACTCTATATCTAATTACTCCTGTTGTTCTTTTTTATTTTTCAACAAATAATATTAAAAAATTCCAAAAAAACAACTTCCCACCTACTACTCATCATTGCACAGTAACTTCTTAATTTTTGTGTCCATGCAATGGTAGCAAGTATAAATTAGATTGGAGGAAGTATATGACTCATACCTAACTTTAGTAATTAGTACTCATACCTAACTTTAGTTTATTACTCTTGTAATAGCATTAGGGTTTGCTTCTTTTATCCTCTAAAGTTTCTAATTCTATTGTCTACTCCCCCGTCATATTTAATTTGCAGCATATTTCATTTTAGTTCGTCCCACTTAATTTGCATCATTTCTACTTTTGGATTATGGGTCACATCTTTCTTTTAATCTCATCCATACACTTTAACTCTCTTTAATTTCACACATGCAATTCATTCTCTCTCTTCATTTATTACCGTCATCCACCTTTTTCATAAAAAAAACATTCTCTTTGATGCAAATCGTACAGGGCAGAGAGAGCACATTTAATATTTTTAACCCTCAAATCACTCAAGCAGTTGACTATCAAAGTTCAAACAAGTAGCCGACTCCACCGTCTATATTCAAAATTCATGTAATTTGAGTATTTTGAGACTTTATACATATTTAGAATATTTTAGACCATGTCTTATATTTTAATTGGTATTAAATCTTAACTTTAATATGTTTTATATTTATAATTTTTATATAAGAAATACCGCCTACCCGCGAGTCCCACCGACTCCACCATCTATATTTAGTATTCATGTGATTTAAGTATTTTTAGACTTTATACATATTTAGAACATTTGAGTTCACGGGTAGAATTTTTAGGTACTGCCATGTCCGCTATCTGGTCAAGCTCGCCCATGAACAACTATAATCTCAATGTACAAATTATAAATATTAAATATTTATAATTTTTTATTATATATAATTAGATTATTTTTGACTTTCTAGATTACCTTGTCATTCATAGTTTGTTTTGTATGAGACCGTGTCACAATGAGTAATTAGTCTATTCTTTAATTGATTACTTTAAGATCGTAAGCGATCGATTTAAGGTTATAAGTAATTACTCTAAAACTATATTTAAGGTTATAAATAATTACTCTAAAACTATGAAAAGTGTTTATTTTGAAATTGTAAGTGATCACTTAAACGTTATAAGTAATCAATTTAAGATAAAAAGTGTATTTTAGACTAGCCCAATAGAAATGATCTCACCATAAGACTGTCTCATTTAAGAATTAGTGTTTCATGAAACGTAACGCTTTCCACCATTTAGACTACCTTCTTCACAACAACATATCAAGCAAGAAGAGATCCATGTCATGAACAAGATCAAAAGGGTACTTTTTGATTTTAGGTGGTCAAATAAGATCACATATAAAAGAGAAAGAGTATAAAAATTTTAAAATTTGGATAAGGGTAAAGTGGAAGAAGCAGGCGCAAGGATGTGAAAATCAGAAAATGTTAAGTTTAGCAAGGGTAAAATAATAAAACTTAACATACGTAAAATAAAAAGGAAAAAGCGTCAAGAAGTACCTAATAAAAAAAATATTTCAAAAAGGTACCTAATAAAAAAAATTTCCAAAAAATACCTAATAAAAATTTATTTTTTCAAAAGAGTACCAACTAACGGCTGGGGTTAATTTTTTCGTTATCTGTTTTTTGACCATTTTTAAGAAATACCTAATAAAAATTTTCTTTTCAAAAAAGTACCTAATAAAAATATTCTTTTCAAAAAAGCACCAAAAACACAACATAATTATCAAATACAAACACAAAATAATATATAACTCTAAGAACATCATGTCATCATCTATAAAAAAGTTCACACATCATCCAATACAAACACAACATAAGAACATCATCCAACACAAATCTAGAGCAAGTAACGGCTGGTGTTAAGTTGACCGTTTATTAAAAAAATTGGGAAATTGGAAAATATGCTAAACTAGTATAGACACCCGTGCAATGCACGAACTTTTTAATATAAATTAATATAAAAATAATAATTTTAGTTATTGATTTAAGCATATAGTGTAACCTTCTTTTCGGCAAGAGTCATATGAAGTGTTTTTCAATCCTCTTTGTTTTTAAATTTTCTATTTGTATAACTTTGGCCTTAACCTTCCAATTTCCCTTATCACTTTTTATTTCATGTATATAATTTTAAAATTTAAATCCATTATTAATTCAAAGATTAAAGTATATTCTATTATTAGTAGAAAAAATTTAGGCACAAAATCAGTATATTTAAAAAGTTAAAAATATCAGTTATAATTGAAAATAATTTTTAATGTTTCTAACTATTTCAGTCAATTTAAAGATTAGAGTATATTATTAGTTGTACTAATTTCTGCAAATAAATCAATATGTTTATTTAAAAATATAATCGAAATGAATCTTAATGTTTTCAATTCTCTTAGTCAATGTTTAGAGTATATTTTCATTATTACTTAAAATAATTTCTGTAAGCTATTGAATTCAATTATGGCAAGTGCTCCAATAGATTAATGATATATGGCAAGTATTCCAATAAAAAAATTCTATATGGCAAATGCTCTAAAATAATGACACATGGCTTTTCACAAGTCTTTTAATATATGTTATGATTATTACTTAAAATAATTTCTGTAAGCTATTGAATTCAATTATGGCAAGTGCTCCAATAGATTAATGATATATGGGCAAGTATTCCAATAAAAAAATTCTACATGACAAATGCTCTAAAATAATGACACATGGCTTTTCACAAGTCTTTTAATATATGTTATGATTATGATGATGTTATGATTATACAATAATTGGGAAATTTGAAAATATCAAACTACAAATCTTGCTTCAAAAGAAATCGCCTGTTTTAGCGGTGGGCATTTGGCGGGATTATTTTACCTAAGAAGGGCCACCTATCCTAGTCTGGTTTCTCTATTAGCTTTATAATAGATTATAGATAACACTATTTAGAACTTCAACTATCAGTTGAAATTTTTATTTGAATTTTTTAAATGATATCAAAGTCTAGTATGTTGTTAGACCTTTTTAACAACGCATTTGATCAAATCACTGGATATGAGGCCTTTAATTGAAAATTCGTTCCCAATAAAACTAATAACTTTTTGGTGGACTAAATATTCTAAGGACAATTATATGTGAGGGAAGACTGTATTCTGTATATCCCACATGGAGAGAAAGAAATGATTATACTCTCTCCGTTCTTTTAAGTTCTTCCACCTTACTATAACGGGTAGTTTCAAAAGTTCTTCCACTCTAAAATACATTTTATTTTTGAAAAGTTTTCATCCTACTCTTACCCCTTAAAACCTCACTTTCCTTACTTCACATTACTATTTAATTATTTTCTCTCTCATATTTCCAATACAATTATTACTTCACACTACAATTTACTTTCTCTGTTCCATTTTAGTTGCACCATTGGGTTTGGCACAATATTTAAGGGTTGTCAAATCAGTATGGCATAAGTAAGGATGATGTATGATTGATGGTGATATGTGGGGTAGAAATAATAAAAATTATTATAAATAGATAGTGGTTGTGACTTGTAGGTATATTAAATAATTAATGAAATGATGTATGATTAATGGTCATATGTGTTAGGAATAAAGTGAAGATAAAATAAGTAGATTATTTTTATTAAAAATAGTAATGTTGCAAGTAATATGAAACTTCTAAAAACGGTAAGTGTTGCAAGTAAAATGAAACAGAGGAAGTAATTATTTTTTCTTTTATACTTCCAATACAATCATTACTTTACACTACTATTTAATTAAAATAATACTCACTACAACTCAAAGATTCTATCTACCTTAATATTTGTGAAAAACCCAAAATAGAAGAATAACTAAGATCGGAGGGAGTACCACTTAATAAATTAAAAAGATTACTCTTAATTTTATCGATTGATTTTAGTCAAAAACCTAGCTTTTATTTTTTAATTTTTTTAAGTAAAACCTAGCTTTTAAGTGGTTACGAATTTTGAGAAATTATCAAATATATTCAACAAGATCCAAGTGTACCAAACACATCAATTCAAAAAAAAAAAAAAAAAAAGTGTACCAAACACATCCTACGTAGGACAACCATGTAGAAACAATGTTTGTTAAGGATGTCCCTTGCATCCTTTTTTTTTATTTCTTCATTGTTAATTAATTAAAAGAATTTATTTAATTTAAAATGTGAAGAATTTTCTCCCAATTCATTTCTCTATTTCCCTCCTTTCACCTATCAATATAAAAGAATGAGGAAAAAATAATTCTTTTATTTCTTCATCTTTTGTACCTCTTTTTTCTATTAAATTAAATAAATATTTGTATTTTTACTTAACAAGAAAATATTATGAAATGTGAAAATTGAGAAAACTCCTTCATCATCATTCATCATCATCCAACCCAGTGTACCCCGCTCATTGGAAAACTATGGGCAGGGTCTGGGGAGGGAAAGACGGCGGCAACTCATACCCATACAGGAGAGCGCGACCCAAACTGAGTCCCCCGGCTCGAGGAAGATAAAGATAATGTACCAGCCACCTGAGAGATCCAAACAACGCATAAAACAATACCACCAAAAAGGCCGAAAACAGAGATAGAGCATATTAAAACCAAGCATATTAAAACCAAGAAAACCAAAAGGGCAGAAGACATGGTCAAGCAAGAACTCAAGCGCCAAAACGACTCTAAGAAGACAAACAATGGTCTGAGACTTGGATAAGACGCCTCCAACATCCCCTATCCCTAGTCAGGTCCTCAGAGAGGTTTAACTCAAGCATGTCCGCTTTTATAGAACTCAAGCGCCAAAACGACTCTAAGAAGACAAACAATGGTCTGAGACTTGGATAAGACGCCTCCAACATCCTCTATCCCTAGTCAGGTCCTCAGAGAGGTTTAACTCAAGCATGTCCGCTTTTATTTGCTCTATCCATGTTCACTTTGGTCTCCCACGACTGATTTTCAAATTGCCCAAATATACTATCAAAACCATAAATGTTATCAAAAGAACTCTAAAATAACAAATCACAACTCTTAAAAGTTTTTTCAAATATTATAATTTTTCAGAATTTAATTTGATTACATGCCATAAAGTTGTCAATCTGACAAACTCCCAGTAAAAAAAATTAAACATAAGTTATAATATCTCATGATATATATCTAATAACTATAAAATTAATATTTGATTGAACTTCAAATAGTTGTCTAATATTCCAATGCATAACTTTATTATTTATAATTAGGTATACAAATAAGGCTTAAATAAATATTTTAATACAATTTTAGGGATTAATTAACTACTTTCACTTGAATTTTAGGATTATCACAAACAATCCAATCAATTAAATAAATTTATTGCTTATAATATCGATGCTTAGCTTCAAGTTTCTTTTATATTTGTGATATAATTTACTTTTAAATTGACCACATATATAAAGAAGTTGAATTATATGCCTATGATTTTAGGGACTTTCAAAAAATTTGCGAATTAATGAAATAATCAACTCTTTAAAATTGTAAAACTATCGAAATAATTTAGTTAAATATTCTATATATAGTTGTGTGATTTTGGTGAATAATAATTATGTGAAATTATTTACATTAGTTACCATACAAACTATGATGTATTATCTTTTTCTTAATAAATAATAGATACATTTTTTGGAAAATAATCTCACATAAAAAAAGAGTGTAGTTATTAAAAAACATAGGTATTTAATATTTTATATACAATTGTAAACTTTTTCAATTAAATTTTTTACATAAATTAACAAATTGACACACTCGTACATTACACAGTTCACTACAACAAATTTAGCTTTTTGCGACATTGGATTTAGTGGCATTTAAAAAATGCCACTAATTCATATTTTTAGTATAATAATTATTATTTTTTATTTTAAATTCCACCATAAAAGTGCTTTAGCGACACTTAATATAGTCTTTAGTGGCATATGTAATTGTCACTATAGTCTATAGTGACATTTGTGAGAAATGTCACTAGATCCTATGTCGCTAAAAGCTTTAGTGTGACTTTTTTATATGCTGCTAAAGGGTCTAATAAATGTCACTAAATCCTATGTATACACTATAAGAAATTTGAAATGGCGACATTTAAATTAAATGTCGCTAAATATATGCCACTAAAATCAAATTATGTTGTAGTGGTTTCACTACTAGTACTACTATAAAAGAAATATCAAAACTCTAAAACAATATCCTCTAAGATTAATTATCTAATATTATTATTGATCAATTTATAAAACTTCAATATACTTAAAAGCATAAATGGGACAAGAAATTTTAAAAACTACTCTTATAAGAGTAAGATTAATAAATAAATAATACTTGTTCTATCTTTTTAATTTTGCTACGTAATAAAAAATAGTCCGTCTTATGTGATCATCTCACTCTCACAGTGAGACGACCTCAAAAGAAGAAGTTAATAAGCTAAAGTTTTAATTAGTGGGCTATTTAACTCAATTATGAGGTATGTCTCTTGGTGAGACCTCTCATACAAGAATTTGTGATAAAAAAACCTTATTTTAATTTCCACAATTTGGCCAAATAAAAAAGATAGAATAGTATTTGGATTTTCATAAATTCTTGTATGATTCGGTCTCACCGTCAGATATGCCTCATACTTGGGTTAAATAGCCCAATAATAAAAACTTTTAACTTATGGACTTCTTATTTTGAAATCATCTTACCGTAAAATAAACAATCTCATACAAAATTTACTGCTTGGATGTTCTTTAAGAATAAAAGTGAAGGACATGCATACACAAAAGCTAGTCATTTTATGTTTAATTTCCTTGACTTTTCGGCCATTTTGTCTAAATTTATAATGTGAGTGTTACAAAGTCACAATTTCACATACAACATACTCATATCATCCATATAATTTTAGTGGCTTTCAATTTTTTATAACTAGGTCATTATACACAGACCACACACATCAAAATTTTCAACAATCACAATAAATACACTATGTTCACCGTTAAACGTTAATCACACAAATTTCTACAATCTCATAATTGTAACCACATAATAATCTTTCTGTTCTTTTTTATCTTTTCATTTGAAATTTGAAAAGAAATCAAGATAAATTATAATTACAAAGTAGAAGTACATATGAGAATTGAGTAAAATAATATAAAAAATAAAGATAAATAATATATTTGTGATTTCTCCATTGAACATGTCACCATCAGTAGCAAATATTTTAAAACGAAGGAAGTAGTAGTCAACACAATGAGTTTCATTCTTGATTGTTTTTGAGATTTTTAGGATTCCCAAAAAGATAAATAATATATTTGTGATGATAGAACAATCATCGGTCTAATACGCATCGACGAATGCATAGAGAGATTTTTAGTGGAAACTAGAGAGTCAATGTGTAGCTGTAGACCGAGGTCATTCGATAGTTTTTTGAGATATCTTAGGATATGATTCGAACTAGTGTTTATTGACTATAAACCTTATGTTAAGGCGAATTAAGGACAAATATTCTAGGCTAGCTTCAAACTAGTAAATTTGATGTATTTAGGTTGATAAGTGAAGCATCAAGCATAGCTTATTTTTCCGTCATCAACCATATGCCACTATACCAATGTCGCAAAAAGTTAAATTTGTTGTGGTGCCTCTTCCAAAGAATTCCAGTATAATTTTTCCGTCATCTTTCAATCTTACGCAGACTCTGTTTTCGAGTGAGATGTTGGCTAGACTTGATAATAGTGATGGTATTCTCCACAATAAAAAGGTAACTATAACAAATTTTGTATTGTCCAAGTAGTAGAGTAGTAGAATATTATCAACCTACCATAGTCCATTTCCCACCTACCATCTTTTTAGTCGTCTTGTATGACCACTAATCAACAAACCAAACAATACCCACCAAACCTTATCAATTCATCATCAAAAACTAACTATAAATAATAAAACCCACTAACCATTTTATGTTTAAAAATCACTTTTTAAGTTCTACTAAATAATAAACATATACCAAACATGAAATTCTCTTTTTCTATTCTCATACCAATACTTACCTTATTTTTGGTCTTATCTAATGTAAGAGCCTCAAATTCAGCCATTGATAACTTTCTTCAATGTATTCCTCGTTATACAAATGCTTTGTACCCAATCTTAAATGCTATGTACACCCATGAAAACGCTCCGTCGTTGTCGTTTTTACAATTTTACATTGGTGATCGTCGACTTAACGACACGAGTACCACGTCCAATTCTTTAGAAACATTGGAAGTGAACTACGTTCAAGCTATTATTGTTTGTGCGAGAGTTAGTGGTTTACAAATCACGACTAAAAGTGAAGGTCGTCATAGTGATTTTGAAGGTGTGTCTTATGTGTCGGATGTTCCTTTAATTATTGTTTAAATTGTTGTTTTAAGGAAATATAAAAGACAGGATGTGATTTGGTTTTTAAGTGTAAATTAAATAGCCAAATACGTTCAAATTTTTTTGTTACTTTGCCGAGAATATATTGTAAATAGTCATCTTCACCTTAATTTGGATGATTAAATATCGAAATTGTTCATTTCTTAATTTTTGTAACCCTCATATTGATAAATGATCAATTAATTTTAATATCTACACTATTATGATTATATGTCTTTTTGTTCTTGTAAATTTTAGTTTTTAAGTGTATAATTATAACTGCTTAATTTAGCGTATCTTGTATCAGACCGTCTGACTATGACATGGATGATGGATCTATACAAGCAGCTTAATTAATGTCTTTTTATATAACAATAAATTAAGTAAATGAAATGGGTAATTTTTGTCCATTTTTTCAAAATTAAATATTAGATCAGCTCATATTAAGTCGTATCACAATGAGAAAGATTTAATACATAATTATCTATTTAATTTTGTAATCTTAACTAACTCAAGATTGCAAGACATTTTTCTATAGTGGATACTTGGTTGTTTAAACTAGAACGAGTTATTAGAAGCTAAGAGTACCAAGAACAATGGTAGGAAGCTTCTTATCCTAATTATTGGAGTAATATAAAATATTATGAGGTCTCAACCATCAATTTAGGTTTTTGGTTGATGGTTCCTTGATATGGCAGGTATCAGAAGCCAACGTGACAAGAAGTTATGGGTTCGAATCTCAATAACCTCTCATTTAAAATAAATATTTAGCGTCAGGTATAAAGAGAGTCTGTGCTGCATCCACACTTCTAGCTCAATGAGCTCTCGTGTGAAAGGGCATATTAGAGTATATAACATATTCCGGGGCCTCAACCATCAGCTTAAACTTTTGATTGAGATGGTTTCTTTTACCGGAATACTTAAATCCAACAAAAGTTAATGAGAATTAAATTATAAGTAAATAATGTAACGTCAAAAACCACAAAATTTACAAGTTTCATCCAATCAGACCATCGTTCTCCTTACTGGTGGTTTGCCATGATTGACTATAGACACTTTAGTTTGGAGCTCAAACTATGAACCCATATAAGAATTATATTAGAGTATATAACATATCTTGGGGCCTCAACCATCAGCTTAAGCTTTTGGTTGAGTTGGTTCCTGGTATCAGAGGCCAGTGTGACAAGAGGTCACAGGTTCGAATCTCAACCACCCCTTATTTAAAAGTGGAATAGTTAGCACCAGGTATGAGGAGGGCCGATATTGCATCCACACTTCGTGTGAGGGGGCGTGTTAGAGTATATTTCATAACATATCTTGGGCCTCAACCATCAGCTTAAGCTTTTGGTTGAGTTGGTTTTTTCACAAATTATACTTAGATATTAGAGCAGGATTTGTATTTGGTCTAGAATTAAAATGAGTGTGAACTGTTAGAGTATATAACATATTCTGGGGCCTCAACCATCAGCTTAAGCTGATAATTGAGGCTCCAAGATATGTTATATATTCTAACATGAACTAGGCTATGCATTATGACCTTTAACATACTAGAAAGTAGCTAAGGACCCGCACAAAGCATTAACACAATTAGGGTACCGGCGGTTGAGTTTGGTCTGGTTTGATACTAAAATCAAATTTAATTAAAATTTTTGATCTTGAAAATTTTTTAAATCGAATTAGACCGTTTAAACCTCTAGATTAGATCGAGCCATACCGTACCGTTCAACAATATGATCCATGTTTTGTTAGTTTTCTAAATTAATATATTTGTTTATGCAAATATTTCGCAATTATACTCACCAATATAATAATGCAAATTAGTTAATTGAATCAATATAATTCTAGTGCATATTACCAATAACAAAACTACTTTTCGATATAGATTGTGACCTATTTTTTGAAATATACAAACTACTCATTTTATAATCATAATATGATTTGCAATTTGGGCTAGTTTGAAAATTAAAAAAAAAAAATTCTAAATCAAATTGTAATTTTTTTTGAAAAAATCAGACCAAACTCTTTAGATTGTATAGACTATAGAACATAGAAATGCAAACTCAATACAAGAAAATCGCATATCATATGGATGTATAGAACATAACCAAAACTGATGGGGTAATTAAACCGAGAAAGTTGACAGAATTAAGGAAAATAAATCTAGTATCACAAAATCTCACAAGAGACGGTCTATAGGAAAGACCATAAAATTGGGCCAGCCCATTTTCCTTAACTGATTTTTTTTATTATAATATCAATTATATTATGTTATAATCCTAAATGTAAGGTATTATAACCTCGAATATACTATTCTATAACCCCAAATATAAGTTATTATAACCCCAAATAATTTATTATAACCCCAAATATACTATGTTATATTTTGGGCTGGGCTTCATGAAATATAGAAGCTGTAATTCGCAAAAATAAAAACATTAAAGTTCATCACCATCATCATCATCATACCCAGTGTTCCCGCACATAGATGAATCTATGGTCAGGGTCTGGAGAAAAAAAAATATAATTCGTAACATCACTAAACATTAAAAATATAATTCACAACTTTTTTTCACAATATTATACTATAAATAAATGGAAGAGACAAACACATTCACGGGTATATAATCACCATAATACACAACATCCTATCTTGCTAACACATAAATTGTCCGCTAAACATAATAGTTTACATAGCTAAAATTGTTCAATAAAATACATTCATACAAAATATTTCGTCACTTTTGTGATTTTAAGGAAAAACGTTAAGATGACATTAACCATATTGGTTTAATATAAAGTCATAGTTGTAACTTTTAAGTTGCAAATTTTTTAAATGTGAGTGTGAATATTAAAACAATTAAAATTGACTATCATTGATTGATTAACAAATAACTTTATATAAACATGCACATTTGACATTACCGGCGCGTTTTGGTTAGTGGTGCTAAATGGTGGTAATGAGAATGATTTATAGTGTAAAATTCCATCAAAAAATTCATGTCATTCCCATGGTAATGAAACTTTGATCATAAAAAAGTTTTTTTACTCACAAATTTCCATTACCATCTAATAACATCTCTCCCATTGGTAATGCATTGGAATGAATTTTGTGAACAAAATAAGATGATTGGAGGTTGTCATACATGGCAATCAAGGAAGCCAAGAGATTTTTCCACCCAAATTACACTAATTTTTCATTCTCATTACCATGGTTTATTACCATCTACTAAACGGGCCGTACTAGTAGTAACCTATTCCCAACTACTTCTCCGCGTTCTAGGGTACTTGCTATATTTGATTTTTTACGCAATTATTAATGTGTTATATTGATTATTTTTGGTTGAAACAAGTACTTATTCACTTATTTCCCGACACATAAAGCGGAAAAGAAATTTAACATCATTTTTACCTTTCATAATGATGATTTTTTAAAAAACGGAAGTCGCAATTACCCTTATGTAATAACTCTTTAGAAAATCCGGTCGGAACACCCTTACTTATGGGTAATCGCGAATATGTTGCTTCGGAAAATTAAATACGCGAATAAATTCATGTTTCGACCAGATTTTCGAAAGACTTATCCCATACGAATAATTGCGACATCTAACTTTTGAAAAAAATATCATTATTATAGGTAAAAATGACGTTAAATATCCTTTTCGGTTTACGTTTTGGAAAATAGACAAATAAGTACTTGTTTCGACCGGATTTTCGAAAGAATTGCCCCATAAGGATAATCATGACGTTGGTTTTTTAGAAAAAACATCGTTATGATAGGTAAAAATGACGTTGAATGTCTTTTTTTTTATTTTGTTAATTTATGTGTTTTAATTTTAAATTATTTAAAAATACGAGGACTAATGAGATATTGTAAAATAGACAACTTAACCTTTCAAATCGGTCAAACACTCTAAGTTCACGATCAACTAACATTTTTCATTAAGTGGTAGTTATTTGTAAAGAAATATATTAGATTAGGTAGTTTTTACAAAAAAAATTACATAAGGTAGTTTTTGCAAATCATAAACTATATTAATTTTGATGAATAGTGTAGAAAATTAGAGTGAATATGAAGTGCCATTTGTAAGTATTTTATTGGCCAACATTATAAGAGTATATATGGCAGAAATATTAATTAAATAATTTACAATTCAGTGAATGATAATCTTTTTCAAAAAAAAAAGTTTGATTCATATAAATGGCAAGAATAATTGGCTAGGGATTCATATAAATGGCAGAAATATTTTATTGAATTCAATCTCAAAGAATTATTATTCCAACCTATCTCTTCCGATTCTACCATTTCTGTCATATTCCTTTTACGAAACAAAAAATTAGGAAACATTTCACCTGTAACTTCATTTTTTATCGTTGAGAAAAAGAATTTATTGATTGAGATTGTAGTTTGATGATTTATTTGATCATTGCGCTCCAAATAAACTGTAATTTCATGAGGTATTAATTCATACAAATCAGGGTTTATTTCAATCGGAAATGAACCGCAATCTGATTCTGTTTGACCATTTAAGAATTTCACTCTAACAAGAGTACTTACAAAATTAATCGACGCCATTAGAACTATTCTTAATTCAAACTCAAAAGGTAATAAAGAAGGGTTTTTAGGATTGAATAGCTAATTGTAAAAAAATTTTTTAGGGGGTTTTATATTTATTTTCAGAAAATAATGAGGGAGAATTATTATTGGGAAGTATATGTTGTTTAAGGGAATTGATAGCCAATTATATAGCCTGCCTGTAGGGTTTTATATATTTTTTTAAGAGAAAAAAAAAGGAGAATTATTCGGAAATAGGGTTTTAGTAGTACAAAAACAAAGGGTAGTTTTGATATTTTCAGAGTATTATTCGGAAAATATTGTATGTTATCAAATTAAAAAAAAAAAGATTTTTATTTGTTCCATATTTAGTGGGCGCGCGGTTATCAATAGAAATTGTAGGAAGTAGTTACCACTTACTAGTTATCATGGATCAGCAGCGGTTATTATCACGTTATTATAGGGACCTTCTCCAGCATGATCTAAATTTACTTAAGCCCGGCCCATTTAAAGCCCATATTAATTTTAAAGGACCTTATCCAGCATGATCTAAATTTGCTTAAGCCCGGCCCGACCTTTATACGGTCCACAGTTTTTGTGACACTTATTCTTTAAATTTCTGTGACTATTATTCTTTTAATTTTTGTGACACTTATTCAACAAAATTTTTGTGACACTTATTCTTAAAATTATTGTGACACTTATTTTTTAAACTGTGTGACACTTAGTCTTTAAATTTTATGACACTTATTCTTAAAATTTTTTGAAACTTATTCTTAAAAATTTTTGTGACACATTTTCTTTAAACTTTGTGAGACTTTTTCTTTAAACTTTGTGGCACTTAATTATAAAATTTTTATGACACTTTTTCTTTAAACTTTGAGACACTTATTTATAAAATTTTTATGACACTTATTCTGTGACACTTATTTATAAAATTTTTGTAACACTTTTTCTTTAAACTTTGTGACACTTATTTATAAATTTTTTGTGACACTTTTTCTATAAACTTTGTGACACTTATGTATTATATTTTTTTGACACTTTTTCTTTAAACTTCGTGACACTTATATATAAAATTTTTGTTACACTTTTTCTTTAAACTTTGTGACACTTATTTGTAAAATTTTTGACACTTTTTTTTAAAATTTTGTGACACTTATTTCTAAGATTTTTATGACACTTTTTCTTTAAACATTGTGACACTTATTTATAAAACTTTTGTGACACTTTTTCTTTAAACTTTGTGATTTTTATTTATAAAATTTTTGTGACACTTTTTATTTAAACTTTGTGACACTTATGTATAAAATTTTTGTGACACTTTCTCTTTAAACTTTGTGACTCTTTTTTATAAAATATTTCTGACACTTTTTATTCTAACTTTGTGACACTTATCATACAATTATTGTGACACTTTTTCTTTTAACTTTGTGACACTTATTAAGAATATTTTTGTGACACTTTTTTTGTAAACTTTGTGACACTTATTTATAAAATTTTTGTGACACTTTTTCATTAAACTTTGTGACACTTATTTATAAATTTTTTGTGACACTTTTTCTTTAAACTTTGTGACACTTATTTATAAAATTTTTATGACACTTATTCAGTTATTCTGTGAAACTTATTTATAAAATTTTTGTGACACTTTTTCTTTAAACTTTGTGACACTTATTTATAAATTTTTTGTGACACTTTTTCTATAAAATTTGTGACACTTATGTATTATATTTTTTTCACACTTTTTCTGTAAACTTTGTGACACTTATTTATAAAATTTTGTGACACTTATAAGACTTTTTCTTTAAACATTGTGACATTTATTTACAAAACTTTTGTGACACTTTTTCTTTAAACTTTGTGATTTGTATTTATAAAATTTTTGTGACACTTTTTCTTTAAACTTTGTGACACTTATGTATAATTTTTTTGTGACACTTTTTCTTTAAACTTTGTGACTTTTTTTTATAAAATTTTTCTGACACTTTCTCTTCTAACTTTGTGACACTTATTTATAAAATTAATGTGACACTTTTTTTTTTAACTTTGTGACACTTATTTAGAATATTTTTGTGACACTTTTCTATAAACTTTGTGACACATATTTATAAAATTTTTGTGACACTTTTTCATTAAACTTTGTGACACTTATTTATAAATTTTTTGTGACGTTTATATATAAAATTTTTGTTACACTTTTTTTCTTTAAACTTTGTGACACTTATTTGAAAAATTTTTGTGACACTTTTTCTTTAGATTTTGTGACACTTATTTATAAAATTTTTATGACACTTATTCTGTAAACTTTATGACATTTAGTTACAAAATTTTTGTGACACTTTTTCTTTAAACTTTGTGACAATTATTTATAAATATTTTGTGACACTTTTTCTTTAAACTTTGTGACACTTATGTATAAAATTTTTTAGACACTTTTTCTTTAAACTTTGTGACACTTATATATCAAATTTTTGTGACACTTTTTCTTAAAACATTGTGGTACTTATTTATAAAACTTTTGTGACACTTTTTCTTTAAAGTTTGTGACATTTATTTATAAAATTTTTGTGACACTTTTTCTATAAACTTTGTGACACTTTTGTATAAAACTTTTCTGACACTTTTTCTTTAAACTTTGTGACTCTTATTTTTAAAATTATTGTGACACTTTTTCTTTTAACTTTGTGACACTTATTTAGAATATTTTTGTGACACTTTTTATATAACTTTGAGATAGTTATTTCTAAAATTTTTGTGACAGTTTTTCTTTAAAGTTTGTGACACTTATTTATTAAATTTTTGTGACACTTTTTCTTTAAACTTTGTGACACTAATTCTTAAAATTTTTTGAAACTTGTTCTTAAAAATTTTTGTGACACTTTTTTGTTAAACTTTGTGACACTTATTTGTAAAATTTTTGTGACTCTTTTTCTTTAAACTTTGTGACACTTATTTATAAAATTTTTGTGACAATTTATCTTTAAACTTTGTGACACTTATTCTTAACATTTTTTTAATCTGGTTCTTAAAAATTTTTGTGACACTTTTTCTTTGAACTTTGTGACACTTATGTATAAAAAATTTTTGACACTTTTTCTTTGAACTTTCTTGACACTTATATATAAAATTTTTTTAAACTTGTTTTTAAATATTTTTGTGACACTTTGTCATTAAACTTTGTGACACTTATTTATAAAATTTTTGTGACACTTTTTCTTTAAATTGTGACATTTATTTATTAAACTTTTGTCACACTTTTTCTTTAATCTTTGTGACTCTTATTTATAAAATTTTTATGACATTTTTTCTTTAAACTTTGAGACACTTATTTATAAAATTTTTATGACACTTATTCTTTATATTTTGTGACACTTATTTATCAAATTTTTGTGACACTTTTTTTTAAATTTTGTGACACTTATTCTTAACATTTTTCAAATCTTGTTCTTAAAAATTTTTGTGACACTTTTTCTTTAAACTTTGTGGCACTTTCGTATAAAATTTTTGTGACACTTTTTCTTTAAACTTTGTGACGTATAAAATTTTTTTGACACTTTTACTTTAAACTTGTGACACTTATTATTAAAAATTTTTTAAACTTGTTCTTAAAAATTTTTATGACACTTTTACATTAAACTTTGTGATACTTATAAAATTTTTGTGACACTTTTTCTTTAAACTTTGTGCAATTATGTATAAAAATTTTTTTCACATTTTTTTTTAAACTTTGTGACACTTATATATAAAATTTTTGTTACACTTTTTCTTTTAACTTTGTGACACTTATTTGTAGAATTTTTGTAACACTTTTTCTTTAAATTTTGTGACACTTATTTATAAAATTTTTGTGACACTTTTTCTTAAAACTTTGTGACTCTTATTTTAAAAATTTTTGTGACACTTTTTCTTCTAACTTTGTCACTACACATTTCTCATTAACTTTATCAATAAAATTTATTTCTTAATTTGTATGTAGATTTTTTTCGGAAACTTCATAAGGAAACGAAAAAGGTATTTAATATGGTTATGTTAAGATACTATTTTATATTGTTTAGTGGTATCAAAACGATTTTATAGCTTTAGGAATAATAGTGCTTTTGATATTACAGGCCTACAACTATTTACTAGTATCATTTTACCTAATAATACTTTACAAAACTAATCAAATCGTGAATATCAAACGACTACCATTATAATTATAATATAGTAGTATAAAAACTCGTGTAATACACAAATTAAATGGAAATGCAAATACATGCTATCAGTACAAAAGTAATATAATATTAAATTCTTATAAAAGAGATCGTATTTTAGAATATATAGTGCCTTTATTTAAAAAAAATATGGTTCTTAATAATTATTAATTAAAGCTCTCATACTTTTTACGGCAAATATGAGAAATTTTCTTTTAATGTAATCATAATGAGTATTTGTCATCCTCAAAACATTTTTTGATTATCATGTAACTTTGTTTAATGTCTTGATGAAATTTTTTGAAATTAAAATCTAAAGGAAGAAACTTTATTAATTTGTTTATACTATAGATAAAAAACAAATATATTTTAAGAAACTCTAATTTGAAATTTATGTAGCTTTTAAATTCAAAAATATATTATTTCAAGCAAATTTATAAAAACATATTTCTTGTGAGAAGTACAACTCAAATATTAAGGAATAATTTGATTTCGATTTTGGTTAAAAAAAATTATATGGCAAATCAATATGGGAATGACACGTGGAATTTCACATTCTTTTTATTGTATTGTATGATTAAATTGTATGATTAAATTGTATGATATGATGATTGATTTACAATCAAGGTATCAATTTAACCAAAGGCTTAAAGTGATTATTCACACCTAAGATATATTATATGCTCCAACAAATATAGAAGATAAGTTATATGTTCATATGAGACCTTACTAAATTCGTCTTAATGTATATATTTTTAATTACAATATGTATAAAATAATTTTTTAAATATATATATATTGAGATGTTAAAGCTTTAAAAGTATTTTAAAAATTACGAGACGAGATAAATTTAAAGAGGAAACACAGCTTTGAGGTACACAAGTGTCTAGGGCACGTGAAATTTCTTGATGTTGCTTATGTTTGTTTTTTAGTGTCCATTGAACTTATTCCTATTTTATTTATTTACTGCTCGTAATATAATGTACGTTTTGTAGTCAGATTAGGTTTAGTAATTCTTGGAAAAATATCAGATCTACCTCAAAAATTAATAGGTATGGTCTATGGTCAGAAGTTTATGTACTATTTAGTGTTCGTATATATATAGTTTAATACTCCCTCCGAATTATAATTATTGTTTCATTTTTTTTATTGTATAATAAGTTCTCTTCAAATGTCCTATTCTTATTTTTGATCATAATTTTTTACTTAAGTATTTCATGTTCACATCAGTAATAACTAAAATATTCTCACTTTATTACTTATAATACCCTAAATATCACCTTTATAATTAATTTAATCAATTAAAATACCCCAACTGCTATCTTTTTGATGGACACCATCCCACTCTTAATATTCCTGGGGCCTCAACTATCAGCTTAAGCTTTTGGTTGAGATGGTTTCTTGGCATGGTATTAGAGCCAGTGTGACAAGAGGTCACAGGTTCGAATCTCAACCAACCCTCATTTAAAGTGGAATATTAAGCACCAGGTATGAGGAGGGTCTGTGTTGCATCCACACTTCTATCCTAAAGGGCTCTCGTGTGAGAGGGTGTTTTGGGGCTTCAACCATCAGTTTAAACTTTTGGTTGAGATGATCTGTGTCCAACTAAATGGGACAATAAATATGATCAATTGGAGGGAGTATTATATTATGTGATCTTAAGGAAATTACAGTACCTTAATTTAGTGTTCTTAACTTTTAAATTTTTTATAATTTAATTTTGTATTTACTATTTAATTTTTTATTTAAAATGACTTGTTATATAGGTAAAAGGTTATTTTAGCGTATTTTAGCAAACACTTATGGTTGAAATTATGCACAAAAATTGAAATTATTATAAAAAAAATAGTAAAAATGGGATATTCAAAGTATGTAATTTTTCCTAAAACATACGTACCTGTTGTTACTTCTATAATGAATTGTAGCTTTCGAAGTACTTTTAGTTTAGTCATGATTCATTAGGGTTTGTTATAAGCGTTAGAGTATATTCTAACCTTAAGCTTTTAGTTGAATTGGTTTTTTAACATAGTACTTCATTAAAAGTCAATGTGACAAAAAATCATGCGTTCAAATCTCAATCACCCCTCATTTAAAGTGAAATATTCAGCACCAATGCACATCGACACTTCTAGCTTAATGTACTTTCGTGTGAGGAGGCGTATTAGAGTATATAACAATGGGGCCTCAATCATAAGTTTAAACCTTTGGTTGAACTGCTTCCTTGTTGGTTATAATAAAATTTAACATATTCAGTTGTACAGAGTCCTTAAAAATTGAAATCCTTAATATTAAATTACGTAATGTATGTTATAGGTTTAAATATATAAAATTATTAGAAAAATTGTTAGAAATGTGACTTTAATTTTATAAATCAACCATATAAAATAAAGTTACAAGTTTGTAGTAGAAAACCAAATTACATATGACAAGTTCAAACCTTTGCTTAACATACACCAAATGTAGATTACATCATCGGGAATCACCATATATCGAACAAAGTAACAAGAAGATTTTGTTGGATCTTGATATCAATTCTAGGCGAGATGCTCTTTCCTAAAACATCATTTCCTCCCTACTACGGTGCTTGGGAATCAACCGGAAATATGTTTTGAGATACAAAGAATTACACCAATTTCCTAGCACAAGGATATTGGAATGACATAAAAGTAACTTAAATGGTAAGAAATATGGAAATACACAATCAAGGATTGCATGTTCTTGATTGAAATGCTTAAGAGAAGAAAATCAGAAAAATAGATGTTCTAAAATATATCTAAACAACACACAAGCATTCTATATTTATAGAATAGCTCACACCATTTCATGAAACAAGATGTTGCTTCATGAAACGCTAGGTTGATCCGTGAAACACGAGATCGATTCATGAACCGATATCGCTCTTCACTCAACCCATATAACCCAAGGAACATGACTAATATTAACCATATTAATCATAGGAAGTTATAATATAACCACCAAAATGAACCAAATCAAAGCACGAAACAAGTCCGGAAAAAACAAGCTAGTCGCGGGCCGCGCGTTTGGTCGCGGGCCGCGACCTCAAGGAAAAAATTTTCCAGAATCTTTTTTCCACATATTCGCGAGCCGCGATCTGGTATACGTGCCATGACTTATATGTTTTGACTAAAACATATATTTTACAACCTTGGGATTATATACTTTAATTTAATTAAATTATTTATTTAATTTAATTAATTAAATCATTTCCGATGTCCACTATACACTCTAAATTCCAACAATCCTCCCCCATTTAGAGTGTATAATCATTTTCTTCTTTAGCAAACCATAATGACCAACCCATTTCATGCATCAATGTCAATGTTCCTACGAATTGAATTGACACCTAGTACCACGCATCTTTACAATTGATCATATCCCTTAATGTCCCTACGGATTGAATTAAGCAGATATATCCAACCAATTGAAGGAGTAGTACACACGAAATAATTCATTACTTTCATGTCCTTGACACGTTAAAGGCCCTGTGTCCATATCTGTTCATAAGTTCATTGAAATCATAAGTATGCCCCTTGATTTCTTTAAGACGGCCAAATCTTGAACTTATATAGGTAGTTTCTCCCTAATATACCATGCTTTCGTGAATAAAGCACTCAATCTAGAGATCTTCATAACTCTAGAAATGGAGACTTCGAGGAACGACTCTACTACCGCGTTTGTCAACATCACGAATAAAGCAACTTAGGATCACTTAAGTATTGCTTTCCAACATCTGATGAGCGATCAATCCACATTGAATTCGAGACTAGATGTTTCTTCTAGCGTCGAATTGGGTCTCACTCATGGTGTTGAAGAATGGGCATGTACCAATTTCATTAAACCATGAAATTCCTAGACTTTGTAAGAATACTTTGTCTAGCTTTGAACTTTGTTCACATAGTCAAGAAATGTGATCCCTTCTTTGATAAGCCCTAATTTTCGGCTTTGCCTCAATTAGATGTCATAGCATTATCAAAGTTACACTCGACTATCAATACTTTATACAAGCCACTTATCAATCAAACTAGATTGTTTTTGTGCACAACTTTGGCTTAAACATCACAAAGATGAGTATTTTAAACTATACAGTTTACATATTTGTCTAAATCTTGACAAATAACATTAATATCATAGTAGAATAAGTTAAAACTTTGTTTGTACTTGGGTGATCAAAACTTGGTATACCTCCCCCACAAACACATATACTTTGATGATTTGATCAATATAGAGAATGGCCAATTCACTAAAGATCAAACTCATACTTGAGTACCTCTTCAAACTTGAAGAACTTCTACTATAAGATTAATTAAATCCATGGTACAACATAAACATTTTGGACTATTCAAATAATTTCCTAATAAAGGAACTTTAAGTTGTAAGTAAAACTTTACTTGACAACTATAAAACAATTTGAATCTTGTATAAGTTAAAATTACATCCAATTTTATAATCTTTCCAAATATCTAGGAAATAATTACAATTGGAAGACATGAGGGAAAACTTGGACTTTACTTTAAGTATAATAAAATACTTATATTTCTTAGTCCTTTAAATTTTATGTAAAAATTAATTTAACATTTACCTCCCCCATTTCCTTCATAGGAGGAATATGACATACTATTTTGTCATCTTAACCTATACAATTATATTCCAAAACAAATATATCATAATTTATAAAAATATATGATATAACATACCATATGAAAATACAAACAATTATTTAACCATTGTATTTTCGGTAAACTTATTGAAATAATTCAATAATATTATCATATTAAGTATAATACCACTTAATAAATCTTGAACATTAATACATGCTCATCAATCTTCATATATAATATGAAAATCTATCTATAACATACTGTTATACTTGCATGGAGATTAAGTTACTAAACTTCAAACATTATTCCCATGATGAACACATCATTACTTACTTTCTTTTAGAAAGCTTAAACTTATATGATACTTAAGTATCAAAACATAATCTTGGGTAAATCTTCATATTAGAAATATGAATACAAGATATTAAAAACTTTTTAACTTATATTTTCCTCTTTTAGAAATACATGTTTTATCAAAAGATTAGCAAGTCAATCTATTAAAGATCAAAATATCATAATCACTTATTTGTACAAATTAAACTTGTAGGTATTCAAACCTATCTATCATTGAAAATTAAATTTCCAAACAAATATTGCATCACTTTGTATTATAATCAAATATCATTGATATATAATATCTCTTGTTCTAATAAATAGAACTCATAGTACATGTTATAAATAACATAATCTATATAGATGCATCCTTATTTTGAACCTTGAGATAATTCAAAATAAATATCCTTTGTACCAAAATGATTAAGATTTTTCTATAAAACAAATACTTTAAACCAAAGAAAACATTTAATATCAACTTTAACTTAAATAGTTAAATCCTTCTTTATTGTCACACCAAATATATTTAGGCGTTATCCGACAACATAAGATACCTAAACATACCCATTAACCGGAATAAAACTTATTTAGTACTTTTCTCCAAAATAAATATTAGTATAAAACTTCCATATACTCATGCAAATAATGCATATCTTGAAAATCAAAATAATAACACATTATGGAATTTTAATTACCATAATAAAACTTAAAGCGTTGACACATACTCTAGATTAAGAGTAACATATGAATTTCAATTAATACATTAATCAATGTAATAACAAATAAATTCATATCTTGCTTTACTTAGCAAATCAACATTTATTCCATATAAGATTAAACCATCATATATATCTAAATGAACTAGACAAACTTGTCTTTATCATTTATTTGATATATAAAATCACTTATATAAAACCATTAAACTCCTTTTATTTATTTAACATTATGGAATTTATTAACCTCCATAACAAACAACTTTAATAAATAAAAATTCCGAGTTTAAAATAATGTTGACAACTTTCAACCTTTATTTAATAACATTATTAGATTTTCAAATTTTGTTTAATCATCACTTTTACATTAAAATTATTTTTAATGAATCTTTGATGATAAACCTTTAAATTTATTCATGTCATAAACTTTATACCCATTTCCAATATTAATAAATTAATAACCTTGGGTAAAAGTATACATATGACAACCCCATATAAAAATTATATGTCCAAATTTAAACAACATTGGTAATAAACCAATCAAAGAATATATCATAAAGACTAACTTGAATCATGCACAAACACATAGAAATAATTCTACACATGCATGGACAAAAATGCAACATGAATTTTTGTTAAGAACAACATTGCAATAATATACTTTATACTTTAATTAACTTCATTGTTAATCAAACATGGATCATGCAACCTTTTAAAAAACAATTCACTCAAAAGGTGAAACATACATCAATAACAAAACATTATTGAACTTGGTCAAAAGATAACCACACATAACAAACACATAATGTTCAACTTATATGACAAAATTATCTTGTCATACAAAACATGCAAAGACCCAAAACTTAACATATTACCATGAATAACTATTAAAGCAATTATATTCAATTTGATAATAACACTTATCATCTTTTATAATAGAACAAGACATGATATATATATAAAATAAGATATACATGTCAAAAAAAAATATGTCAAAACATGACCATGAAATTATCATCTTATCATGCATAAAACAAAACTTGTAAACACAAAAGATAGCAAACATTATCCATCTTTGATGATAATTTTAATCATCATAAAAATCATGGTAAGTTACTTATACTTCCAACCATCAAATTTCTTTGATAAATAAAATGGAGTATCATCATTTACACCAAATGATAACCATGATCAAATAACCATGATCACATACTTTACCAAATTTCATGGATATAAGAACTTGATTAAACATGTAACATATTGTACATCCCTATCATCATAAAAATAATAACCATATGAAATTAACATAGAGAACTTACATACTTGAGAAATATCATCTCTACCATATAATTATGTCCATCTCTCTTACATAACTTGATCGAGTTAGAAACAACGCAACTCTTCATGAAACAACGCAACTTTTCATGAAACAACGCAACTTTTCATGAAACAACGCATCTTTTCATGAACCAACGTGTCACTTTATCGAACAAACATATTCTTTGATGAACCAACGTGTCTCTTTAACAAATCAACACAATCTTTTATTGAACCAATGCACCATTTCAAGAATCTCTACGATTATCTCGTCACCCGATCATGGTGTAATTTCATATAATCAAACTTGAAAACTTTCCCAACAAAATGTTTGTGGTAAACATTGAAACTTGTCATACTAACTTTAGAAATTGATGTTTTAGATTGTTAGAAATGTGACTTTAATTTTATAAATCAACCATATAAAATAAAGTTACAAGTTTGTAGTAGAAAACCAAATTACATATGACAAGTTCAAACCTTTGCTTAACATACACCAAATGTAGATTACATCATCGGGAATCACCATATATCGAACAAAGTAACAAGAAGATTTTGTTGGATCTTGATATCAATTCTAGGCGAGATGCTCTTTCCTAAAACATCATTTCCTCCCTACTACGGTGCTTGGGAATCAACCGGAAATATGTTTTGAGATACAAAGAATTACACCAATTTCCTAGCACAAGGATATTGGAATGACATAAAAGTAACTTAAATGGTAAGAAATATGGAAATACACAATCAAGGATTGCATGTTCTTGATTGAAATGCTTAAGAGAAGAAAATCAGAAAAATAGATGTTCTAAAATATATCTAAACAACACACAAGCATTCTATATTTATAGAATAGCTCACACCATTTCATGAAACAAGATGTTGCTTCATGAAACGCTAGGTTGATCCGTGAAACACGAGATCGATTCATGAACCGATATCGCTCTTCACTCAACCCATATAACCCAAGGAACATGACTAATATTAACCATATTAATCATAGGAAGTTATAATATAACCACCAAAATGAACCAAATCAAAGCACGAAACAAGTCCGGAAAAAACAAGCTAGTCGCGGGCCGCGCGTTTGGTCGCGGGCCGCGACCTCAAGGAAAAAATTTTCCAGAATCTTTTTTCCACATATTCGCGAGCCGCGATCTGGTATACGTGCCATGACTTATATGTTTTGACTAAAACATATATTTTACAACCTTGGGATTATATACTTTAATTTAATTAAATTATTTATTTAATTTAATTAATTAAATCATTTCCGATGTCCACTATACACTCTAAATTCCAACAAAAATATTATAATTTTTAAAATCGCACAAAGTCATTAAGAAATTTGTTAATTTTTGCTCCGCCTCAGTAAACGATCAACCATGTTTCTTACAAACCACAAACAGAAAAACCAAAAAGTAACCAATTAATTCTCTTCATATTCAATTGTAATATTGGGACATAATCCTAATTACAAATTTCATCTAGTAAATGAAAAATAAAAACTACAACTTAACATTATTGGTACGCTTAATACAAATGTACGACAAATAATAAATTTTATAATTATAATAATAATGATAATAATAATGAATAAAATAAAATAAAAAAACCCAAAAGAAAGTTTAATTTTTTAAGTTTAAGTGTGAGTAAATGATCCCAAAATATAAAGGCAAGATCAAATAGAGAATAAATTTTGCAAATTGTAAGGAGCAACAAGATTAGATCCTCCGGTCCAAAACTCTTTAGAGAAAGCTTGGTTAGCCTTATCCGTCGGATGGGCAGCATCGAACCACAAATAATCATTAGGGTTACTACAAACTGTAAAGCTTGTTCCTTTCTTTTGGCAAGTGAAATCTCCATTGTAGTTCCCACTTCCACAACATCCTGTTTCACTTTCTCTAAACCCTGTAATTATAAATTGTAAACCTTGATTAATACCTTAATTACATAATTAGGTTGGACTTATTGTCAGTGTCACTGTGTCAGCATATAATTGGGATCACGAGGTGTACACACTTCATAAGACAAGGAGATATCATCCTAAAACCATATGACAATGAGAGAAGAGACTGAAATGATTTATAAAGTTTGCACACCACTTTAATCTATCGATGTAACACTTCAACCCATCGGACCACTGGTGACTACTCATGGAGACTGTGATTAGATTGGCCCCACAAACTAAGACAAGTCTTTCCTGAGTACTTTGTCCTCACTCGTGCGCACCCGAAAAATGTCTCAGGAGGTCACTGATTCTAATTTCTAAGCTGCTACCCACCAAGCACGCTTAGTTGTGGAGTTTTTAGCAAATGAGCTCTCACGAAAGAAGATGCACCTTGTTTATATGAGTAGTCTATCCTTTCTTTTCAAAACTAAATCAGGAGTATCACAATCGATGTGAGACAACAATCCTAATGCTTTTCTTGGGGGTTTAATTGTTTTTGTGCGCTTTCCTCCTATCCTCTCCCTTAATAAGACTGCAGCCGAGGGGGAACGAGTATGGTATGTCTGCTATCTCTTCCACTCACACTCTATGCGGAATGCTAGACTGATAACCTAAGCTTAATTTCAAAATTTAGTAATATAAACACATATACATGTGGATTTATTTAAGTTTTCAATGAATGTCACTTTCTTGGACAAACTTACTACAATAGGAGTTAAAGACTACCATATGAATGTAAGATAGTGTAGTAGTAGATGAACAAGGACCCACATATCATGACTCATGAGCTAGCTAGACAATTCCATATTGGATTATTCTAAATCAATGGCGTATTTTATGGATTTTGGTGCCCTCGTGTCTATATCATTTCACAATTGTGCAACCTTTAGCTATTGTTTAGACTTATAGGAAACTATTACAAACAAATTTGCACCGACAAACGAAGATATTTGTAAATAACGATTATTTGTGAGGTTAAAAAAGCGCCCTATGTAATAGGATGTAATAGGGTGAGAGTTTTGTTATTTTAATTTATTTTTTTTATTTTATTTATCTTTTATGGTGATTTACAAATCTTTTTGGACAAATGGTAGAATGACTATTTTTTATTTGGAATAAGGATAAATGGATAATCTTCATAAGGCAAGAGGGAAAGAAGAATTGTTTTTTGTATAGGTGTTGAGAAATGAGAATTGAATTTATGTAATAAATTAAAAAAAAAAAGTCATTAAATAAAAGTGAAACAACTCACATGGGACAATATTAATAGTTCCTTTATTCCATTATTTAATCACCAAATATTAAACAAATATAAAATCTTGGGATATGAATAGTTCCTTTATTCTAAAATTGTGTTTGACAACTCAAGTGGTAAGGTGTAACAAGCAAGGAACAAGCACATTAATTGAAACTCAAAACTTAACAAATTGCATAAACTAATTGAATAAAATAAGTAAACTACTCCTGTCTGTCCCATTGAATTTGCAACAAATCTTAAAAAAAACTTTCATTTAGAAAACTTAAATGTTGCAAATTCAACAGAACAAGAAGAGTAAATGATAAAACATAAAGTAAAAACGCACCATATCTGGTTCCATATAAAACTCTGAGATATAAGGCGGTGTAGAAGTCGTAAATAGAGTACTTGAATCCTGGTAATTCACCCTGTAATCTTTTAGCTAGTGATGCAAATGCACTATTGTGCATCCTAGCTAGTTGTTGTGGCTCCTCAACACATGATCCATTAAAATTTAGCATGTATTTCATTGATGGCATGCACCCTAGAGGACCCAAGTTTTGGAATGCAAATTTCCTTCCTCCTTGGTTGTAGATCGTCTGTTTGAACAAAAATTTATCGTTCGATCGAGTAAGTCCTTGGTAAAATTGACTGATAATAACTTATTATACGAGACATTAACACTATGTTTGGATGGAGGAAATTATAGGGATAAGGAAGGGAGGGATTTGGAGCAGAAGGGTCTTTGAAGAGAATGTGCGAGATGATCAAGCGCACAGGGCACTCTTTTTCTCCCGTATAAGAAAAAGTTAATCAAAAAAGAAATATGTTGAATTTAGTAATAAATAAATATATTTACTATAAATAAAGCACAAAATAAAAAATTTTGCACAGGGTCCCAAATTTTTCAAGACAGCTCTAATTTGGAGAGTGATGCTTTCCTTTGTTTGGATAACTAGGTCTCAAAATCCTTGCTAGATCCCAAATTCCTCCCACATAGACACAAGGTATTAGTTGGTAAGAGTAATTAACTAATTATGCTTATTATTCCTATGTTACATGCATTTCCAAAAAGGGAATCCCCAAATTCCTCCCATCTACTCACAAAATACTATACTTTGATATAAAAGTACCACATATATACTCCTTTTATGTGCCATTTATGAGTAACCTAAATTTAGTATAGTTAATCATGTATCTACAAAAAATATATGTACATAATTGCCTTTTATAATCTACTCTCCAATTTGACTCGATTTCTATTATGAATTTATTATAAAGATATTTTGTATGTTAAGAATTATGATCATGAGAATTTTTTAGGTCATACTTCTAGACAATGATAAGGCAAATGAGAGTCATCTAATAAAGACACATTACATTATATTCAATACGACAGATCATATAAGGTGTAAACTCAAATAAACGAAGAGAGCAAACAAGGTGTAAACTCAAATAAACGACAGACCATAATATTCAATACGACAGACCATATAGGGTGAGAGTCACTTAATAAAGGCACATTACATTATATTTAATTCGGTAGACCAAATATTATGCAAAATCAAAGGAATAGAGAGCCGAGTCTAATTCTAGTCAATTATAAGGTGAGAGTCATCATCTAACAAAGGCACATTACATTATATTCCACATATGTGCACATTCAAAGGGACTAAGTGGCATTCTATTCTAGTCAATTATAAGGTGAGAGTCATCTAATAAAGGTACATTACATTATATCTAGAGGTGTGTTTACTCAGGTCAACGGGTCGATTTCGGATCGGTTCAAAAGTCTTATGTTCACATTGGGTTTTATATAATTGCAAATCCGTTTTAAGTCGAGTCAAATCGGGCTCGATTATATGCTCGGGCCTCGGTTGAATATTAAGTCATCGGGTCTGTTTTGAACACCTCTAATCATACTCACCATCTATAATGCAAACTCAAAAGGACAGATAGACAAACAAAGTGTATTTCTACTCAATTATAAGGTTGAAGTCATCTAATAAAGGCACATTACATTATATTCAATAGGGTGGACCAAAATTAGATGAAATTATTATTATTATGAGCGTAAATTAGAAGGTAAAACAAAACTACAACTACAAGCCAAGTTATAAACTAAAAAAAAAAAGAATATATTAAAAAGGAAGAAAAAAAAGAGAGATTCTTACTTTAATGTGTGTGGTGAGGTTGCCGATAATCATATTGAGGTGGCGATACTTTTTAAAATTAGAAAGAGGAAGTTTTTTAACATTTTTCTGGAGAAGGGTAACATAGTCATTTCCAGCAATGTTGAATAAATATACTCCATCTGATAATAGCTTTTTTGCTTGATCTTCCCCCACTTGTTGCTTCAATTTTCCCACCATTTCTAGGAAATAATCAATTTGCATCTTCAAATTTATCTGGACCCCACATTTTATTAAATTAGCCCACGTTACAAAATCTACAAATTATTGAGTTTCATCATAAAGTCCTCCGTTCTGAAATACTCGCTACATTTTGATTTTGTGCACTATTCATTGTTTAAGCTTATTTTACATATTGCGACTAATATGTAAGTAAAAGTATAGTCAAGTGGGATCTTGTTTGAATCGTCTAATCGCATACTTTTATAATATTAAATTTTTATAATTTTTAGATAAATGTAGTTTAAGATATTAATGATCAAAATTGTGCATTGGATTGCGTAAAACAGTGAAATGTAGCAAGTATTATGGAACAGAGGAAGTAAATATCATATAATCAGTTGCAAGTATTTTAAAAACACAAATTCTTGTGAGAGACGGTTTCTTTGAGAGACGATCTCTTGGGTTGACCCATAAAAAAAATGTAAAGTAATAATAGAAAATAAGCTTTGATGGACTAGACCTGAAAGACGCCTCTCAGAGAGACTAGCTGATTTTAAAATGAAAGTAATATATTATTATGAATCTAAACAATAACAACTTTAATAAATGAATAATATTTGAATTAAAGCCTTATATTTCAGCATTTTTGTAAATTACAGTATTAGTATTTATTTTTTGCGAATTACAGTTATCAAAGTATCAAAGTTGGAAGATTCAAATATTATGACCAATTTTGACTGATTTTTATTGGTTATAATTTATTTACATGGTTATTAATATTATTGCCTTATTATTATTTTGTAATTGTTTTGTTTTCCTTATTTGATCTAATAGAGTAGTTATATTTGAGTATTATCAATGGCATGATATTCTTGTATTTCTTTAATTTATTTTTTTAATTGTTCGTTTTAGTGTTTTTCTTATGTACATATGCTTTCTGGTCTTATTTATCTTATGTTTAAAGGTGTGATAAGACGTAGACTTGCGAAGTTCGCTTCAGTCGCATTCGGTCCATCAGCTGCAGAATCTTATCTTTTTCTTTCTCGAACCAGGAACTCTTTGGTCGTGCTCTTCTTTGTGGGTATGAGTGACCGCCGTCCTTCCCTCCCCAGACCCTAACCATATTTTTCTAATGGGCGAAATATACTGCATACGATGATGATGATTTAATACGTTGAGATAAATATTTTGAACAAATATTATCGGATAAGGAATATTTTGTTTATAAAAGATTTCCTTCACTTATCTAATATGAGTGTTAATTAATTATTTGATGGTAAAAATATTTCTTTATTATCAATCAACTAAATTAAATAAACTTGCTTCTATTAACATGTTCAAAACAATATATCAAATTTATTAATAAAAACAACTAATTAAATTAGCCCCTAGCTCTTTTTTTAATAAATTCTTCTTTTAATTCTTACTCACATATAAATTTTTGTTTTTATTTCATTAATATATTTTTTCCACAATTTCATGGAATATGTTTTTTTTTTATCACTTTTAGGTATTTTCCTTGATCTTTACCACATTTATATTTGAGACCATTTTTTTGTGACAAGTAGAGTACTTGTATTATACGGCGTTTATACAAAAAAAAAGTTGTCATTCAAAGATATCCCTTTTATTTTCCATTGCTGCCAGCTAAATGTTCACGAAATACTTTTAGTAAATTAAGAAAACCTAATATTTTATTTAAATAAAAGATTATGAAGCTGGCATTTATACACCGTTCTCACTTCTCACTATTTGCCTGTGATATTTCGTTGGGATAATAAATGAATTTTCATTTTTCTTTTTCAACTACCATTTTTTCCTTTTATTAATTTTGGCCAACAATATAAATATCGATGCTTTTTTTTTTTTTATAAATTTACATCACCAATGAAAAACAACATTAATTTTAGTAATTTCAATTTAGATAAAAATAACTTTGTTCACCAAATTCATTTTAATATTTTAATTTACTGTCTCTAATGTTTTCCTCTAACTTTAAGAAACTATTGTGTGGTTTTTATTTTTGAGATGGTCTCTTGAGAGACTGTATCTCGAGTCCAATCCATTAAAGGTTAATTTCTACTTATTGTATTTTTAATACTTATTTACATTATCTATATAATGCTTAATTACCGTATTCTTAATACCTACTTTTAATATAAAATGACAACTTAAATCATTCCTAAAGCCTACTTATAATATTTTAAAAAATATAAAATGGTCAGTCTAATTAGAGATGGTTTCTCATCAATTCAAAGAGATCGTCTCTCACAAGAATTTATTCTATCTTTTTTCTCACTAACTTTCTTTTAATATTTTCATAATTTTTATTTACTTATTGTCCTTACTTTTTCCTCTACCATGCATTCTCAGACTCTGACTATAATTTTTTATAGACAAGATATACTCAATAGGATGACGATAACTTTTTCCTCAACCAAATTTGATATTGAATATAATCATATATCTACCATCTAATAGATTTTTTTATTTATTAAAACATTTCTTACACGAACTTCATTAAATAACGAACGAAGGGGTGAAGTTGTGGCGGTTCAAGGAGTGAGGATGTACTAGTTATTCAGATTATTAGGTATGTGAAAAGTATACAACAAAAGTTTGATCATTAAAACATAATTCAAAGTAAAATTAAACACTAACAGATAAATGAAAAATTGTATTATTTTCGACAATTTTTCTTTAAAATGTAACAAACCGAGCTGCTAGTGGAGGTGTTCATTCGGGTCATCGAGTTGATTTTGGGTCAGGTGTATCAGGTCGATTCAAAATCGAATTTTGCATTCACATTGATTTTTACATAGTTGTAGATTCATTTTTATGTCGGCTTAGATTAAAATCAATTATAAAATCGGGTGTCTATCGAATCATTGAATCTGTTTTGAACCCTCTAGCTGCTAGTTAGTGAGGGAGTTCATTATTTCAAACAGAAAAACATAATTACTGCCTCTTATTACTGAGAGAAAAGTACGCCGACAGCAAAAAAAATCAAAATAATAATAATTGAATAAATAAAAATAATAGTACTCCAAAAGAAAAAGAAAAAAAAAGGAAAAACAAACCGTTTGAGGACGAAGTTCAACAAGAACACAGGCACCAGCAGACGCAAAATTGACGCCCTTTGTATAATCCTTGAATCCCGGCAACAAATACGGTTGTACAAAAGGCAATCCCGCATATTGTGCTGTCATTTTTACCATTTTCATTCCCCAATTAATCTCAAATCTACTATTAATAATTCAACCTTTGTAAAACAAATCTAATTGAATATACATTTAAATAACAAATCTCCATTTGAATCATCAGCTCAAGTTTTTAGTTGAAAACTCAGAGATTTGTCATTATAATGATACAACCTATTTAGAAGGTTGGACAAACAATTGATAGTTGATCAGCTGGTTTTGAACTGACTGCTATAAGCAACTTGTTTAAAAACAACTTATTATGATAACAAATTGTTTCAATCAGCTTACAAACACTAACATTGAATGATGGATTAAAATAAACTGATTTTGAACCAACTGCTCAGCTCGTTCAAGAATGGCTTATTGAACAGTTTATTTATAACAATAAATTGTTTCAACCAGCTAATTTATAAACACTAACATTGAATGAAGTTTTACCCACAACCCTTTAAACTAAAATAGATTAATAAGCTATTTTACCACACACTCCAACCTTCACAATCAAATGATCTATTTGATAAAGAGCTACTCTTATGAGAGACCATCTTTCAAAAAGACAACTTCAAAACAAGAAGCCCACATTCTAATTTTCTCTCTAATTTATATTAATTGGGCTATTTAGCCCACAAATCTAATACCGTTTCTCACAACAATTTGTGTTTGATAAATCATGGGTTATGATTAATTCAATGGGATGAAGAGAAATGAAAGGAAAATACCTATAAAATCAGGAATAAGGCGGCCATCGGAGTATCTACCAACAGGCTTCTTAAAAAAGGTTTCACCATAAGGCCAAAACTCAGCACCAGCACCTTTAACACCATTATAAAGAGTCATACCATCATCATACAAAGAATCTCCAAATACAAATAGGGGTGGTTTATACTGAGCATTGGAGAAACAAGGGAATAGAATAACAAGAATTGCTAGTATTGATGACAATGTAGTAGGGGACATATTTCTGGGTATTTAGTTTTTAGTATGTGAAATCAGTGGAATGAATGAATACAGAATAAGACCAGAGTAGAGAATAAGACCAGATTTGATGTTGAGGTTATAATAAGTAGGGTGTAGTTCCTTCTTTGCAACTCTATGCTACTTTCTCCGTCACTTTCCATTTGTATAATTAGTGAAGGATTTTCATTTTATTAGTTATTGCAGTTCCTATACCAATTACTCCTTCCGTCCTGATGAGTTAGTAGTAGCAAAGAGAAAATAGGTGAATATTAAGAAAGTGGTAATAAATGAAGAGTTGTGTGGGTGAAATTAAAAGAGAGGTAAAATGTATGAATGAGATTAAAAGAAAGTGGTGGGACATAGTCCAAAAATAGAAATGCTGCACAATTTAAGTGGGACGGACGAAAATAGAAAATGCTGCAATTTATAAAGGACTGAGGGAGTACTGTTTATCAATTGATCTTATTTGATTTATAGTTCTTTATGTATAATGTAAAACATAGTCAAGTGAGATTTATTTAATTCGTCTTAATGTGTATTTTACTAATATTAACTTTTTAGAATTTTTTATCATATGAAATTAGAGATATTAGAGATTACAATCGTGCATTGAATAATGTGAAAAACTGAAATATAGCAACTATTAGAGTTTATCATATTTAATACTCTCTTCAATTCAATTTAGTTGTTTCTCATGATTTGGGATTAAATATAAAGAAAATAAGAGAACCATCTAAAATAATAGATGCATATGCGATATCTAACATTTTTAATATTAAGTAAATAAGAGGATTACCTATAATGGTAGGTTTATGTATAATATTGAGTACTTTTAATTTAAGAAAATGAGATAATCAATTAAAATACGTCTTAAAATAAATTAGAACAATAAAAATAAACTGTCCAAATAAAAAATGAAACAAACAAAAAAATTGAAGAGAATAAAAAAGTGTACAAAAAAGACAAACTTAAAGTGATGAATTTAATATTTTAATGGTATTTAAGTGGATTTGTTTAAAATTTTCTTGAAATGACCCGGAAGGTTACGTACCGCGTGGCATATTTTGACATTTGTTTTCTGCTGTCAACTGTGGTTTGTGTTCCGATTTCTACTCCCCTCTGTCTTCACGTTTTCAAATTTACTATTTTTATTTTTCGAACAAGTATTGACTACTCTAAAAGATTCAGTCCAAATCTATATTTATAGTTGTAATAATTTTTTTCGTTTTTTTACTTACACCCAAACATCTTTTTACGCAGTTCAATGCGTTTGTCGGGTTGCTAATATCTAGAATTAACTCAACTAAAAATTATTAAAATTTGATATAATAAAAGTATTCGATGAGATAAATAAAACAAGATCCCACATGACTAGTTTTTTTCTCGTTTAATAGCCGCACTATGTAAAACAATATCAAATGATGAATAGTGGAAATGGTGCAAGTAAAAAAAACAGAGGAAGTATTAGTATTGAAATGGGTTTGAGAACCGTCTTTACAAAAGATGGTCTCAAGTAAGAATTTGTGTTTTTAAAGTTAAAAAAAGTTTCTTCTTATATTGTTATATTTCAATTTTTACACAATTTGATGTATTTATTTTAATATTTTATATATTGAAATATACATAACTAAAATTATATAAAAAATTTAATATTATGATATTATGCGATTAGACAATTCAAACAAGATCACATTTAACTATATTTTTTCATACACATTAACCATAATATATTAAATAAGGTAATTCAACGATATTAATTGATAAATTAGGCAAATTTTCTATGATAGATAAAATACATTATTTAAAATGAATATGTTGGACAAACCAATTAAAATTTATTTTATTGAAGATGTATCATTGAACTAAATTGACTAGAAATTTATTAATTAATAGTATGAGTATCAATCTATCATAAGAAAACATTATTAAAGTGAAGACTATCATTGAACTAACAGTATTAATTGTGTAAACTTAGACCAGAGAAGTTGGTACTAATTTACAACTTTTTAGGAACACCGTCTTCTATTTCATATTGCATCATGATATACTTGCTCGTTCTGAAATACTCGTTGCATTTCGATTTTGTGCACTATTTATCGTTTATGCTTATTTTACATATTGCGACTAATGTGTAAGTAAAAATATAGTGAAGTGGGATCTTGTTTAAATCGTCTAATCGCATACTTTCATAATATTAAATATTTATAATTTTTAGATAAGTGTAGTTTAAAAATATTAATGATCAAAATTATGTATTGGATTGCGTAAAAAAGTGAAATGTAGTAAGAGTTATGGAAGGGAGGAAGTATATACTGTAACACCCCGGCCCAACGGACCACCGGTGACTACTCATGGAGATTGAGACTAGCTAATTCAGATTTCTTATTCCCTAGGTATATTAATAGTTTAACTAAAAAAAAAAGTATATTAATAGTTGTCATTTTGGATCTTAGATCCAAGAAAAATTTATTTTGTTTATTTATTGCTTTTGTATGAATGAGGTGTATACTGGTACGATACAATTAGGTTGAAGTGTAGCCCAAAATCCTTGATGGATGTGTATGGCCCATTTAATAACTTTTTTTTTGAAGTTCCCATTCAAATAACATTTTTCAAACTAGCTGTTCCAATAATTTTTATTTAGTCGGTGTTTCCACAATCCATAACTATATTTCGGATTACAGAAATTTTTGTGAGATACGATTTCTTTGAGAGATCATCTCTAATTAGGTTGGTCTATTAGGAAAAATGTAAAGTAAATTTAGGCAATAAGCTTTAATGGATTGGGCTTGAGAGACATCTCTTTGTAAGACGGTTTCTCTGTCAAAAATTTAACAAGGAAAGTTCTCATGAGATGTAACAGTTTAACTATATCCGACATTTAATATCTAATATCTAATATCCAATAGTTACCCTATAAAATATAAGCCCTCTATCTTATTCTCTTTGAATTCTTTGAAACCTCAATAAGAAAGGAGAAAAATGCTTTTTCATTGTATACAGTAATGAAATCAAAGATTAATCTTTTTACGAGCTCAAATCTTAAGCAGTAAGTCTCATGGGAGATGGTCTATTCTATAGACGGAATCCATGAAGCCCAGCCCAAAATATAACATAGTATATTTGGGGTTATAATAAATTATTTGGGGTTATAATAACTTATATTTGGGGTTATAGAATAGTATATTTGAGGTTATAATACCTTACATTTAGGATTATAACATAATATAATTGATATTATAATAAAAAAAATCAGTTAAGGGAAATGGGCTGGCCCAATTTTGTAGTCTATCCTATAGACCGTCTCTTGTGAGATTTTGTGAATCTTAAGAGTTAATCATCTCATGGGACACAAAAACAACTTAATGGACTTGGAAGGAAAAAGAAATTAAAGCTCGTAAAGGATATACTTTTCTAATAGGCTCAAATAGAGAAGACACTACGACACAACCAGTGAACCCATCATATCTAAGCCGAAGTTCACTAGAAAGTACAAGAAGTCCAAGATTGTTTGCTTTTAAAAGGACTTAACGACAAGATAACGTTAAAAACTTGAATAATGTTGCAGTTGTAATTAGCATGAAATGTTAGGGGCACCATTGATAATCGAGAAAAATACAAGGGTGCCAAAAATAAAGTATAAAAATACATGGGTACCAGATAATTTGCTATATAATACTCCCTCCGAATTATTTTAGATGTCCCATTTGGGATTTCACGGATTTTAAGAGTTGAGTGGGGTCCATTAAAAATGTGATAGTTGGATATTTTAATTGATTAAATTAATTGTAAAAGTGGTAGTGGAGTATTGGAAATTGAAAAAGTGGAGGTATTTAGGTAAAAAAAATAGACAAAAAAGAAATGAGACAATTAATATGATTTTGCCAAATACTAGTAAGGAAATAAAACACCTAAAATGATTCGAAGGGAATATAAAATTATTAAAGAATGAAGTATACATGACCTTAAATAAAAAAAAAAGGCATTTAAATAGTTTTATTTGAGTTAAACAAAAAATCTTACCCAAAACCTAAACCAAAAATCATCCTTGACCTCAAAAACAGAGTGAGTGTATCAATTCAATTCAACCAAACAAACAATATGGGCGTGGTAATAATCGATGGATCAACCGTAAGATCATTCGTAGAAGACGAACCCCAATTCAACAAAAGCATCAACGAATCATTCGCATCATTTGATCTTAATCATGATGGAACCCTCTCTCGATCCGAACTCCGCAAGGCCTTTGAATCCATGCGACTTATCGAGTCCCATTTCGGGGTTGATGTGGGTGGGCCAACTCCCACCCAATTAACAGCCCTTTATGACTCAATCTTTGATGGGTTTGACATTGATCGTAATGGGACTGTTGATCTTGAAGAGTTTCGATGCGAGATGAAGAAGATTATGCTTGCGATTGCTGATGGGTTGGGTGAATGCCCTATTCAGATGATTCTTGAAGATGGGACTGAGAATTTGCTTCAGAAAGCTGCTGATCTTGAGGCTTCTAAGCTTGAGGAAGCTCAGAAATCGAATTAAGGTTGAGAAAATTATGGAATAATGAAGGCTTCTGGGTTGCATTGCATGTAAGGTATTTGTGTTAATGCCTGAATGAATTTTATTTGTACTTCTAGGAATTTCTGTTACATACTTCTATGTGTTTATAATATGGCAATCTAATTTCGTTATGTACATTACACTTATGTTTGTTTGAATATAAGGTCTTTCTAGTGTTTATGTTTGAATTTACCAGATAAAATGCATTATGAACTCTGCTGGAATCCGGAATCCGGAATCCCCCATTCCCTAGATTGTATATTACTATACAAAATGAATTTGATTTCTGTTTTTGTTTTCCATCATAGTGTAAAAATGCGGTAATAGGAATGATGCGGTTACAAGTAACGCCTAAATATCGATCAACATTATAAGATATCCCTCAATTTGGCGCTAAACACTGTTTTTTTACCCTTTACAACGCGGGAAACATCGATTTGTTTATTTTGAAAACCTTTATAACGCAGCCGATTTCCTTTTTACACTATGGTTTCCATCCATGACATTTTTTTCAAGGAGATGTTGCAGACTTGCAGGAGGTTGAGATGAAAAGATAAAGTATTTATAGATGAAAATTGAAGAAAATATGAATTTGATTTGTGGTTTTTGGTTGAGATACTAGTCCATCCATGTCATAATGTTTAATAGTGCACGACAATAATGGACAAGAACACAGAGATTAATGACGTATCTAAAGATACATACCGCTCAAAGCAAGTTTCTGAACTCACTCAAGGTTTGAGAACATTATCTCAAGGTAAAGACCTCACCTTTAATGGAGGTCTCACTCTAATAGTGATAACTGTAGTTGCCTCACTTGTATTGGTCTCTCTACATATTCGAATAATGTTCTAAGACCCCTTTATATAGTCCCTCAGCATATTGGAAGCCCTAGTAGGCTAGGACAAAAGCTTTGTCCCGAGCATAAAATCCCGCATATCAGAAAAACGCTGATTTGGCCCTTGGACCACACGCTCGAACGAGCAGCCAGATCAATAGCCTTCTGTCTGTTGTGCACTTGTTGCCTTGTTCGAGCATGCCTCTTCTTGTGCCTTGCTTTGTTCAAGGCACAAGCTAAACTTCATGTTATGCACTCTCTTATTTTGATCAAGCCGCTCAATGCCTTGCCCAAAGCTCTCCATATCGATGATTATCTTTGATCACTTTATCAACTGATCCAAACCTTAACATCTCATTCCTCATGGCACATCCCACACCACTCTCAAGTGTAAGTCATCATCTTTAATACAATAGGAAGTGGTTCTTGCTTCAACAAATTGGTAAGATTTTAACCCTTGGCACAATTTTGTTAACCTATGATTCTCATTTGAGTTGGTAATAACTTAATACTATTTTTAAACTCCATTTTTTTTATTTTATGAGAATTGTTATTATGATTCTGATATGTTTATGGATGATGCTATAAAAACTACAGACACTAGTATAATTTTGGTGTTTAAGTGCAAATGGTTAACTAGTATAATTTTGGCTTTGCTTAGACAAGTGTTTTGGATTTGTCAACACTACCATCACATGATTCGCTAATCTCTCTGCGAATCGCGAATCGAAAAAAGCGAATTTTGGTCGGTTTTGGGCTATTTTTTGTCCATTTTGAGCGAATCTCGAATCGAGGCATGCGAATAAAGTAGTGAATCATGTGACACTGGTCAGCACACGTACTAAATTTCATTTATTTTTATTTTAGTTATTATAGGATATGACTAGGGATGAGAATGTCAGAGTGTGGATTGGACTCAAGAAGTCAAGATCTTACTTGAGAAAAGATGTACTTGTCTGAGTAAGACAAAATTTGATTCTCATTAAGTCTTGATATATTGATCAGTTTTAAGCCTGTAAGTCGATTGAGTTCTAAAATTAGTATGATAAGTCTAGATCACTCATTCGAAAAAACAATTAAGAGTGAATCTCATGTGGACGGTCGCGCTTGTGCAACCTTCCCTTGCCTAGCTCAATAATGATTTTTAATCAATCGATCAATTTTAAGCCTTAAAATGTTTATTTCAAGCATTAACCTTCCTTTTCCTAACAACTTAAGTTTAGCATCCTACTACAAAGTTTAAATGCATATTCTAAGTCTTTAAATGTTTATTCTAAGGGTTAAAATGCCTATTTTAAGGATCAAAATTTTAATTCCACCTCCCTAAAAAGCTTAAGTTTAACATCTACTTCAATGTTTTTAATGTCGATTATAAGGTTTAAAATGTCAATTCTAAAAATTAGAATTTTTATTTCAATTATTGAAATGTCCATTTCAAATATTAAAATACAATTCAAAAATTATGGCATTCTTATATAAGTGATAAGTCACTGTTGTTATTGTAGCAAGAATGTTGCAAAACAAACACAAACTTTATAATCTACAACATATAAATTTACATGTGCGTTAATTAAGGATATTATATTACAAATACACAAAATACTCTATCATCTCATCTTCAGTTATACCCCAAGTTTTATGAGAATTTCACTATATTCGATGACCATAAATATTACAATTAGCCAAAGAAAAATAAGAAACTAAGCAATATAAAAAAGGAAGAATGAGGCGTCTAACGACTACATCGAATGAGACAAATTGAAATAGAGAAGAGAGAAGAAGGCAGAAACAAACAGGTGAGAAAATAACGTAAGTAAAACCCACTATTTTTTTCCCTTTGAATTAAACTTGAAAATGTTGTTGAGATTTATCCATTCTATGTGGCCATTTTCCCACAAGTCATTTCTAATCCATGTTTTGCAAGTTTACCTACCTTTTTTAGGCTTCCATAAGGATCTTTCCTCCATATGATTATTGGTCTTCCATGTCCATTTTTTATGGGAGGAGGAATGAGTGAAAATTTAATTAATTCTTTGGCCCTTCAATTGGAGGGACTAGGATTGAGAAAGAGTCTGCCAAAATCAGAAGGTCTCCTGAGAGACCATTTATGGTATAGACGACACTCTCAGCAGTCCAACCCAATGGAAATTTCAGTTGCTTTTTCTGAAAAGTGTAAAAATGAGTTGGACCATTACACCATCTATACTATAGACCGTCTATAACAAGACTTTGTGTGCTACAATTCCACTTACCAACTTAAGCCTGAAACAAACAATTTAAAAGAGACCTTATCTTATTTTTAATTTGATACTGTGCAATTACAAATTTATAATATGTAGTATCAATATATCCAACCTCATTCGGTATAATACAAGCACTTTTAATTCAATTTGTCCACTAGTTAATAGTTATTCTAATAAATATTCTCTTCTTTTATAATTGAATCCATTATTATTTCGATAAAGCTATACATAATTTGACAAATTTTAATTTTGTTTATTATTCATTCTAATTAATAAGCAAAAAAATAGCGTATCAAATATTTATTTTGTCCCTTTGAAACTGTCAGATTTTTTATTTTATTTCTTTTTTATAATTTATTATATTTCTATTTTGGGTAACACAAATTCTTACTATAGACCGTCTATAGCATAAACTGGCTAATATGGGCCAACACATTTGTTAAATGAGTAACTAAATAATCATGTCAGCTATTGGGTTGGGCTATTAAGAGAGCTGTCTATGCCATAGACGATCTCTCGGTGTTTTTAGTAAGGACTCCTTACTACTTTCTTATATCATTGATGAACTAGCATCGCAATATGAAAGAGAGGAAGGGATTACTAATGTCTCAAATAGTCTATTTTTTTAATCAATCATTCAATCATAAATCATTACATAACATTTATTATGCCTACAAAATACTCTAGAAATTAAAATTCAATCCTTCATTTTCCAATACATAAATGGAGCAAGAATCATGATAAGGAAGAGCTAGAAAAAGATACTACTAGTATCCTACCTTAATCCAACTCATTTTACATTAATTGTCATTTTAGTCAGTCCCATTTATTTTAATCATTTCTATTTGTAGATAATGAACTATCACTTTTTCTAATCTCATCCTTACATTTAAAATCTCTTTTAATTTTATCTACATAATTTATTTTCTACGTTTATTTATTACAACATCTACTTTTTTCTTTAAAATCATAAACTTTCTATTGTATATGCTTAAAAATAGGAAACATTATCCACAATAATCCCACATATTGCTCATCTGCGGTGATTAACCCCCACTATTGATTATATTTAAATAATCCAACCTTTGTATATTATTTGCTGACAACACTGCTTTTCGCATTATAACCGGTTGCTGTAGGTACCTTCTAGCCGTTACACTAATTTCTTCTCCCTCCTTATGCTTCTTCATTGATCTTATCCTACTCTTCTTTGGTGTTACATACCTCTACTAATCGGTCAAATTGCGGAAAATGGGTTCTTTCAACAAATAATATACAAAGGTTTAATTATTTACAAATAATCAATAATAAAAATTATTCAGAACAAATGAAAAATAAGTGTGGAATTAGAGGTGTTCACTCAGGTCAGGTATTTCGAGTCGGTTCAAAATCAGGTTTTGTGTTCGCATTGGTTTTTACATAATTGTAGATCCATATTTAAGTCGGGTCAAATCGAATTCGGTTATATAATCGAATATGTATCAGATCATCAGATCTGTTTTTAACACCTCTTGTGGAATTATTCTGAATTTTTTTTGGAACAATCCCCAACAACAGCCTTGTAATTTACTCGTTTTCATTTAAACAGCCTCCAACTTCGTTTATCCTCAACAACAGCCACCAAAGTACCAAAAGTGACATCGAAACAGCCACATTGCCCAAATGACCGGTTGTTAGCCTATTCTTACCTTTGACTCTTGTTTATGACCGTTGACCAAAAATTAAAAAAAAAAAAAAAATCACTTCCTTCATCCCTTACCTTTCACCATTCACTCTTCTTCCTCATGGTAGTTGTATGTTGTTTGTGTTTATTCATTATCATGGTAGTTTTTACAGTTTTAACTCACTCCGTCAGGCGTTAACTCCAGCCACTGACCGGCCCACCGTCAGGCGTCATCCTGCCTTAGCCAGCCACCATGTATATCTTCTTTCTCTTTTTCTTTCTTTCCATAAAAGTTTTAAATTTATGCAATTGTTATTTATTTCTCATTTCTTTGAATGTTGTTAAACATTGTTTGTTCATTCATATTGATGATTATACAATACCCTAAACCACATTTGTTAATCAATTTAGGGTTTTGCTTAATAAAGTGGTAAATTTATAAATTCAGGGTTTCATATTTAATTTGTTGGAATTTATTAGAGTTTCAATTCGAATTGGGTCCAACAAATGGTGAACTTGTATGTGATTTTATTTGGTTATATTTTTTTCACTTTCAATTTTGTTGTCTACTGCATAATTGATGAATCTAGCAATTAGGAGAGTTGATTTTTTGGTTTTTCTGATGAATCTAGCAACTGGAGGAAGAAAGGTGAATGGTGAAAGGTAAGGGATGAAATGGAGGAAATGGAAGGTAAGGGATGAAATGGAGGAAGAAAGGTGAAAGGTAAGGGATGAAATGGAGGAAATGAATCTACCAATTAACAAAAGCTGAGTTGATAAACATCATCAACATTCGACCCACTTCAGCCGTTGAAATAGCTTCGGTATACATGAAAGGTAAGGGATGAAATGGAGGAAGAAAGGTGAATGGTGAAAGGTAAGGGATGAAGGAAGTGATTTTATTTTTATTTTTATTTTTATTTTTGGTCAACGGTCATAAACAAGAGTCAAAGGTAAGAATAGGCTAACAACCGGTCATTTGGGCAATGTGGCTGTTTCGATGTCACTTTTGGTACTTTGGTGGCTGTTGTTGAGGATAAACGAAGTTGAAGGCTGTTTAAATGAAAACGAGTAAATTACAAGGCTGTTGTTGGGGATTGTTCCATTTTTTTTTTAAATAATCCCTATTCTCATGAAAGCTAATGATACCAATTATAGTAGTGGTATCACTATTCCCAAGGCGCATTATAGCCAACAAAACCCCACCAACTAACACCCTTTTAAAAAACTCAAAAAAAAAACAATAAAAAAGAAAGCGTGAGACTTTACCTTCATCAATCAATACTTTATCTTACGCAACGTGGACGGCTCTGATTCACCCCATGTATCAATCTCTGATTGGCTAAAACCAAATCAACGATTTCAAATCACTTCAATGTCCTATCAATCTTTCCTACTCCTCCATGATTGGTCCACGTACCCTCTTACGGTGGACCCTCACACCATTAAAATATTTCAGGATAACATGCACCATACACAGCTTTCCCTCTTAATAAAATGTGTTTAGTGATAGAAAGAGAAAGTATTTTTCATTTTTGGTATTCACAAACAAAGAAAGAAAGATTGAAAAGAGAAAATTTTTTCTCTTATTTCAAACAACATCTAGAAATTCGACACTTGTCCTGAATTTAAAATTTTCCTTATTGGTAAATAAAAACACCCAACTCTCAAGTCTCACTCTTTTTTTGTTTTTCATTTGATTTTTTGTGGGTTATTGGGATTATGTTTTGTTTTTTAATTTGGATTATTGGGTTTATTTTCTTTTTTTTGAATAATTAATTTGGAATATTGGGTTTGTTTTGAATTTTAGATCTTTGATTGAAACCTTGAATTTTTTTGATTTATTTGGTGATTTGTTCTGTTGTTTGATTATGCAGGTTGTTGTTGAAAGTGAGCTACAATTGATGGTGTTTGTCTGATTTACATGTAAGAATAAATTGGTGTTTTTGGATGTAGTTTATACAATTTGTGAAAATATTAAATAATTTTTAGTTGAATTTTTGATTTAGTGGAGAAAATGGGGAGTAATTGCAATATAAACTTTAGTGATGGGGGTGCTGGAGGAAGTGGGAGACCACCAGGATCTGGGAATTTTGGGTTAATTAGACAATCTTCAATATATTCATTAACATTTGATGAACTTCAGAATACATTAGGTGGGATGGGGAAGGATTTTGGGTCAATGAATATGGATGAATTGTTGAAGAATATATGGAGTGCTGAGGAAACACAGTCTATGGCAACAGGATCAGGAGCTGCAGCTATGGCTGCGGCTGCTGCTGCTGTTGCGAACATGGGTCAGGATGTGGGGAATTCGGGTGGGTATTTGCAGCGACAGGGGTCGCTAACACTACCTAGAACGCTTAGTCAGAAGACGGTTGATGAGGTTTGGAAGGATATAGCGAAAGAATTTAATGGCGGAAAAGATGGGGGAGGCGGGTCTAATGTGCCTCAACGACAGCAAACGCTTGGGGAGATTACTTTGGAGGAGTTTTTGGTGAGAGCTGGGGTTGTAAGAGAAGATGCTCAGGTAGTTGGGAAGCCTAATAATGTTCCTGGTGCTGGGATTTTTGGTGATTTTGCACAGCCGGATCATAATCATAGTAATAGTAATAGTGGGTTTGGGATTAATTTTCAACAACCTGGTCGAGGTATGGACTTGATTGGTAATCGAATTTCAGAGACGAATCATCAGATGTCCTCCTTGCAATCAGCTAACTTGCCGTTGAATGTTAATGGGGTACGCACATCACAGCAGCAGGCAGCGCAAGTGCAGCTGTCTCAGCAGCCGCAGCAGCAGCAACAACAGCAACAACAACAGCAACAACCGTTGTTTCCTAAGCAGTCCACAGTTTCGTATGGATCTGCAATAACACTGTCGAATAGTAGTCCATTAGGTAATGCTGGAATGAGGGGTGGTATGGTGGGGTTAGGTGATCCGGGGTTGAATAGCAACTTGGTTCAAAGTGGAGCTAATCAAGGGGGTGCTGGTTTGGGTATGGTTGGATTGGGAGGAGGTGGGGCTATAGGTGTTCCTGCAGGATCACCTGCAGCCTTGTCATCTGATGGAATTGCGAGGAGTAATGGGGATTCATCCTCTGTTTCACCTGTTCCGTACATGTTTAATGGCGGTCTTAGAGGGAGACGAGGACTTGGGACTGTTGACAAAGTTGTCGAGAGGAGACAAAGGCGTATGATCAAGAATCGAGAATCTGCTGCAAGATCACGAGCACGAAAACAGGTTACTTATTTTCCTCCTCTTTGTTCTTTCATAGCAAACATTTGTGTTATAGTTGATTGGTTTAACATAGCCAAGCATGCTGCTTTTATAGTGGGATTTGTATGATATTCTAAGATCAGCCATGTAGAATGTTATTAAGTGAGACACTGGTGTCTTATGAGTTGGTAATCTAGTTGAATACATGTTAAAAAAATGTGCTCCTAAAATGAATTTTTGTAAAGACATGGATGTTTGAATACAATAGTAAGTTTGCTGTCGAGGAACCGACTCAACCAAAAGTTTAAGCTGATGGTTGAGCCCCCAAGATATGCTATATAGTCTAATATTTGTCCCGCTTAATATACACCTTATTCTTTTTAGCAAAGCTTCCACCCTTTTTTCTAATCGCATCAACAAACTTATATTCTCTTTATCTTTTCCAGTCATTTTTACCATTTATCTGTACGTTGTAGTTTATACAACAAAAAGAAAACGATGCTAATTCATAGAGATGGAGAGTAAGAACTGTCCTGTCAAAATAGGAAAACATAAAGGATTTGTTAGTTACTCTTTCTGTCTTGTGTGTTTACACTACTTGTGAAAACCAAGAATAAAGAAAAAAGTTGGTAAATAGGATGAAGAAGCCGGAAAAATGTTTTGGTGAAATGAACAAATAAGCTAAATGTGAATGAGAATTAAAGAAAAAAGGTCAACAATTTATAAAATAAAAATATAACAAACTCGACCGAACGGACTATGATGAAAAACGTAGCAAAAAAGTCATTCAAGAAGGAATATTTTGTGCATAGGGGTTTATTTGGGTCATCGGATTGATTCAAAATTAAATTTTGTGTTCACATTGATTTTTATGTAATTTTAAATTTATCTTTCAAGTCGGGTCTACTGGGTCATATTCTAAACACCTCTATGACAGCAAAAGACATCATTTTATTCTCTCCCTATGCCTGCTATGAGACCCTTGATTCACAAAAAGCTGAGAACCAAAATAATACTTCATCCGTTTCATTTTACTTATCACTTATCGGTTTACTGAGAACCTTGATTCACTTATCGTTTTTGAAAGTTTTATATTACTTGCAACATTACTATTTTTGGCAAAAATATCTACTTATTTTATCGCACTTTATTCCTACCCCACATATCACCATCAATCATACACCATCCCATTAATTATTTAATATACCCACAAGTCACAACCACTATCTACTTATAATAATTTTTTTATTTCTACCTTATATATCACCATCAATCATACATGTTCACTACTTTTACCATATTGATTTGACAGCCCTTAAAAACATGCCAAACCCCTATAGTGCAACTAAAACGAAACAAAGAAAGTATAATCTGAGATGCACTTTCACCCTCCACTAAGTGGATAAATTATTGGAAAAATTGATTTTAAAGGTTCGAACTTTGCCTCATTTGCTGGGAAAGGTTCGAACTTTCATTATTCCAGGAAAGGTTCCAACTTTGACGTCGATCTTCATTTAAAGGTTTTTATGGATTTTTTTGGGTTGATTTTGGATTGATTATGGGTTTATATGGGTTTTCTGGGTTGATTCTTGGTAGATTATGGGGTTTTTTACCCATATAAACCCATAATCAATCCAAAATCAACCAAAAAAAATCCATAAAAACCTTTAAATGAAGATCGACGTCAAAGTTCGAACCTTTCCTGGAATAATGAAAGTTCGAACCTTTCCCAGCAAATGAGGCAAAGTTCGAACCTTTAAAATCAAATAATCCTAAATTATTTACTCCAAGTGAGATGCACTTATTGGAAGCATTTTATGAGGTTGTCAGTTGATTTAGATGTGAAATTGACAAGTGTTATGTTATTTAGGCCTATACTATGGAGTTAGAGCAAGAAGTTCAGAAACTAAAAGAGGAGAATCAAGACTTGCGTAAGAAACAGGTATGTGTGTGTGTGTCCACTCATTTCTTTACAGAAAAACATGTTCTTGCTTTCAATTTATGCATCATTTAGGGATTGCTTTTCTGACTGCAGGCCGAAATTATCGAAATGCAGAAAAATCAGGTACATGTTCTATTCTTCTATCAGTTTCATAATACTTGAATTATTTCGATTTGACAACCCCAGACCCTGCTCATAGTCGTCATGAGCGAGATATACTGGGTATGATAATGACGACATTTCGATTTGTCGTAAGTATTTAGAAAATGATTGGGTGATAGCAAATGCCGTTGTTATGTTTAAATAATGACAAAAGTGTCGGAATTAATGAGATATAAATGAAAATTATAAATTATTTTATGACATATGTAGAGAGAAATTTAACAAGTATTGTAAAACACATAAAAGAAAGTGTAGCAAAATTATGAAACGGAGGAAGTTTCTATCAAGGGTCATGTTGATAGTGTACTTTGCATTTATTTTAGTTTAGTTTTGGGTATTTGTCTATTACTCCTTCTGTTACTCTTATTTTGTATCGGTCTAATATTTGTTGAATTTAGTATAAGTGAAAAATTGGGTTAGAGAATGAGAAAAAAAGAAAATAGAGGATAGATAAGAGTGATTAAGATGGAGAACGTATAAATTTGTGAATGATAGTTAGAAAAGGAGAGTGAGACTATCGTCAAAAAAGAAAAACGAGCAAAATCGATATACAGATTAAAATGGAAAATAGTGTAAAATTCGAATGATAGAGAGACTAGTTTTTAGCTGTTAGCCAATTGAATGATTTGTTTGACTAATTAGTAGCATTGACTTTTATATTGATTATTAAGCGAACTATTAACTTTGAGTATGTACAAGATACACTTTGACCGATTAAATTTATCGATCGACAGGTGATGGAGATGATGAACGCGCAATCTGGTCCTCGAAAAAAGCTTAGACGGACGCAGACTGGGCCGTGGTGATCTCAAACAGATGTTCAAAAACTAGGTTTTTTTGTAAATATTTTGTAGGAAATGGACGTTTTTCTGCATACTAGATAGTAGATACTAGTTCAGGAATGGATTGTATTTTAGGTTGAAAGTCTACACATTTTTATAGTTTCCTTTCTTGGTAAATGGTAAACATTAGTTGTAGGAAAGAATTAAGAAGTGTGACATGAATTTAATCCACCATTAATTTGTTGGATATGTATTTTAGGACATGTCTAATTCTTAACTTTTTTATTGCTTTTCTACACTTTTCTGTCTGTCTTCAATAATTTTTGACTTATGAAGGTCCATCAGAATTCATGACCCTACCAAAACTAAAAAAAAAAATGCTAAAATTAAAGAAGCGATAAATAAAACTCAAAAGATAAAACATGCAAAATCCTACCTAAAGAAACCCTATAGTTATACATAATAATATACAACGTAGAAGCCAAAAGTACTATATTTCTTATAACAGTAGCATTATAGTTAGAATTCTGGAATCCGCCTTTGCTTGTAGACACGACTTGCCGTATACAATATTTTCCAAGTTAAATAAACGGTTAAGGTCTGCAGCTCTACTCACTCTAATTGGTACGCTGAGCAGTAAGCTTGACTTTTATTATAAAAAACACAACACAATACAACATACTGTATGCCAACCTCTGGCATGACATGGCCTTTGGGCTTTGACAACTCTAAGGCGAGACGTGACCCATGCCCGCTCATGCACACCTTTAATACATACTATTCTATTTTTGACTTAATATTGTCAATTTCAAAGTATGGTGAGGCTATTTTGAGTATGGGACTATAAGTCTTACAAGTGTATTTTTTTGAAGTTTGGTTCGATTGTTCTCAAGTTGAACTCTAATTTTAGGGATTGATATTTAAGGGTCTATGTATACCCTACCTTATCCCAAACCCTAACTTTAAGATCGGGGTTCAAACTTAAATTCTTATTTTTAAGGGTCTAAAAAATTAGATCTAGACCCAGACGCAGACTTTTGGGGTCTAGACCCTTACCCTAAAAAAGCTACTTTATTAAGTGGATTTTAAGGGTTTAAAAAATAAACTCTTATCTAGACCCTTGTTAGACCTTAATCTAAATCTTTATTGAACTCTAGAATCCTGGATACTAAAATCTCTTAAAAATTTACTTAAACCTTCTAAATTAATAAGTATTTTGTCTCAATTCTATATTGAAACAACTGAATATTGTGAGAATCAAGAACAGGGCCGGCCCTAAGGGTGGCAAGAGGGGCAGTTGCCAAGGGCCCCTTGTTAAAAAAGCAAATTTAATGGTTGTAAAAGGTCCATTTAAATTATAAATTGCAAAGGAAAAAGGGCCCCAATATGCTATTTCGCTCAGGGCCCCAAAAATCTAGGGCCGGCCCTGATCTAGAAGCTGCTTTTTGTTATGGGTAGTGTTCAACACGTCAATGTACAAACATCATATGATTGTATCCTAGATTGACCTATGCTAATACTAACTCTGTCCCATTAAGTTTACACCATATAACTTAAAAAATTCTCACATATTTGAATTATAATGCAAACTCAAAAAAGCAATAACAGGAGACAAATTACAAAAATATTAACTCATTGTTTTGAAATTATAATATACAACTAAATTTCAATAAATTAACTTAAATATACTTTGTATAAGTAGGACTTACATGAGTAGATAAATGCTTGTATACTCCCAAGTCTTAAACTTTGTTTCTTTTCAACAGCTACACTTTTTTAAAAGCTCTTGCGTATAATATAGCTTTTAAAAAGAAACAAAGATAATATTTTTACTTTCTGTTACTGCAACTAATACATACAATTATCTTTATAAACTGTAAAACAAATGAATGTGAAAAACATGTCGAATTCGGAGCTAAAAATGAGAAATAATAGGAATCATGGTAAGTGAAAGAGATCCTTGATGGTGTAAGAAAGATGGTGAGTATGATGAACATAGTTTATGTTGCTCCACATTTCTTGGGCAATTTGTTTGTAAGCATTTTCAGTGAAATGGAAAGAATCCCAAAAAAGATGGTCATTTATATTGTTGCATAACTCAAATTCTTTGACAAGCCTTTTTCCTCCACAACTGAATATCCCACGGAATTGGCCTGTCCCGCAACATGCTGTCTTTCCCTCCTTAAACCCTGAAATGGAAAGAATCCCAAAATATATATTCATTTATATTTTTATGGATCTAAATTCGGTGAACTGGGTAAAACGCGTTAAATATTAATACTTTAATAGTTGTAATTCGTAGAATAATACCTGTGAATATTGATGGACAAAGTTTTACTATACATGGTAATCCTATGATTTGTACTCCATACATAAGTGATAGGTTTAAACACATGTTATTATGTAGAATTTTTCTTTTATTATTAGTAAAGGCCGGCCCTATAAGATAAGATGGGTTTATATCCGGGCCCATCCAACAATAATGGAATAACTATGCTTTAATTTAGACCTTCAGGTATAACATTAAAAAATCGATTATGATCTTAAATTTATCAATTATGACCTTAACGATCCGTTTGGTAGATAGTAATAAACAATGGTGATGGGATTGAAAAACTAGTGTAACTTTAGTTGAAAAATCTCTTGACTACCTTGATGGTCATGCTTGTCCAGCTTCAATCATCTCATTTTCTTCATAAAATTCATTTCAGTGCATTACCATTGGGAGATGTGGTATTAGGAAATGGAAATTTGTAAACAAAAATTTTTTTTTTTGATCAAAGTTTCATTACCATAGGAATGATATGAAACTTATGATTAAATTTTACACTATAAATCATTCCCATTACCACTAGTTAGTACCACTAACCAACCGGACCATAAATGGATCAAGTACTTAGTGCATATTGAGAAAAACTATAATCGGGTGATTGGGCTATCCGCCTCATATTTAGACCGTCACTCGCAAGAGCGGCTATAAATTGTTAATAGTTAGTGGCCATAATATATAGTACTCCTATATTTAGTCATTAGGCGTCCATAATTAATATTTCACTCCGAGTCTCACAAACCTCAGAGTTCGCATGAGTACAATGTTTATCCTAATTAAGTTTTATTTTAGCTAATATTCTTTCAAAAAAAGTATAAAAATGGGCTAAAAAAAAATATAAAAAATAAAATAAGTAAAGTGGAGGAGAATTAGAAATACCAAATTTTGAGGGGTGCTTGAGTCTTTGTAAGGTACTAGTATGAAAATCATAAAGAGCATATTTGAACCCTGGTAACATCCTTGTTAGGTCTTGTAACACATGAAAAATGGCTTTATTATGTAATCTTATATAACTTGAAACTTGTTCATAGCATTTACCATTCCCTTCTGGATTTATGTTTCTAAGGGCAGGTAGACACCCAACTGGTGGCAGGTTTAGAAACCCAAATTTTCTCCCACCACTCTCATATATTTCCTGCACAATAACAAATTATCGATCAGCTATCCTTGTGGGAGACTGTCTTTCAAAGACGACATCAATATAAGAAGTCCACATTCTTACTTTCTCATTAATTTGTATCGGTTGGGCTAATTATTATCTAATGCGTGTCTCGAAAAGGTCGTCTCTCACAAGAGTTTGTGATTATTGATCTATTAGGTAGTGCTTATTAAATATTTAGTAAAATTTTTAAATTTTAATTAACATTTTTTTTAATTGTAGATCTAAAATAGATTTTTTTTTGATATAACTGAATTTTCAACAAAAGCAAAACTAAATTATTTTATTTTTTTTTAATTCAAAAAAAAAATTATTTTATTTTTTAAAAATGTTTTAGTGATAAGAAAAACTTACAAAAATTTTTGACCTCGTAGGGTTAACCTGAAGTACCCTGCCCAATTGAAATTGACTCAACCCTTAATTTAGATTGACCGTTTTCACGTGTCAAGTACTCTAGTTACACATGAGTCTTTTTGCGATCGGAGACTCTCCTACGAGACGGCCTAAGCTGTGCGATTGGCCCATGCTCTGTATATTTTTTAAAATTTAAAATTCTAACATACAAATTTAAAGATTTGAATGCCAATTTCAAGAATCAAAGACCAATTTCAAAACTTAAAAGATCAATTTTAAAGTTTTTAATACCCATTTCAAGGTTTGAGTCGCCCTAGGTTAAACTTGAAATGAGAACTTTAAGCCATAAAAATGGTCTAATTTTATGTTTTAAAATTGACTTTCTAAGCCCAGAAATTGTCAAATTTAATGACTTTAAATGTCAAATCCAACGCCATGAATTTAGTATTTTAAGTCTTGAAATTGGTTTTTTAAATCTTAAAATTAACATTTTAATTCTTTAAAAACGAGTCGTATAAGATGCGTCTCAGAAGTTCAGTAAGTCTCATGGGAGACGGTCTATTCTATAGACGGAACACATAAAGCCCAGTCCAAAATATAACATAGTATATTTGAGGTTATAATAAATTATTTGGGGTTATAATAACTTATATTTAGGGTTATAGAATAGTATATTCGATGTTATAATACTTTACATTTAGGATTATAACATAATATAATTGATATTATAATAAAAAAATCAATTAAGAGAAATGGGCTGGCCCAATTTTGTGGTCTATCCTATAGACCGTCTCTTGTGAGATTTTGTGTTAGTGTTTATGTTTGGTAGAAAAGGGTAAAATATAAGAATGTGAGGATGTAAAAGAGTAAGAAGAATGAATAATAGAGGTAGAGGTAGGGGGCCAATAGACCTAAGATAATGTCAAAAAATATAAATAATGTGGTCCAACCAATAAGCAGTAAAATGAAGAAATCTCATTGTCATTTGTCATAGCCATTAATATTGATGGGCCGCAATATAGGCACATTTGAATGCCTCTATATTTGACTTTTTGGAATGGACCACATCTTTTAGTAAACTCAAAATATCAAAAAAAAAAAATAATAATAAATAAAATAAAATAAAAAATAAAAAAATAAAAACACAACCTTAACCATCTCTATCATTTAGACAGATTCGACGATTTGATATTCACTTGAATTTGTAATAGACCTGACTTGACATGACTTCAAAATGAATTTAACATTATATAACAATCAGTAAAGACACAAAATCTGATTTTTACGGATTCATAAAACTTGATCCAAAATCAACCTAATGACTCAAAAGAGATAGTAATATTACTTACATGTTAAGTTTTAGAGGCATCTCATTCTAACATATTCAAAATATTATTTTTTCTAATTTTTTTAAAAATTATAAAAGACCAAAAATACAAAGACCAATCAAATAATATCACGTATTTATTCAAAAAAAATTAATATCACGTATTTGTTTTTATCACTTTTAGTAGTCATATCCTTAATATTAATATATGTTAAATATTTTAAAATAGGATGCCCTCAAAATTTAGGATTTTTAATTAATATCTCAAAGTTGAGATTTTTATATTTGAATTATAATATATAATTTATATTTTTATTTTAATTTCTTTAATTATACAAATAATGATTTATACATTAGGAAAAACCTAAAATTAGATGTAAATATTACTCCTATTATTTTTCAACAAAATATGTTGAGATAAACACGATATCTGCATGCAAATAAAGGTTGGAGACTCCTACACATTATTTGGTCCATCAAATCTATTTGAAATATTAATTTGCAATTATATATTAAATGAGTTTTAACTAATATAGATAAGATTTATTTTTGAGTAAAACATATAAATAAGATTAAAAAATAAAACATATTTTTAAATAATATATTAAAAAATTTATAAGAATCATTACAAAATATGAAAGATTTCAAATTAAGTGAAACATCTCAAAACAAAAATTTGACATTGTTGTGTAAGCGAGCTAATTATTCATCAGTAAAAATCAATCACAAGAGAGATACATTTCTCATGTTGATAGTATTTAAATCAATATCAATAATGTTATATATAAAACAACTTAAATCGTTAAATAGATCTAATTTGGTAAAAAATATCAATAAAAATTAATAATTGAAATGAAACAAAATAAATTCAATCTAAGAAAAAAAAAATGATGCTCTCCACATTTGATCAATGTAAGCCACAAATAAATTCAGAAAAATACAAGTAGGAGACCGTAATATTAAAATTATCTAAAATAAAAACAAAATAATGCTTGTAAAGAAATAAATGAAGTACTATATAGTACTTATGTCTTATTTAATATGCCGTTATACATATATTCTTTCGTAGAAATCTCAAAATAATTATTTGTAATTTTATGATGTAAAATATTAAATAGGATAATAAATTTACACATATGACAAAAAATTTTATATAAATAGTAGTAAATTATTAATTTTTATCACTTTTAAAAAGTGGCTCATTATATCTGACGGAACAAATAGACGTAAGTTCAAGTTGATCAAAATTGAGGGAAGTTTGATTTCCACCTTTGGTACCAAAAAAGAATAATTAACATGTTAGGTAAACTTCAACATTTACAGGCTAAGGGGGTGTTTGGTATGGAAATATAAAATCTAATGGAAAGGGAAATGATAAATAAGAGTAAGGGTAAAGGTATGTGTTGTAGTTAGATGTTGTTTGGTATGAAAAATATAAGGGAAATATAATTGATCATAGAAAGGGAATAGGTTACTTGACATAAATTGGTGGTAACAAAGTAAGGGTATCCATTACCCTCAAGAAAGGTATTGGATTAACCCAATATCATACCAAACAAAATATATGGAGTAATGGTATTTGAATCCCTTACTTAGTATGAAAAAGTTCATACCAAACACCTCCTAAGTAAGAAATTAAAGCCTCATTTGTAGAAAACTAAAAATTAAACTAATCACTTTAGTAAGCTTTTCTTAGTTTGAAAATTTCTCAAATACTAATAACTATAGGGCAAAGAGAGTGGTACCAGTTCTTATTTTTTCCACAAAATAGCACTCAAATCTTTGAAAACTCATTATCGTAACAATATTATAATGCAAAAAATGTTATGTTGCCGTTAAATAGAGGAATCACACAAATGCCTTTGATTAATTTCAATAAAAGGCAATTCTTAAATTCATGCGATTTTATGGAAAAAAAAATCAAGAATTGCTACCACTGGCCTTTCCATATAGTTGGTGCATATCATGTAGAATTTCCCTTATTGAAATTAAACAAGTGTATTTGTGTCCTTTCACCATTTAACGGCTACATAACGTTTTTTTTCATTATATTGTTACAGTAGTGAGTTCTCAAAGAATTGAGTGCTATTTTGTGGAAAAAAATATTTAAGAACGACTACCACTCGTCTTTCCCTATAGCTGGTGCTTACCATGTAGAATTTCCATAATAATAATAATAATAATAATAATAATAATAATAATAATAATTATTATTATTATTATTATTATTATTATTATTATAATATCATCATGACACGTTAGATGAAAAAAATTTTTTTTAAAATGATATCAGCGTTTTTTGTTTTGGTGAATAAAAAAACAAAAGAAAAAAAAAACTAACCTTGACCACGGAAGTGATGTTGTTAATGACCATATTAACATAATTAGGTTGTGTATAAGAAGTGAGAAATTTAGAGGAATTTGTGACGAAAAGGCTCATGTAATCGTTTATGCCAATGCTAAACAAGTACACACCCTTTTTCAACCTCTTCCTTGCTTTTACATATCCATATTCTTTTATTACCCATTTTTTCACCTTCTTGTAGTTTTTTAGTTGCATATGAAGGTCAATTACCTGAAAAAAAAAATCAACTCAATTAAAAATTTTCGTTTAAGATAAACTTTTTCTGTATTTTTACTTGTACCAAACACCTTTTGCAGCAATTTAATGCGTTTATTGGATTGTTTGTATCTAGGGTTATACGTAACTAATAATTACAAAAATTTGATATAATAAAAATATGCGACTAGATGAATAAAACACGATTGTACAGGCTATGTTATTTTCTCGTATAACAGCTGAAATATGCAGATTACCATAGATTAATGAATAATACAAAAGTTAGTTTGAGTGCAAGTAAAAAAGAACGGATGTGAAAATGTTTTACTCTTTTGAATTTTCTTATCAGGATAGGATATGATGCAAGCAAAAGGCAGACTAAAAACATGTACATTTTTTGTTTTTTACTTGCATAATGTGCTTTTTCACCTATTGCAAATTTTTCTTCTTAAAATATCTAATTATGTAAATAAAAAAATATGTAAACTCAAAATTAATAAAATTTTGGATTAAGATGATTTAAACTACATACTTCTAAATGACTATGTTTGAATTTATAGATCTCATGACAATAAGCAAGTCAATTTAATTAGTTGATGATTAGGGTCGAAGTCAACATGTGAACAACTAATTTAAAATAGGAAAAATTGACATAAATAATCCAATCTTTTGTTCGTCCGCTATGAATAATCTCATCTTCAGATTATTTTTTAATAATCCTACATTTGCCCTTAGTTCGCTAGGAATAATCCAACTTTTCTTTTAGTTTACTAACAGCATACCTTATTTGTACCAATTATTAGTATTTTGGTATGTTGTGAGCAAATGTATGGTAAAGGTTAAATTATTAGAAAATAATCAAAAGATGAGATTATTCACAACAAATTGGTAAAATGTTGGATTATTAATATCAATTTTTCCATTAAAATAATACAGGAAATAATAAATTTTAACCTTTGTTAATTTTGTTTACTATTTTTAAAAAATTTGAGGCTTATAAGTAAGCTATCAAACAAACAATAAATATAAATAAACTAATAAAGTATAAATTAATTTTTGAACTTTCTTCAATTTAATTAAGAGGTTGCATCCAATTACTAGTTCAGTTTCACCTCCAAATGAAACTCAATCACGAGGTTTTGAGCATCTTCAACATGTTTAAGTATAAAATAAGTATTTAATAATAAAAAATTATTAGAAAAAATATCATAATTTTTTATCTTTGCACCGCTTTCAAAAAATTGTCATAATTTTTTTAAAAATTATAGTTATAAATTCTTAGTCAACTCGATTGATTATGATTGGAGATTATTATATAACTTATTTAAATACCTATTAAAAATAATATTAAGAAATCAAGTCTAGAACGATACGATACATACCGAACCTTGAAAAGTCTCAACAAGAGCACCACCTCCGGCAGATGCAAAGTTGACTCCGTCATAAAACCCATATTTTCCAGGCTGAAGGTACGCCGGAATCAATGGAAGTCCGGCGTACTCCGCTGTCGAAATCAAAGGTAATAAAAATCCAATCATATAACTATAACTATAAGCTCAAATTTTTGGTTGAATTGCTTCTAATAAATATATATACTGTTGAATTATATAACATATTTTAGAGCAAACCATCGGCTAAAGCTTTTGGTTGAATTACGGTGGTGTGTTTGAGTATATAATATATTATAAGTCAAGCTTAAATTTTTTGGTTCAGTTGATTAATTGACATATATCAAAAGCTAACGTGATAAGGGTTCAAAAGTTCGAAACTCAATTGCCCTTTATTTTAAGTGGAATATTCAGCATTAGGTATGAAAATGACGTGTACTAGTTGCATCCACTCTTTTAGCCTAAAGGAGGACATGTATATGCTGCATCAAATTAAATTTTTGGTTGAATTGGTTTTTTAACACGTGCAATACTAAATGTGTCTATGTGTAACACATAAAAAATATTATTTAATTATCAGCTAAAATAGTTGACATTAAACAAATTTGAGTTAGAAGATGGAATGAGGAGGATGAGAAAATGCCAAGGAACCAACTCAACCAAAAGCTAAAACTGATGGTTGACGCCTTAGGATATGTTATATACTCTAACAAAAAATTGAAAAACATAAATAAAAAATAAAAAATAAAAAATATACCGATAAAGTCGGAGATGAGGCGGCCATCGGAAAAACGCCCGGTGGGAAGTGGAAGAACGAGATGCCATAAGGCCAAAATTAGCTTGGTCAAGAGTAGTGGTATTGATGTAGTTGTTATTGCCAACATCTAAAATGGAGTCTCCAAAAATGAAGAAAGGAGAAGGTGAGTGGTGGTTGTTATGATGATTGTTATTGTTATGGGATAATATGTGGCAATTGATTTTGAGCAAAAGGAGATTATTAACAAGACACAAAAGAGAGGTTTTAAGCTTTCCAATAACATGGCTTTGATTTTTGGTCTTCTTGTTGGTTTTTAAGTTTATGTGTGTAACTTACAATGACCCACTTTCCACTTGTCTATATATATATATATATATATATATTATATATATATATATATATATATATATATATATATATATATATATATATATATATATATATATATATATATATATATATATATATATATATATATATATATATATATATATATATATATATATATATAATATATATATATATATATATATATATATATATATATATATATATATATATATATATATATATATATATATATATATATATATATATATATATATATATATATATATATATATATATATATATATATATATATATATATATATATATATAATATATATATATTTATATCTATATATTTATATATTTATATATTTGTATTTGAAAGTTAAGGTTCAAGTTTTTCTTAGCTACTTTCTCTTAATTGTTTTATTTGAATTTTTATGATTTTTAGGTGGTTAAATAGGATCACACGTAAAAGAATATTGTACTTCTTCCGAATTATTTGAGATGTCCTATTTGGGTTTCACGGTAATTAAGGATGGTGTGAGGTCCTTTAAAAAGGTGGTAGTTGGGTATTTTAATTGATTAAATTAATTGTGATAGTTGGGTATTGAGAATTGGAAAAGTGCGGGTATTTAGGTAAAAAAAGATAGACAAAAAAGGAAATTAGACAATTGATATGATTTTGCCAAATAAGGAAATGGGACATCTAAAATGATTCGGAGGGAGTAATATTTTTAAGAGATATTTGTGAATTCTAACTTAAAGTTTAGCACTTTTGTGAATAAGAGCATTAATGTTTTTTTTTTTAAATTTTTTTTTGCTAATTACAATCATCATAGTATGAAAATTTATAGGTTCAGGCTAAAAACATTAAACTCCGACCACTTAACCTGAAATACCGACAATCAGAATGGTAAAAATTCTGTGATTTGACTTAAAGCTGCAAACTTTAATACTATGGTGGGTGTAATTCGAAAAAAATAAACATTGAGGCTGTAATTAATTCGTAAAAGTGCTAAACTTTAAGGCTGTAATTTGCAAATTGCTCTATTTTTAAATTTTGATAGGGGTAAAATAGAGTTAGTATGTATAAAGGTGTAAAAATTTTTAGTTTAGAAAGAGTAAATTAATAAAGCTAACGTTTTAAAAATAAAATTGAGACACTTAAGGTAACTTGACCCAATAAAAATATTAGACAGTTAGAATGAATAGAAGGGAGTAATATTTAAAGTATTTGGTTAGCATGAGATGAAGTTGTAGGTCATATGTCATGTGAAATCAAGTTTGTATATAATAAAGGTACTTTCATGGTCAAAAAGGAATTAAAAGGAGGGAACTCTATCAATGGAAAGATTAGCAACTAAGGTGTTGCCATATTGAGGTGTAACATTCACCATTATGGAAGTTAATGATATCTCATTTTTACAAGACACTATTCCTTTAAGATAATTTCATAGTTTTGAATTATTTTTCTTTTTATCTAAATTAATTATTTACTACTAGTAGTGTTACTAATGTTTTGATTTAAAAAAATTATTCTTAATTAATATTAAAGAAGTAATTATTGCCTTATTAGAACACTAATAGTATCGATAATATAATCAGAAGAAAGTGGAGACACGAACTGACGGTTGCTAGTGTCGTCGACTATTTTGTCGGCGAGCTAGTGTCAAAACTTTTCAGCATTATTTGTGTAGCAACGGGCTTAAAAGGTTGTTGTTCGATTGTCGCTCAAGCGATTTAACATTCAAATGATGAGGTCTTGTGACGTCTGTCTTTTTCTTGTTTTTTTAGTAGTTTAACTAAATTAGAGTTAGTTGGTGAATGGGGCATATGAAACGTATAGAAGTACCTAAAACTAGGAGTGTTTACCAGTCCAAACCCGAACCGAAATTGGTTGGAACAAAATTTCGAATATATGCTAAGACTGGAGAAACTTGTCCGATCCCAGTCTAACCTGGATTCCTTCCGGTTCGGTCCGGGTTTAGACCGGTTAGACCAGAAATGATTTTTGATACCAAAAATAAATTTAAAATGAAAGATTTTAAAATAGTTTATCAAATTAATTATTATAAAAGTAATATATTTCATTTGAATTGAACAATTATTTTGTGTTGGAAACAAATTATTTAAAGCCCTTTAATTAAGTATATGCATAATAATCACTCATCCCGTCTAACTCGGATTTTTCCGAGTTTAGACTGGACCGGACCGGAAACCCCGAATGATGAATAAGTAAGTCCCGGAAACCGGACGGGATGCAACCGGTCCGGTCCGGTCTCAACTGGTTCTGGTTCAGACTGCCGATCCGGTCTCATTTTGCACACCCCTACCTGAAACAAGTGCTCTCCTTCACTGGCCATGAATTGTACTCTCCTCCATATAGGGTCGCTCTATTTCTAGGTAAGTTAGGCATTTGGTTAGAGTATCGAGTTAAAAAGGGTCTTTATATCTGAAGATTTAATTTAATATAGTAGCCACTTAAAAATTTGAAATACATCATTAATTCTTTTATCAAATATGAAGTTTATGACACGTCTATATTTATAATGAAAACTATAACATATAAGGTTTGTCACATTTATTTTTCTAATCACCAGTAAAAGTTCTGAATCGACTATCTATAGAAAAAACCCATTTTTTTTAATTTGTCTAGAATCCACAAAAAATATCAGAAACGACACTGACTCAATGGCATGCACCCAAAATCTTCGTGCAAGCACCATGAGTTCACTAGCCGCTACAAATCAGACAAGCATCAAGGCAGTTGTCGTTGATCATCATATCTAATCTTCTTCTAAATGTAGCAATCTTAAAGTGAGATAAGAGTATGATTAAACTAGCAACACCATATCACCTAAAAGTATTTCTAGAAGTGTTTTAAGGTATAATTATACTACAAATTTTGTACAAGAACATTTGCAATCATAATTGTCAATTGTTATCTTGAATTTGATCTTATATCATAATCCGTAAGCCTTTTCTAATATTACAGGGTAGGCTGAAAGAAGGAGAGAGTTAAGAAAGAATTGACCTAATAAAAGTATTACTTATTCAAATTAAGATAAAATCTTATTTTCTTATTTTCTTTTCTCTTACTTATATCTTTGATTTTTTAGATAAAATATCATTTTCTCCTCCATTAGAATATCATTTTTTCTTATTTTTCTTAAACTCACTCCTCCATGTAGTCATTTTTTTAAATGGGTACATTACCAAATGAGACATTTGATTACTCTCCCCTCTACTCATTTTACATTAGTTGATATATTGGTTTCTTTGTATTATTTAATTTTTTGGACAATGACATATCACTTTCGTTTAATCTCATCTATACATTTGAATTCATTTTTAATTTCATAAACGCAATTTATTCTCTCTTCATTTAGTACGTTATTTATTTTTTTCTTAAAAGTCATAATTTTTATCTTTGCTCATATTTGACCAAGACGGACTATTAAGAATTAGAATATAAGAACTATTCTTCTCCTGAATGAAAATCTCTTTAAGAGTCATTAGCTTTTGCCTAGTTGGGTTGTAGGCAGGGTCGTCTTAGGGCCACTATGTCAATTTTATTCTATAAGTCGTAACTATTTGAAAAAAGAAAATATTAAAATATAAGTATATGATAAGATCTCTCAACTTATTAAACTAATAACATTTTACTCTTTATTACTTTGTTATTCTTGTAAAATACTCCCTCCAATTCAAAACAAATGTCCCATTTGTTTTTGGACACTATTCACATATCACTCTTAATTTGTATTTTACTCTTAATCTATAAGTTAAAATATAGTCATGTCATGTGGGATCTTGTTTGATTTGTCTCAATACAAGGATTATTAATATAAACTTTTTATAATTTTGGTTTAAGAATAATTAGAGATATTAAGGGTTAAAATGTTATCTCGGCTGTGAAAAAGTAAATAAGACAATAGTTGTGAATTGGAGGGAGTAGTTTATATATGTTCGTGATATTTAAAACAATAAATCACATAAGTAGTGATGAATCAGGAAAATTCTTCGACTTGCACATGCTAATCGACCGACCATATAATCGTAGAAAATTCTCTAACTTTACGCGGTAAAAAAAAATGACATTATGAATGATGGGCAGGAGCATCACTCACGGCTAATTGATCGTAAAAACCTTTAATTAGTTGGGTTCATTAGGTAAGTTTGGGTTGTGCATTAAAATTATAAGTGTTGTAAGTAGTGATGAATTAGGGGAAAATGTGATACTGAGTGTGGCAGGAATCTAACATTTAGCGCCGCGTGCTTTGTTGATCAAAAATTGGTCAACCACGGAAATTTCTTTGCTTTATCAAAGCCTATGTTTCAGGTAAACATTATCAAACTCATTATTTTTGCTACAATTTTAGTAGCAGCGACAGTGACGGATCTAAGATTTGAAGTCTCAGAAGGTATTAATTAATGATTTAATGGACGAAATTTCAATAGAATTTCATTTGTAAAATTAACAACTATTTTACCCTTATTTGCTAAAATTTTAAATACAACGAATCTTTAAAGGAAATGGAACAAAATCAATCAACTGATCTAATAAAAATAAATGAGATAAAATAAATAAAGGCAAAATTACTAAAATGAGGGAGCATTTATCATCAAAAGACTTCAGTATTAACTTTTTACACTTTTACTCTTACCAATAAAAAAGTCTACGCTGATTTTTTTTTAAAAACGTCTAGGAACACGTAACCACTAGGCTCCAATAATGTACGTCCAACAATGAGCACTCGTGTTGGCTTCAGCATATTGATATACATAATAAGTTTTTTTTTTTTTTTTTTTTTTGAAATATACATAATAAGTTAAAATATATAGTCATAAGAAATTTTGTTTGAATTATCTCGCTCTAAAGTTTTATAATTTTTTGAATACATAATTAGATATATTAGCGATTGAAAATATATATATATTTAATGATGATATGGAAAAGGAAAAGGTATATAAGTAAAAAAAAAAAGTATCATTAAAAATAAAAGACCATTTTTAGATCAACGTAGGAATATGCTTTTGCATTTCTTCTCGGCCAAAGTTCACCTTTCAATATCTTTTTCCTCTTAATGCAAAACCACTACAATCAATCTTTTAATTAGGCTATTTCTTATATAGTCAACCAAAATATTATATACCATTAGTAGTAGGTAAGAAAAGAATGACTTATTTTTTGAATTTAAGAAGGAAAAAAAACAAAAAAAGAAAAAGACTTTAGTTCACAAAGTACTTGTTATGAGCTTTTATTTAACTAATTAAGTTAGGGAGGATGAGAAGGGCAAAGTGGAGACGATGGATGGTTAAGTGTTAAAAATTTTATTTGAGTCGACTTTAAATTTAGGAATTGGATTCATCTTTTTGAGACTTAGCATGTTTGTGCTTGTGTTCGGGTGCCAAAAAATAATAAATAGACTTGATGAACAAACTTTTAAATTAGGTTTCATCCAGCAAGTTTTTTTATAGGTTGCCTATAAAAAGAAATATTTTTAAACGTTGCTTATAAAAAGAAAATTTTTAATATTAAAAATTATGATAATGAAATTTAATCCCTTTATTTTCCTCCCAAACCATCTTTATTTCAGTATTATATTTATATTATTTATTTTAAAAATTATATTTTTATTTAAAATAATATGATATTTTAAATGAAACTACAGGAGAAATAAGTTAAATTAAATCAACGAAAAAAATAAAATTTAATTTAATAAATGAAATTAAATTAAATTAAATTAATTTAAAAATCAAAAAATAAAAAGTAAACATATCTCATTTGTAAATCCATTTTTATTTAAAATAATCATTTCTTTAGAACAACTCAATATAATATCAACAAAAGAGCCTTAAGGTTCCATTCATTAAACCTCTTCGAGGACATCAAATTGATTTAATTTGAACATTAAATTTCTTACCATATTTGATACCAAGTTGTTAGAACAAATGCCAAAATCAAAGTTCTAAACTTCTAATGTAAAAGAAATCAAAAATTAGTTACAAGGAAAAATGATTAAGAAATACACAATTTAGGAGGTTGAAAAATGCCAAAATAGTATTTCGTGTCGGTTCAAAATCGGGTTTTGTGTTCACATTGATTTTTACATAATTGTAGATCTATTTTTAACTCTTGTCAAATCGGATTCGGTTACAAAGACGGGTGTCTGTCGGATCATCGGGTCTGTTTTGAACACCTCCAACTGGAAGGTTGTTTGTACATTCATAATTGGTGGTAGAGTTATCAAAACTCATCATAGAAGATTTATCTTTAGAGTCCAACGTTGTTTCCTTGATGCACCTATTCGAAAGACCACATAATTTCATGAGTTTGACTCTTAATATTAAGTTGAATTTAAATTGATTTATAGCTTATTTGAAAAAACAATTATTGTTATGAAGTTGTGTATATTTAAACGGAATATTATTGATAACTCTTAGGGAAGTCTGAGAGTTTCGTGCAATAAAATCACAAATTATAAATCTAAATCAGAGTCAAAATTAAAAAAGTCTAACTTTTATTCAAAGCAAAGTTAAATTGTACTAAATTCAATTCGAGTTCGACTTATTGTTAATGATAGCAATGGGACTCGACTCGGATTATACATACTCCGACTTTGCTCCGGATAATAGTCAGAGTTTTTTTTCAGTCCACCTCCACTCGGAGTCGGATTATGCAAGCTTCAAGTTTGCCCCGACTCGGACTCTCGGATCTCCAACGGAGTCTGGTGCGAAGTCGGACTATCATCAAACAGTACTGTTGATTTTGTACTAATGATTTTAAATCATACAAAATTAACAAAATATAATTTTCAAATACAATTTATCAAAAAAGTATGTACTTTGAATTCAAGTTTAACAAGAGAACTAGTCCTACTAGTACAATTTAACAAAATTTTCACGCATTTTGATTAGACGTATTTTATTTCTCTTGATCTGATTTGTCGTATTCTGATTGATTAATAAAAATAAAAATACCAGGTAGTTTTTGAAAATCGAAAATTACAAATAGTATGAGAGAGAGCTTGAATTAGTGAGTCTAGTGTTTTAAAGGAAACAAATTATTAGTGTAAAAGTCAAATTCAAAGTCGGATTTGGTTCTGGGTCGGAGTCGGGTTGGAGTGTCGGATTTTTATTAAGGTCCAACTTCAATCCGCCTCTAACTCAGACTCGGATCATAAAGTCGGAGTCGAAGTCGGATTAATTTTTTCTCGGACTCGAATCAGATTATATTCCTAAAGCTCAACCATGCATCCTAATTCCACTAAGCACCCACCCCCCACCTCTAGAAAAACAAAAGTAAAGGTAAAGGAGAAAGGTGAGGAAGAGTGGTACATGAAATGACATGAGGCGAACAAAATGCAAAAACCCACTTATAAGTCACTTACATTACATAGCATAGGTGTTATACTCCTTTGGCCACTAAATTTACACCATAGGTAATGGATGAACATCATCATCATATCCAGTGTATTCCGTTCATTGAAATCTATGATCAGGATTTGGGGACGCTGGCAACTCATATCCATAGAGGACTAGAGGAGATTGTGATCAAAGAGTTCCCCGACTCGCAAAAGATCTTCTGGAAAGAGAAACCTGCAGCTAACAAAAACAATAAAAAGCATATGCATAGATACAAGAATACGAATTAGGAACGGGTAAACATCGACAAAAACAGGGAAACACCAATAACAAATGAAAGGTAAAAGGGACGGGTCTAGTTATCTAGAACGTGGATAAGGCGTTGCTAACTGCCCCTATCCCTGGTTAGGTCCCTGGAGAACCAAGGATACGAGCAAGAAATGGATGAACAAACTCTAAAAATAAGCAAAAATGGTATTTTATAGAAAAATTATACATATAAATTGTTAAAGAATCAACTCAGCTCACTCAAAAGTTTAAGTTGATGGTTAAGACCTCAGGATATATTATATACTCTAACACGCCAGCTCACACGAGATCACGTTGGGCTAGAAGTATGGATGCACCCCGGTATAGAATATTCCACTTTAAATGAGAAGTGGTTGAGGTTTGAACCTGATGTGACCTCTTGTTAGATACCATGTTAAGAAACTAACTCAACCAAAAATTTAAACTAATAGTTGACATCTATAATATGTTATTGTTAGAATATACAGGAAATATTCTTAGTATATTTGTTATTCTCAGTATATTTGTATTTAGGGAAGTTAACTTATTTGTATAGCGTTATTTACGGTAACGGTAGAATAGCTTCTTGTATATATGGAGATTATCTCAGTCAATGATAATTAACACAGAAATTGAAAACCCAAACTTGTGTTCTTGATCGAAAACATGGTATCAGAGCCTTGGAGATGGCATCGGAGACTTGGACACCCGTCTGTAGGGTACAGCCAATGGACTTGTATTGTTGCAAATAAGTCTAGTTTTAAATGTGAGACTTGTATTGTTGCAAAGAGTCATAAAAACTCTTATCGTAGTAGTGTGAACAAGGTTGATGTTCCTTTTATGCTTATCCATTCTGATGTATGGGGACCCGCACCTATTGTTGGCATACATGGTTATTCATATTATGTTTTGTTTATTGATGATTGCACCCGCATGAGCTATATTTATTTCCTGAAAAATAAATCTGAGGTTTATCCTGTGTTTGTTGAGTTCTATAACATGATATGCACCCAGTTTAAGGCCCAACCCCGTATCCTCCGTTCTGATAATGGTAGAGAGTATGTTAATTCTGATATGCGTGCTTTCTTTACTTCTAAAGGGCTTATTCACCAAACTACCTGTCCCGATACTCCACAGCAAAATGGAGTAGCCGAAAGAAAAAACCGAACCTTACTTGAAATGACCCGAGCCATCATGCTTGAATCTCTTGTCCCTTCCTACCTTTGGCCTGAAGCCATTGCCTCTGCAAACTACCTTTCTAACCGCCTTCCCACAAAAAGCCTGTCTTACCAAACCCCACTTGATACCCTCAAATCCCATTCCCTTTTACCTTCCTCACATTCTCTACCACCAAAAATCTTTGGGTGCTCAGTCTTTGTTCACCAACCGAAACGATTGAGGAGTAAACTTGAACCAAGGGCGGGTAAATGTGTTTTTGTAGGCTATGGAGGTAATCAAAAGGGATATCGGTGTTATGATCCTCACACTCGGCGGGTACACACTACTATGGATTGTGAGTTTCTTGAGCATGAGTTTTACTACCATTCTCGATGTCAGGGGGAGAAGGTAGCTAGTGACGATCTAGAATGGATTATGGGTTCTGTTCCTTCTGTTCCTGACCCAATAGAATCAGTAGGCATTGCTGCTGAACCACCTCTTCAAGCTGATGAGTCTCCTCCGCCAGTGCTCGCTCCTCCTCTGTCCGAATGTCAGGTTAGTAGTACTAGTACTGTGGCTAATGATTTGGTTGTTGATCATATTGATGGTAATTGTGATAGTGGAGCTGCAGATGTTTCTGAGGAAACTCATGATGTTCGTGAGGGGGAGAAATCCTCTTATGTCTTACCTCCTCGAGCAACACGAGGAGTTCCTCCAAGGAGATATGATCCGGAGTACGAGGCTTTGAGATCCAGGTATCCGGTTGAATCAGGAGACAGGGCAAACTTATCACAGGGTGCTTTGGCCTTCAAGGCAGCTCTATATAGCACCAAGCTTCCTACGAATGTTAGGGAGGCCCTTGAGATTGATCATTGGAGACAGGCTATGGAAGAAGAAATAAATGCTCTTAAGAAGAATAATACTTGGGAAAAATGTCGTCTTTCGAGTTCGAAGAGAGTAGTTGGCTGCAAGTGGGTCTTTACGGTTAAGTATAAAGCTGATGGGTCGATTGAACGATATAAAGCCAGATTGGTTGCAAAAGGGTACACCCAGACTTACGGGATCGATTATTCTGAGACTTTTTCACCAGTAGCTAAACTGGATACCATACGAGTTCTTTTCAGCATAGCAGCTAATCTGGACTGGCCTCTTCATCAATTCGATGTGAAGAATGCGTTCCTTCATGGGGAACTACAGGAGGAAGTTTACATGGAAGCACCTCCGGGATTTACTTCAGATTTTTCAGAAGGAGAAGGGTGCAGACTAAGGAAAGCTCTATATGGGCTAAAGCAGTCTCCTAGAGCTTGGTTTGGGAGGTTCACTTCTGCTATGAGGCGTTTCGGATATAAGCAGAGTCATTCCGATCATACATTGTTCCTGAAAAGGAGAGGGGGTAAGATAACTTGTCTGATTATTTATGTTGATGATATGATTATTACTGGAGATGATAAGACTGAGATTGAGAATTTGAAGCGAAAGCTGTTCCGAGAATTTGAGATGAAAGATCTAGGAAGACTTAAATACTTTTTGGGTATTGAAGTTCTGAGGTCCAACAGAGGTATATTCATATCACAGAGGAAGTACGTTCTGGATTTGTTAGCTGAGACTGGGATGTTAGATTGTAAACCGATCGAGACACCGATTGTGGTAAACCATGGGTTACAGATGCTCCAGGATGGAGAGTTGGCTGATCGTGAACAGTACCAGAGACTAGTGGGAAAGCTGATATATCTAGCTCACACACGACCTGATATTGCCTATGCAGTCGGTGTTGTCAGTCGATTCATGCATAAACCTCAAACTCAGCACATGGAAGCAGTTGTTCGTATCTTGAGGTATCTTAAGGGAAATCCAGGGAGAGGAATCCTTTATCAGAAAAATGGTCATCTCAATCTCAGAGCGTACACAGATGCAGATTGGGCAGGTGATAGGGATGACAGAAAATCGACGTCGGGCTACTTCACTCTTGTGGGAGGAAACTTAGTAACTTGGAGGAGCAAGAAACAGAAAGTAGTGGCGCTTTCTAGTGCAGAAGCTGAGTTCAGGGGTGTGGCAAAAGGAATTCAAGAAGTTCTTTGGCTAAGGAAGCTGTTGACTGATTTGGGCTTTGCCCCAAGAGAGAGCTGTGAATTATACTGTGACAATCAAGCTGCAATAAACATCTCTGAGAATCCGGTTCAGCACGACAGAACCAAGCATGTGGAAGTAGACAGACATTTCATAAAGGGAAAGCTTGAAGGGAAAATCATAAGACTCCCTCACGTGAAATCTGAAGATCAACTTGCAGACATCCTTACAAAAGCAGTGGGAACACAATGGTTTGAAGAAGTTCTAAGCAAGTTGGGCATCGAAGATCCGATGACTCAACTTGAGGGGGAGTGTTAGAATATACAGGAAATATTCTTAGTATATTTGTTATTCTCAGTATATTTGTATTTAGGGAAGTTAACTTATTTGTATAGCGTTATTTACGGTAACGGTAGAATAGCTTCTTGTATATATGGAGATTATCTCAGTCAATGATAATTAACACAGAAATTGAAAACCCAAACTTGTGTTCTTGATCGAAAACAGTTATATAATCTAACACGAAATATTAATAAAATAAAGATATACATTAAAGAGAATGAAATGTAAAATCAAAGTTACTTTTTAAATTGCAGGTCGTCAAAAGTTGCTTTCGAAGCATGCCGAATGCCAATAAGCCGATAACTTAAAGTTGCTTCATCATATCAATATTATTAGCTATAGCTATTTGATACTACATGCAAATAGATTGTCTTTAAAAATATGATATATTTAATGGGGCAAATTAATTAATTTACCCCATTAAATATATCATATTTTTATTTTTAATCATGACGTATATTTTTTATTTCTCATTCATACATTTAACTTATATTTTCATCTCATTTGCGCATTTTTTTTTTATTTTTTCATAAAAATCACCTACTAAACAGAAAAGAGTATTTAAAATAAAAAGTAACATACTTATTATATATGATGACAAAGATTGATATCATTAATTAATTGACATTACAACAATAAATCAATCCTCAAATTGAGAACAACCTTTCAAGCACAAAGTTTCCACCTTTTTATCGAAACGCACTCTAATACAACGAAGGTACTTTGTTGGCATTCAACCCTAATTTCTATCTATGTATTAGTCTCGCACTCACATGGTCTCAATGTTGATTTCGCTTATATATGCGTCTAAATTAGCGGAATAATCCTAGAACAAATGGACAACTTCCGCCCAAATATCGACCAAAACAGAAAGTTTGATTTGGCCTTGCACTAGGGTTCTCGAACGAGCACCATGTCTCCAGAATTTACTGACTTCCTTGTGCACTTGTGCCTCGTTCAAGACACCTTCCTCTTTTCATGTTGCCTTGTTCAAGGTATGAAAAGGGACAACATCTCCCATGCAAACCCTTCTAATGCATGGGTTTAAGAGGAAACAAAATTGGGGTCCTCCCATGGAGATTGAGAATGCTTGTATGGGTAAAGGTTATTAGGATCAAGATTCTACCTAGGATTGCTGAGGAATAGGATCGAAATTGGTTGAATCTAATCGTAGGATTTTGTGATCCTGTAAATATTCATTAATGTGCTTTGGATTACTAATCATCAATTATATTTGTTCTCTATGTAAGTTTTAAGGTGTAAGTAACAACTTCTTTGATTTCATCTATCAAGTTTTGTAACAAAAAACTTTTATTAATCATTTTAAACTCAAATTCATATAATTATTTCAAATATATATTGATATGTAAGTGGATTCTCTATTATATGAAAATGTTTTACAATTTAAACTACCCATGTAAGATAGATTGTTGGATCATAAGATCGTAGGATCGTGTTATGATCATATCATGCACCTAAATTCTTGAGCTAAGTAGGATGGCGTGTCTCTACCGCATTAAGATCCTACATACGTTCTAGATCGATTGCCTATTTTTGAATCATAAGATCCTAGAATCATAGACCAGAATCGGAATTCTGATAACGGTAATTTGAGCATGATATGACTTTAAAACCTCCTTGGGCTAATGAACCCTAAGGTGTTTGAGTGTCACTTAGGTATGAAGGTTCTTTGAGCTACCAAGAAACTTGATTATGACATGTCTTTTGGAATTTTCTTGAGCCAATATTTCTCATGAAGCTTGAAATAAGTTTGTAGGATGACCTTGTTAGACTGATGAGCCCCATAAATTCAATTGTTGATATTCTTTGGTATTCTATCTATCAACCATAAACATGGCATGGTAAAGAAAAACACAAATTGTGTAGTTGGGCTTGAAATTGAATAATTTGGGCTTCAACTTGAGGTTAGAATGACATTTTCTGTTTGGGCTTTAATTTATTAGGAAACTTTTCATGGGTTTGGGGTACGTTAGATTTTACAAGCAAAAAGAAAGATAGACAGTCTCCTGAGAGACCGTCTTTTTGAGAGACGTCTCTCAGGCCCAATCCATTAAAGTTTATTGGCTACATTTACGCTACAGTTTTCCTAATGGGCTAACCCAATTAGAGATGGTCTCTCAAAGAGACTGTCTCTCACAAGAAATAATGTAATTTAATAACACAAATTCGTATTTTACATGGTGGCTCTATGAGACGCTCTTTTTACATGGACTAAATAGCTCAACTAATAAGTTATTAGTATATAGATTACTTGTTTTGAGATTGTCTAATCGAAAAACAATCTCTCACAAGAGTAGCTCAGTTATTAAACACATTATTTCCTATCGTGACCATAAACCTACAGGACTTAAATCTTTCTTAATGCGTTTTGTCATTTTATTTACCATTTCTATCTTAAAAGTTTTTCTTTTTTAATTCGATATTACTTTCAAAGCATATTTCAATCAAATCTCATTCCACGTTTCATAATACATTAACATTAAAATTCTGTGTATCCAAATGAATCCAATAAGATTTGATATGTTCCAAAACATAGTCATGTATCTACTTGTTTGAGTCTAATTTTCAGAATATTAATTTTTTATAATTTTTTATCATATATAATTAGTAAATAGATAAACAAAATAACAGCTTAATTGCATAAAAAGTAAATTATTATAGTAAGTACTCCCTCCGTTCCAGTTTACTTGTCCCATTTCCTTTTTTGGCAATTCCTCATTACTTGTCCCATTTTCTTTTTTGGCTACCTTTTTTTTTACCTAAATACCCCCACTTTTTCAATTCCCAATACTCCACTACCACCTGTACAATTAATTTAATCAATTAAAATACCCAACTACCACATTTTCCAATGGACCCCACTACTACCTTAAAATTCGTGTTTGGTTAAATGGGACTAGTAAATTGGAACGGATAAAGTATTATAGAACAGAGGAAATACATACCCATAAAAATTCATGTTTAATTTTTTTTTCTTATCTAAATGGAATATTCTAGTGATTAAGAACAATTTTTGAAGGGAATGAGTAAATCAACTTTGCCATTGGAGGAAGAAAATTCCAATCTAATATCCTCAAATTCACCACATTGAAACTTTCAAGTTTTCTATTCCTTCAAGATCTTTTCTTCAACATTACACTTCAAGAACAAAGAGAGTTTTTTCAATAAACTTCACCATATTTCAATTCTTCCCTCCCCAGACCACACTCTCCTCTATGGGTATGAATTGTCGTCTATCTTTCCTCCCCAGACTCTGACGATAGTTTATCTATGAGCGGAATACACTAGGTATGATGATGATATTTCAATTCTTTCATTACAATTTGCAAAGAAGAGTGATCATTTTCTTATACAAAAATTAGACATTTTGGAATCTCCCATTTGGTGCCCTCACTCTTCCATTTTTAACACCTTTTGGATTTTACAACACCAATAAAGCAGCGCAATCCAAATAAAAGCCAGTATCTAACAGCGAATTGATGTTACCAAACACAAAATAATCCATCACATCAGTCGAAAACATAATCCATTATACTCATATGCGGATTCAGAGTTCAAACTCTGAGGGACACCAACATAATGAATAAATTTTGTGAAAATTTCGGCAGAATTTCATTTGTAATATAAACAACCAAATTTCTAACAAAGGGAAAGATATTGGTGACATAGAAGGAGTATTAGGCAAATAAACATTCCAAATTACAATACCAAGTAAGACGGTAAATATAGTTCATTACAACATTAAAATTAAGCAACACATAGCTGGTCTTAGAAGGGGTGACCACAACTTTAAACCATAAAAGGTTTAGCCTTCATCAAGTCATAATAAATACAGCAAATACAAGCTCCGAAACTTAAGAGTCTCTCAAATGGAAGGACAAACCTAGTTTTACCTATGTACTTCCTTACTACTGCACCTGCGAAACAACACGACTACGCTTTATATAAGCACCATACGACTCACGACTTAGGACTCACGACTCATGAGCAGAAGCTCTTGAAAATTGAACAAAACAAAGACGGGGACTAACATGTTTTATTTACATAAAAACGCGAGCTAACTCGCTTTTTGAGCTTAGTTGACTCCTCCCCAAGCAGGAAGGTCATTGAAGCTCCATAGATCCATTGGGTTACCCTCGTTGGATGCATCGCCTCCGAGGAAAGCCTCAATAGCCCAGTTCTCATCCAGATAAGGGGTTGTCTCCAAGAACTTCAACTGAGACTCGAAATCAGCATCCGACAGCTCCTCGCTCAAGCTCTTTTCAGTGTTCTGCTCGAAGGGTACAGCGTCTCCTGAAGCAGTTTTCATCTTCTTTGCTGAATTCCCATCATCAAAGAGGTGTAAATCGTCGTTTTCGAGGGCAGATGCAAAGAATGATGATATTTCGGGAGTTATGGGGCTGTTTTCTCCCCAACCGAAGTCGGAACAATCAAGGGTGTTACTTCCTTCATATGAAGGAGCGGAAAAGGGTTTGAATGCAACCTCTTCTACAGCGGGAATTACTTGAGGTTTCTCCTCCACAAAAGCAAAACTGTTGTAAAACTCATTCTCGGCATTGTTCAAGATGTTGAAGTTCTGGCTAATGTTTGGAGAGAAAGCGATTGGGTTTGTCTTGGCAGCAGCTTTTTGGGAACGGGCTTTGACAGTACGCCTAGGAGTAGCAGATGCTACAGGAGCTTCTTCGGGGAAATTCACCTTGGCCTTCTTACCACGGATCCTGCGAGCCTCAGCATCATAGGCTCTAGCAGCTTCTTCAGCAGTGTTGAATGTTCCGAGCCAAACTCGAACACCCTTCCTTGGGTCACGGATCTCAGCAGCCCACTTACCCCATGGACGTTGTCTGATACCACGATACTGGTTTTTTCTCTTTCTCTTGGCAGACTTCTCAGCCTGACTATTGAAATCAGCTGACTTCAATCCTTCAAGAACAAAAAGGAATAATAGTGAGAAGCAAGAAGTACTAGATATCAAATTGTCGGGCACATTTGTTAGAGTATATAACATATCTAAATGTTCCAATGTAAATGAGGAATGGTTAAAATTCAAACCTATGACCTCTTGTCACGCTGACTTCTGATACCATATCAATAAACCGATTCAACCAAACGTTAAGTTAATGGTTGAAGCCCTAGGATATGTTACATACTTTGACAATATTAATTAAAATAGCACGTCTTTCAAGCATTAGAGGGTGGCATGCAGAGACCTACCAACTCTTAGGGGTATTTGATAGCGGTTTTTGAAGGGTCGAATGTAGAATCAAATAAGAAAATATATTACCTAATGTTTGTTTTGCTTGGTGCGGTACTTTTCCAAAGGTGATTCCTTTACTTCGTTGTCGACATGAACAGCCTTATTCTCCCCATTGCCTCTCTTACCATTCCCACACCCGCACCCGTCTATATTTCAAACAAATAATAATAATACTTGACTATACCATTACCCCACTTTAACCATTCCCTTTCCATTTCATTTCCACTTCTCATAGCAAACACCTCGTAAAACTTGAATCAGAAAAAGTATCGAACATAATAAAGCATATAGAATGTAAAACTTAAGCGTAAAAAGTATAAACTGAAGATAGCACATGTAAATACCTAATACATATTGGTAAGATTAATGAACATGGAGCTTTAGGAACGATATCATTAAACAAGTCGGATCTCTACAAATTATCTTTCTAAAAATGTATGACTTCTCATAAAATATTTTAGCGTGTTAGGAGCTTAAAATTAGTAAGTCCAGTCTTTCTTAAATACAAAAAAATAGAAAAAAACATACAGCATATCATCATAGATTACATTTATAGGAAACAATAATGAAATAAGTTCCAAAAAAAAAATCATCATATAGATTTTTGAGGGAAACTTCTATCAGAGCCCAATAAGTTAAGCTTCTATTTCAAAAAATTCCCCTTAAATTTTCCATCAAAATCCACTTGTTCATAAAGGAATATGCATTGATCATTTTCAAATCCAACAATCTAGCAAAAAGGAAAAATAATAACCAAGGAGGAACAAGAAAGGTTGATGGATTAAGCTGAGATAATACTCCATCCGTCCCATTTAATTTGCAGCATTTTCTATTTTAGTCCGTTCCACTTAATTTGCATCAATTCTATTTTTGGACTATGGCCCACCACTTCCTTTTAATTTCATCCATACATTTTAACTCTCTTTAATTTCAACCACAGTATTTGATAAAAGGTTCATCTTCCTAAAGTTTTGATACTGAACATCAAGGCTAGAAAAATTATTAGATATTTCCTTTAATCTCCTCAAGCCATCATCTCAAGAAAGACACAAAATAAGTAATCTATTCATCTACATTAAAGTCATCATTAACATTGTCAATCCAATAGATTTCATATCAACAAGCATTGAGGATCAAAATAACACTATATCTATATTGGGGTAAAGTTTTAAGAGGAAATGAAGAGAATGGAAGGGGAACGAAGGGAAGGAAAAGAAAGAATAGAAAATGTTTAAAAAATCATTTTCCTTCCAAATCTTTTCAGTTTTGGAGAGATTTGGTTATTAATAGAGTGAAGGAAACTAATCATTACAAATCCCTTCCTTCCCAATCTATGTCCTCCAATTTGGTAGCTGGCGACTAGCTATTTTATTAACTGGTTTGACTAGCTGTTTTTAAACTTGTTGCTATGAGTAGTTTGTTCAAAAACAACTTAGTCATAACAATAAGCTGTTTCAATCAGCTAATTTACTAAAATAAGTTAAAATTGGCCGATAAGCTACTTTGCAACCACCTCACTATCCTTTCAAATCTCTTCCTTTAAAAATCAACTTACTCCTTCAATCCAAACAAAGTGTTAATGTCATGAATCAAATATAGAGAACCCATCACCCACCAATTAATTTCTATTGTAAATGAAATGGTACAACTAATTCAATACTTCTATTATCCAAACATAAATTTCATTAGCAAGTTGTGAAACTTACACACACAAATGTAATTCAACAACAATGAAATTAAAACAAGAACCCTAAACCCAATAACCCAACTCATACAAACAGTTCAAGCAACTAATTGAGATGATAAAATCCTAAAAAAAAAATCTCAAAATTAATATCAACAATGAATTAATCCATTCCCCACCCACCTCACCAAACATCAAAAAACAGTTATAAACTTTTCAAGCAGAATTTATTTTCCTTTTTGGAGGAATAATTTTCAATCTTTAGATTTCTCCAACCCAAAAAATCAAGAAAATAAGTCATAAATTTCACCAAACACTTACATAAGAACACTAATGTAATTAACAAAAATACAAATGGAGATTCCAATAACAAAATTTCTCTAAATTAATAATAACAATAGATAGATTATTCCATCATCTCCCACCCACCAAACATCAAATAAACAGTAATAAACTTTCAACCAACCAATTTTCCTTATTTTGTGTTAAATGTTCAATCATCAGCATTTTCCACCAAAATTTCTTTTAAAAACCCAGAAAATTCTAATTCGAAATTAAATACTAAAAAAAACAACAAAAACCCAACAAAAAACAAACTAAAGACATACCATTAATGGGTTGTTTAGGCTTAAAAACCCCAAAAGAGAAGGGTTTAGAAACCTTCGATTTCATGAAAGATTCTTCATCAGACTCATCCTTAAAGTCAAGAAAATCAGCTTCAAAAGCTTTATCAGCATCAGCATCAGCAAAATCATCATCATCTTTAGATCTCAAGGGCTTAGAATAACCAGAATTATTGTTAGTCTTAGCAGAGTTGAGATCAGGCCATAGATAATCAGCAGTCAAACGACGAGTTACACCAGGAGGTATATAATCAGAAATTACTGCTCCACCACACATGATTGATTACTTTTTCTGGGTTACTCTCTTTTTAAGTTCCAAAATGTTGTGGGTTTTTGTAAATTGAAATGAAAATGAAATGAGATTGGGGATGAAATGGGGGTATTTATAGGTGGGCAGGTGTGTTGTCAGGTGTGATTAGATTAGGAGAAAAGGAAAGAAGATGTGTTTGTTTGCGGAAGGTTGTGGCTTGTGGCCACCATAAGGAAGGTAGGAAAATAAAATTTACCATTCAAAAAGCTACTTCTTTTTAGAGGTGTTCAAAAACAGATCCGATGATGCGATAGACATTCGATTGTATAACCGAACCCGATTTGACCCGACCAAAAAATGGATCTACAATTATGTAAAAACCAATGTGAACACAAAACTCGATTTTGAACCGACTTGAAACACCTGACCCGAAATCAACCCGATGACCCGAATGAACACTTCTACTTCCTTTGTTTCAACTTAGTCGCAATTTTAAAAAATGACACTATTTATTTATTATTTATTATTTTTATTTGTTTTTTATTTATAGGTCAAAACATAGTCGAGTGAAATTTTGTTTAATTTGTTTCATAGCAAAGATTTTATTTTAAATTTTTATAATTTTCTATTATACATGAATAGATATATTAAGGATTGAATTAGTGCATTAGACTGGGTGAAAGTAAACGTTGAGTGAATTGGATTAGAGAAGTACTTCATCATCATCATCATACTCAGTGTCTCGCTTGGAAGCAGGGTCTGGGTGAGAGAATGTGACGGACAATCCATACCCATACTCACTTCACAGGGAGAAATTAGAGGAAAACGGTCGAAGTTTACCACCCTAACATGTAGAAGTGCTGCATAAAAGGATATGAATGACGACAAAAATTAACTATTTTTTAAATTCTTTTTTTTTAAATTACTTTTAAAATAATGTTGAAATTGTTAGACTAAATTTGGTGACTCGGTTTTGAAATTTTTGTATATTAAATTACAATTTTTTTTAATTCTTACAGTAATCTTGTAGTTTTTATTATTAGTTTGAAGTATGATCTCACAAATAACATTAAATTATTCTTGTTTCATGGGGCGTTAACCATTAAAACACTAAAATCTCTAATACTTATGTATAAAGATTCAAATTGGTTTGATATTTTTTACCTATTAATAATCTACAACATTTATTAAAGAACGCAATAATCTTTAAGAGAGTGGAGTAAAAAATGGTGATTGGGAGACTGAAGAACCACATTAATTTGAGTCTTCCTACATAAATGACAGTGATTTTAATGTTTTAATTTTTGGCGCTTATTAAATACTTTTAAGAAATAGTTATTTGTGAATAAGGTGATTGTGCAAACCAATTTGAAACTAGAACGATATCATAAGAAAAAAAACAGTACCATAAAAAATTTCCCTTTTACCTAGAATAAATATAGTCATCTTAATAAGGCTAGTAATATTTCTCAAATTCGCTTCATTTTTTATTTTGAATCATCTAATTTATTTTATCTCATTTTCTTTTTTAAAAATTAATTGTACGAGTTGTTTTCAATCTTTTTTATATATTTCAATTATCTTTTAATACCCATAACACAATTAATGTAATTACACTTTTTATTTAATACAAAATTCATTACACTACAGTCAAAATAAAAAACTATCAACTTTCATATTTTCATTATTAAAAAATAACCAAAAACTAAATGTTGCTATTTCATAAAGGTCAAGAAGTACCATTTTACTAAAGTTTAGTTTCATAGTTAATTTACATGTCACTTTGTCAAAATAATCGATAGGACGAGTATTGAGTATTGATTCAAAGTATGAGTATCCTATTAATAAACATAACCATCATCATCATAATCATAATCAGTATATCGCCTATAAAAAATTAAATCTAGGGTCTGGAGAGAAAATGACGACGGCAACTCAAAGAGTCCCTCAGCTCGAGAAAGAATAAGATAAGATTTTGATTCGGCAACTGATGGGACCGAGTGCGGCTGCAACAAACTCCACAAAATCTGCATCTTATCACACACAAGCGTTATCTACATAATATTCTGCTAAAATATTTTTTTTATTTTATAAATCTTAATGCCATTTCTTAAGGAGCAATTTCAAAAGATATATGAGTATGTTACTCCCTTCGTTTCTTTTTGTTCGAGACAGATAAAATATAAAACAATTCATGAATTTTAAGAGAAAGGGACAGTAGGAGGAAAGAGATTGTGGTTAAAACAACTTTAGAGAAAAAGTGATATAAGAGGAAAAGTATGTCAAATTGGAATGGCAAAAAATTTTACTATATTAATTTCGTAACAGAAAATATATATTATTTAATAATAACTTTATAGAAGTATTTAATTCATTCTAGAGTAAGTTTTTTAAAAGATATTTATGGCTTATATTGGAAAGGTCTATTATAGAACACTATTTGTAAAAATAATTTACTTTTTTAAAAATAAAAAAATCATTATTGTTATGTATAATAGGCTATTTTCAAATATTTCAATTTAAATAAGATTTTAATCAACTAGAAGAAATATAATAGGCTAGCTATGTGATAATTAACATTTGAGTAATAATGGATTTGAATGCATCCTTAATTATTATTTACCAATTATTAACATATAATTTTAATCAATATAAAAGTTCACAAGGCATGCATAGCCATGTATAGTTTTAATTGATCTCGCACGGAAACGTACAGAACGTAACGTACGAAAGTACGGAAACGTAAATTTTTTGTCAGTTTTTTGAATCACGAGATTTGCACTTATTATCAATTGTAAAGATCTCACACTTGTTTTGCATGCCGCGCTCATAATTCAATGCAATGAGCGTTTTTCTTTCTATACCAGCTATAAGATATACTATATTAATAACAAAATAAATAAATAGAGAATCATATTTAAGTATATCCCATACTTGATATCGCATTTTATTCTTTACTAGGCATTTGCCCGTGCTACGCACATGATTATAGAACTATTTTATAAAAAAACGTAATATTAATTTAGACATTGTAAAATTAATATAAATGTTATTTTTAATATCTATAAAGTTTTAACATAACAAAATATATCAACTAATTATAATACGAAATATCTTCAATTTGTGTTAAGTTTACCAAATAACCTAATATTAATATTTTTGATCACAAATATTTACTAACCCTTGAAAAGAAGTGATAATTAAAACAAAAGCTACTCATGTGCATACTAAACTTGATCATCATATATCATAACAACATGTTTATTCAAAAAAAAAAACATGTCAACATGAAAACAAATTAAACATCATCTTCATCACTGTCTTATTTCTCTTTTTGCTTCATTTCATCTTCACTCAACTATTCAAAATTTAATCTCAATTTATAATTCTTATTTTATCCTACATCTACACCCATAAAAAATATATGAGATAAAATTGCATATTCACATAGCAATGAAACAAAGACCCATATTTTTCTCCAGTTTTATCTCAATTTTCATACTAACTGAAATAATAAATAAACTCAACTCTAAAAACACCATCTACTCTTTTGTAAGTATGTGGGATGCACTAAATAAAAATTTTGGAATATAAAAATTTTGGAATTCAATCGTATAAATAAGGCAAACTATGGATGTGGCACTAACAAAAAATCTTAAAATTTTATCTTTTCATCTTCAGTATAATTAAATTTAGATGACAAAGAGTTTTTTATTTTCTAGCATATGTATGTTTATACAAAGAAAGATGAATTGAATTGATGAAGACTAAGAGTTTCAATATTATTAAATAATTAATTGTTATTTAAGAGTTTCAATGCATAAAAAAGACCTATAAAAATGAAAATTGTATTAATTTGAGTGGCAAAGTGTGATATATGAATGCATGTGACACTAAACTTCCTGGATTATAATATGTATATGATAATTGTTTTATGTGAATAAAAGTATATGTACGGAATTAATTTTATTTTACACCTACATTTCTAATTTAAATTCAATAATATTTGTGGACGTCTCATAACAATAATAATAGTTAGAAAATATCAATTAAATTCAATAATAATAGTTAAAAAATAACAATAATAATAAAAGTGTGTATTATCACTCGAATTTTCTTCTCCTCTTTATAATGATTTTAAAAGTACTTCTTAACATTATAATGGGGCTCTTTAGTCTTTAGGGTCTTATTTGAATTATTATCTATTTGAATACTTTTAATTCAAAAACTAACATTATATGGAGTGGAGAATATCTGTAAATGTATCTTTTAATTAGTTTATTGATCTCTTACGAAATTGCATGAAACGTACTTTCTTTTGTCAGTTTTTTAAGGAAAAATTACCATGAATAATACAATCTTTTGTTAATTTTCCTATAATAGTATCAACTACAAATTAACCATGAATAATACCAACTTAAAGACGTGTTTTCCTAGAAAATTCCTAACATGTTAAAAATTAAACTATAGGTGATTATAAGACAAAAAAATTGGTATATTAGTTAATAAACTAAAGTTTGTATTATTCTGGGAAAATACCCCACAAAGTTGATATTATTCATGATTAGTCAATAGTTGGTATTATTGTAGGATAATTAACAGTAGATTATATTATTCACGTAATTTATTTTTTAAAATCATAAGCTTTGCACTTATTGTCAATTGTAAACATATCACACTTGAATTTGCTGCCTTACTCATAATTCATTGTAATGAGCATTTTTTCGTTAATGCAAGCTATAGTATATTAATATTCATGGCCTATATGAAAGTTCTAAAATAAAACACTATTTGTAAAATAAGTTAACTTCTATAAAACTAAAATAAATTATTATTGTTATGTATAATAGGTTATTGTCAAATATTTAAATTGAAATAAGATTTCAATCCACTATAACAAATTTTTAATGGAATATTATTATGTACAATATGCTATATATGTGATAATTAACATTTAAGTAATCATGATTTGATTGCAATTAATTTAGATAAACATAATATATGAACTTGAGAATACACATGGATGCATCCTTAATTATTATTAACCAAAATAAACAGTTATTAACCAATAATTTTCAATCAATAAAAGCCATCATTTAAGTTCACAAGGCATGCAAGCTATGTATAGTTTAATTGATCTCTCACGGAAACGTACATAACATAATGTACGAAAGTACGGAATGCAAGTATTTTGTCGGTTTTTAAATCACGAGTTTTACACTTATATCAGTTGTAAAGTTCTAGCACTTGTTTTGCATGCCTGACTCATAATTCAATGCAATGAGCGTTTTTCTTTCTATGCAAGCTAAGCGATATTATATTTATAAGTATAACAACATAATTAATTAAATAAGAGTCATATTTAAGTATCTATACATCCCATATTTTAATATTGCAATTTTTTTATTGTGTTATGTGTACAAAGTTTATTTTATTTTACAACATCATAAGTCATTCCTACATTTTAAAAATACACACTCATATTTGTGGATGTATTTCACAATAATCATAGTAAGAAAAGATCAATTAAGTTGAATAGAGTATTGAAATTGATGTTAGTGCATTGACATGTAGGTTAATTATGATTCATTTTAAAAAAAAGTTTGAGGAATAACTTAATGAATAGAAATATATAAAATAAGTGTGATTTTTTTAATGATTTTAAAAGTAAAATAGGATTCTTTAGGGTCTTATTCAAATAATTATCTATTTGAATACTTTTGATTCAAATATACTAACACATTATATGAACTGGAGAATACTTGTGAATGTATCTTTAGTTTATTGATCTCTCACGGAAACGTACGAAACGTAACGCATGAAATGAAACGTAATATTATTTGTCAGTTTTTTAAAACACGAGCTTTGCACTTATTGTCAGTTGAAAAGATCTTACACTTGATTTTTTGGATGTATCTCACTCTAAATTATAGTAAGAAAAGATCAATTAAATTGAATAGAGTATTGAAATTGATGTTAGGGCATTGACTAGGTTATGATTCATTTTATAAAATGTTTGAGGAATAATTTAATGAATAGAAAATTTTAAATAAGTGTGTATTATCACGTTAGATTCTTTTTAAGGATTTTAAAAATAGTTCTTAAAAGTAAAATAGGGTTTTTTAGGGTTTTATTTGAATAATTATCTATTTAAAAACTTTTAATTCAAATGCTAACACATTATATGAACTGGACAATAATTGTGAATGTATCTTTGGTTTATTGATCTCTCAAGGAAACGTACGAAACATAACGCATGAAACGTAATTTTGTTTGTCAGTTTTTTAAATCACGAGTTGTGCACTTATTGTCAGTTGTAAAGATCTCACACTTGATTTTGTGTGCCTCCCTCAAAATTCAATGTAATGAGCGTTTTTCCTTTTATGCAAGCTATAATATACTCCCTCCTATTCAGCCTAAATGTCCCATTTAAATTTTTCATACTTGCCGATGCAACATTTCTAACCCTTAATATCTCAAATTATTCTAAATTAAAAATTATAAAAATTTGATATTAATAATCCTTGTATTGAGACGAATCAAACAAGATCCCACATGACTATGTTTTAACTTATAAATTAAGAGTAAAATACAAATTAAGAGTGATGAATGAATAGTGCCAAAAAAATATGGGACATTTAGGCTGAATAGGAGGTAGTATTAAATAACAACATAAGTAATACATTGAGAATCATATATAAGTATTTCCAATAATTATATGTATAATAGTCAAAATTAATAATTAATAATAATAATAATAATAATAATAATAATAATAATAATAATAATAATAATAATAATAATAATAATAATAATACCATTATTTACTAAAACCTTCTCATAAAATATGTAATCAATATATCATTTTATTCTTTATTCAGGGGAAGTTCTCAATATGTTCAACATGTTCGATCGCACACGGCCTCGAGTAATTATAATCCTCAATATTAAATTACGTAGTATACGTTAAATGTTTAAAGATACAAAGTTATTAGATGAAAATCTGAATTTATGAAATTGTACAACGCCTTTAAATAATTTGTCAATTTTTGATTTATGCTTATTAGGAATGAAAGTTTGTAAAAGATTAATTTATTTTACAACATCATGAGTCATACCCACAGTTTTAAAACAAATTCTACAATATTTGTGGACGTCTCAAAACAAATTATAGTAAAGAAAAGGAAAAAATATATAAAACCACCTAATCTATACATTCTTTTTTAAAAAACCACCTTATATAAAATTTTTTGCAAAAAACCACCTTACATAATACATTTCTTTGCAAAAGACTATCCGTTACTCTATTTCGTCAGTTGACTAGCATGTTTAACGTTTGACCAGGTAGTCTTTTGCAAAGAAATGCATTATGTAAGGTGGTTTTTGCAAAGAAATGCATTATGTAAGGTGTTTTTTTACAAAAGCACATGCTGGTCAAATCTTAAACGTGCCGGTCAACTGACGAAATAGAGTAACAGGTAGTCTTTTGCAAAGAAATGCATTATGTAAGGTGGTTTTTTGCAAAAAAAATTATATAAGGTGGTTTTTTAAAAAAGAGTATAGATTAGGTGGTTTTTTACAATTTTTCCTAAAGAAAATATCAATTAAATTCAATTGAGATGTTGAAATTAATATTGATGTTAGGGCAATGACTAGATGACGATTTATTTTTATAAATGTTTGATGAATGAAAAATATAAAATTAGTGTTTATTATCACTCAAAATTTTCTTCTCTTTTTTATAATGATTTTAATAGTTCTTAACAATAAATTAGGGCTCTTTGGAGTCTTATTTAAGTAATTATCTATTTGAATACTTTCAATTCAAATAAATACAATATATATGAACGTTAGAATCATGTGAAAGTATCTTTGGTTTATTAATCTCTCACAGAAACGTAAGAAAACTAACGCATAAAAAGTAAATTTTTTTGTCAGTTTTTTAAATCACGAGTTTTACACTTATTGTCAGTTGTAAAGATCTCACATTTAGTGTTGCGTGCCTCACTCATAGCTCAATATTTTGAGCATTTTTCTTTTTATGCAAGCTATAATAACTAAATAATTAATATATTGAGAATCATATATAATAGGAAAAATTATATAAAACCACCTAATATATACACTATTTTTTAAAAAAACCACCTTAGATAAATTTTTTTGCAAAAAACCATCTTATATAATACATTTCTTTGCAAAAGACAACCTGTTACTATATTTCGTCAGTTGACCGGCATTTTTAACGGTTGACCAGCATGTGTTTGTCACGTGCCCTTCTTTAAACACCATCTCCTTCATCATCTCCTTCAGCTCACGTGACAAACACATGTTAGGTCAACCGTTAAAAATGCCGGTCAACTAACGAAATATAGTAATAGGTTGTCTTTTGCAAAGAATGCATTATATAAGGTGGTTTTTTGAAAAAAATTTTTATAAGGTGGTTTTTTAAAAAGTAGTGTATAGATTAGGTGGTTTTATATAATTTTTCCTATATAATAACTATATCCAATAATTATATATATAAATACAATATGCAATCAATATTACACTATTGTTTATTGTATTATGGGAATGAAAGTATGTACAAAATTAAATTTATTTTACAACATTATGAAGAAGATTTAAAAAGACAACTTTTATGATTTTGTGACTATTTATATTAATTTTCTTATTAAGGTCTTCTTATATTGAGGGTAAATATTTAATGGGAAAATAATAGTCAAATTATATAATTAAAGGTAACTAAAGGTGAATTTGAAAGGAGTGATGAAGGATAAAGAAAATAATGATATGAAGATGGAGGAAAATGAAGACGATCTACCTTAATTTAAAAGAGAAATAGGAAAATATTTCCCTTCTATCCCACTAGCGCGAGATTAGAGTAAAATTTAACTCTAAAATGAGAAAACTAATCCTTTAAATGTTTTTTCTCTATCACTTTACAATTATTTCTTAATAAAGAATTGTTTCTTACCAAAAGCGTTTGTGGCTCAATGGATAAAGCATCTACATGTGGAGGCAGAAAATTTGGGGTTTGACCCCTACTGGCGAGGTATCAATTGGGGGGTTTCTTGACTGCGTGCATCTCTCTTTTTCTCCCTCCTTAGGGGAACGGATATGCTTTGTCATATAAATTTCGAGCCATCGTGTCTATTTCTAACACCTCTAGCTAATTTTTATATAGTAAAAATATTTTGTAGTAAATCGACAATTTGGCCCCCCGTAATTCAAATCTGGCTTCGCCCTCTAGTAGGGAGATGATTATATTGGTGAAGTTGTGATACCTCGGATTAAGCTTTAAAAAGAATAGTGACAACCCATGTCAACAAGGTGCACTTCTTTTTAAGGGAGCTCATTTGCTAAGAACTGTACGGTTAAACGTGCTTAATGAGGAGCAATCTTAGATTATATGACCTCTTGAGAAGTTTTCCTGGAAGCAAACTTGTAAGGCAAAGTGCTCTGAAAAGACTTATATTGATTTGTGTGGCCAGTTTACAGTTTCGCCACCGGCGGTTTTATAGAGGTAGGTAGCAGTTGCTATGACTTCATTTAAATATTGGGCACATTTGATTCATAAATAAGCAGTTGCAATGATCCATGTATATTTATTCCTTTACAAGTTTTAAAAAAGTCAAATTTTTTTAAATAATATTTCGAAGTTGAGACTTTTATAATAAGTTGTCTTCAAAAAAATTAGAATTTTTAAATAATATCTCAAAATTAAAATTTTTAGAATTGAAACATATGCAAATTTAGGATTTTTATTTGTAATTCATCCTTGTTGAAATACATATAATAGATAAGTTTGACCATAGCATTTTGCTAGAATACAACTTTGATTTGTAAAATAAAACAAATTATTAAGACAAAAATATCTTTGGTTATTTTAGTTGATCATATCATTTAACTAGAATACAACTTTGATTTGGTTATATGCCCTTTTCTCACATCACGTACGTGGCAGATATGTAATCTCTATCTTTCTTTATCTTCTCGGAGCCGGGGGACTCCTTTCTTTGGCCGTGCTCTCCTCTACGGGTATGAGTTGCTGCCGTTCTTCGCTCTCCAGACCCTGCTCATAGTTCTCTATGTGCGGGATATACTGGGTAGGATGATGAAGATGATGATAACAACTTTGATTTGTAAACTAATTAAATTATGTTGCTTCTAATTATAACCAGATCTAATGAAGTCACTCATTTAAGTATTTGATAATCGTCTAATATTATTTTTATTCCTATGCAAAAACTATAACAATATATTGTATACAATTAACAATGGATAATTGTCAAAAGTAATAAAATAATATATTCATTTTAATTGATAAATTAATAAAGAATTACGAAAATATTTTTTGTTTTATTTTAAAAATCTTTTAATCATGCATTTGTATGGACTATATATATAATATGGAGTATATTTTTACAAAACTTGTACATATGAATATATGATAACCGTTTAAATCCATTGATCATAATTGTATTATACTCCCTCTGTTCCTTTTTGATGTTCCTATTTGGATTTTTCATCAAGATTAAGAAAAATGGAAAGGGTATTATTTTTTTTATATAGTAGTGGGAAGTAATGATTGTATTGGAAGTACGAGAGAAAAAAATAATTGAATAATAGTGTAATGTAATAATTGTATTGGAAGTATAGAGAGAAAATAAATAGTAGTGTGAAGTAAGAAAAGTGGGGTTTTAAGGGGTAAACGTGGGATGAAAACTTTTCAAAAATGGAAAGTATTCTAAAGTGGAAAAACTTATGAAACTACCCGTTTTAATAAGTTGGTAAAACAAAAAGGAACGGAGGGAGTAACGTATATTTAAGAATCTCTTTACATAAAAAAATAATATATTTTTTTATTAAAAAATTGAACCAAGTAGGCAATTGTAAGCAAATGTGATAAATGTTTCAATGAGATGGTCAATGGTAGTAATATATTATAAGCGAAAATGAAACTATCACTGGCAATTTAAAATAGGGGAAATTGTAAAATACAAATTAATATTTACTCTTTTCGCCGAAAATAAATTTAATTATTGTTTAATTTTAAATATGTTTACATATTCGGTATAATTGCTGAAAATAAACTCAATTATTATTTATTCTTAATTCCTGACTTACAGAAAAGTTTTGAAGATTGTTATAAATAATAACTCGGTTTATTTTCATTTAATAAACCTAATAGGTGAGTTTATTTAAAAATAAATAATAATCAAGTTTATTTTCAACTGATTAAGCATAAATTGATTTATTATTAGCAATTTATACTTTATAAAAATAAAGTAATAAATTACTTGTTTTAGATATTCCCTACTTGGAGGTGAAAAGTAGAAACGGAAAAAAAAAGAAATACGAACTACTTCCTCGTTTTGAAATACTCGCTACATTTTCGTTATCAACACTATTCATCGCTTAAGTTTATTTTATATATTGCGGCTAATGTTTAAGAAAAAATATTGTCAAGTAGGATCTTGTTTAATCTAATCACATACTTTCATAATATTAATTTTTTATAAGTTTTAGACGTATATAATTCTATATATAAATGTTCAAAATAACGTATTAAACTGCATAAAAAGTTAAATGTAGCAAATATAATGGAACAAACGGAGAAAGTGCGAAATACTTGTGGGCCATGAAAGTTGAAAGCAAGGGCTAAGGTTCATGCACCAAAATCTGGGAAGGGAGGACAAAGAAAGGCAAAATGACAACATTTGGTAACCAATTTATAAAAGAAAAAGAATAAGTAGGACCCACACATAGTCAGCTGTCAACATGTAACATAAAAGTCAAATAATGGTCAACATTTTAGGGGATGCTAACAAATTAGACTAATCTTATGAGTTTAATGTGAATAATAAACCCAAATCCTATTTCCACCGTTTTATATGGAGTACTTACTATTTATTATAAAATTATACTCCCATTTCCGTTCTCTAATGTTCTTCTCATTTGAAATATTCCATCTTAAGGAGAAAAAATTTTGATTAATGTTTTTGACACATATTTAAAAGATAAAATATATTCATGTAAGAGCCGAGGGACTCTCTGACCGCACTCTCCTAAGGGGTATGAGTTACCGTCTATCACTCCTCCCCAGACCCTGACCATAGTTTGTCTATGAGCGGGATACACTGGGTACGATGATGATGATGAGTAGAGGTGTTCAAAATAGACCCGATAGACACCCGACTTTATAACCAAACCCGATTTGACCCGACTTAAAAATGGATCTACAATTATGTAAAAACCAATATGAACACAAAATCCGATTTTAAACCGACCCGAAACACCTGACCCGAAATCAACCCGATGACCCGAATGAACACCTCTAATGATGAGCTAAACAATTATTTTGAAAACAGTGCAAAAAGTAAACGAGAAAAAACAAAAAAGAACGGAGGGAGTAATACTTTTTATATTTCTCTTTTTACGCAATTAAATATGTTATTTTAGTTGTTTTATATATTGAATTATATATTTCTTAAATACCACTAAAAAAATATACATCTTAAATAATCAATAAAGCCAAATTAGTTATTTTAGATAGTTATTTTATATATTGAATTATCGAGTTCAAATTTCTTAAGTACTATAAGGGTCGGTTTGATACTCAAACTCAATCAATTTGTCGAAATTCTAAATCGATCTCTAAAATAATCTATTTAGATAAAATATTTTGGCAAAAGCAAAAATAAATCAATTTTGTGATTTTAAAAATAGAATAAACTAAAAAACAAGAATGATACCAAAGAGACCTTGAGTTAGTAGTTTCTGTTATGAATCTTTATATCGACGTAATTAAGATATGATAATGTGAATAATAAGATTAGTCAGAATTAATTCGTTGATTTTATCGGAAAAAGTGATATTTACTTCAATTGAAATAAGATACAATTTTCTGATAGATTTTCTTTATATAGATGTAATAAAATCCGGATATGCTCATGGGCTAAAGATATTTTAGGAGTCTATGTTTCATCACACCATGACTTCATCCATAATATTGAAGCGATCATCTCATAGATATTCAAATCCTGTTGGTGTTTTTTATGGGGTTTTTTTTTTACAACATGTTTGGATTTGTTATATATCTTTGTTCTGTATTGGTGTTTTAGGTGATGCTACCCTTAGATGATGGTGTGTAAGGTGTGTTAGAGTATATAATATATCCTGGGGCCTCAACCATCAGCTTAGGCTTTTGGTTGAGTTGGTTCCTTGACATAGTATCAGAGCCAGAGTGACAAGAGGTCACAGGTTCGAATCTCAACCACCCCTCATTTAAAGTGGAAAATTTAGCGCCATGTATGAGGAGGGCATGTGCTGCATCCACAGTTCTAGCCCAAAGGGTTCTCGTGTGAGGGGGCGTGTTAGAGTATATAACATATCCTGGGGCCTCAACCATCAGCTTAAGCTTTTGGTTGAGTTGGTTCCTTGACAAGGTGTTAGATATGGACCATATGGTGTTGGGGAAAGTTGTTGGTGTTTTTGCTTTTTTGGTATAGTCGCATAACCCACCCCTATGCTGTTTAGGGTGGCCTGACTCTTGGGCCCTTCTCTCCAATGGCTTTTTCCCCTCGCGGGGTTTTTTATGCCGACGGGGTGATGGTTTTCCAAGTTTCAGTGTTTTGTTTTTCCCTATATTAATATATCTCCCTAATTTGCGAAAAAAAAAAGATGTAATAAATAGTACATGTAAAGTTACCATCTTAAATATTATTATATGTCCTTTTTTTGGTTCAAAAGGCCCTAAAACTTATTAGAGAACCTTAAAATAACTCAAAATAAAAAAATCCCCCAAATAAATAATTTTTAAAAATAAGCTATTTATTTAAACCCAAAGCCCTTTTATAGATGCTGACATCATACTATCATACCACTTTTAAAATACAAATATAAATATTCTCGTAATCAGCAAACGAAGGTAAGCAACCAATAATTTAATCTTCAATCTCTTTCCTCTTTCAGTTTCTCTCTTAATTCGTTGTCACCCATTCGATTTCTGACATAAACTTGGAGAGGCTACCCATACTATATATAAATATTTCCGCTCATTTTGTTAAACTGTATTTATCATAAATATCATAACTTTTTATATTACACAAGATCTTTAAAAATTTTGTCAATTTTTACTCCGCATCTAAGTAAAAGGTCTACTTAATCTAGTTTCTTGAGGTTAATTACATTTGAAGATGGTTCAAGGTCTTCAAATAACCCTACAAAACAAACAAAAATGACTAAATCAAAGGTGATATCCGAGAAAACCCGATACATATAAATATGAAATACGAATGTTGAGAGAGAATTTTGAAAAAAGAACTTCCTTTATATGTTGTTTGTGAGTGTTTATAGCAATTTGCTCTATAATAATATTAAAACAAATTGGATTTATTTTACAATTCGAAATTGGGTTAAACTAATTAAGTACATAATAGATTGTCTTTTTTTTAAAAAAAAATAACGTAATAATTTATTGATAAAATTAACATACGACATCTAAAATAGAGTAATAAATGATCAAATACATAATAATTTTAATCAAACAAAATTCAATATAGAAAAAGTCACGATCTTGATGAAAGAGATTTAACACTTAAGCATTCTATCTATTACATCGTTGTTTGATACAGCCTCTTCTAAGGAGGCCTTTTGATATAGTGTATGTGGCTTAATTTGACATAGTGACAAGTTTGATACCAATGACTGTATTAGCAGAATTGACACCCATAATGACACCATGTACATTTTTACCATTGAATGGACCGATAACAAGACTCTAAACTCACAGTGCCTCGCATAACATACTTTTATAACCCAATATATAAGTAGATGGAATCTACTAAATGGATAAAGAGAATAGATTTTATTTTTAATTAAGAACAAAAAAAGTATATAATTACAGAGATTTTTGGCTAATCATCAAGTAAATTTGACGGGAAAAAAGAGGAAGAGGTCTTCAACTAATTTTTTATGAGGCTCAATTAATATTTGGGCCGGCCATTTAACAGAAAATTTAATTATATCTTTGAAAATTATAATACTTATTGTATATATAGTAATTATATTATGATCCAACAAGTTGTCATCTAAAGTATTTTCATACATACTTTTAAATACCAAGGCTCATGAAAAATTGATTCAAAGTTTAAAGCTAGGTTGATCTTGATATAGTAAAAAAAATCTTATAAAAGGCTTGTTAATTATAGTAAATAGCTCATTTTATCTAAACTAAAAAATTGAAAATTTTCCGACTAAAACCCACTGACTAACTCCAAACAGTCGGAAATTATCGACTGATCGACGTTAGTCGGAATTTCCGACTAAATTGCTATTGAATTACCATTAATTGATGAGGTCGTGTGAACAAGCTATGTAAGAGGAGAATTCGTGTATACAAACTATAGCTATATATAGAAGTTTATATGCTATGCTAGTTAAAACCTTACGAAATCACCGATATTGAATTACATGTGGTGATGTGCACTGCAGGGGCGTATCAAGACTCGGGTTGACATGGGCCATGGCCCGAGTCATGAAAATAAAGTCGTATGTTAAACTAATGCTCAATGTTAGAACCCACGACAATCTATGCGCTTTGACAAAAGCGTTTCCAGCTAATTACACTAAAACAATCAGAGGTCATATAATATTAGTGCAGGTAATAAATTTTTTCTAGATTCGCCACTGGAGATGTGGGAAATTCTCATAACGTTATGATGATGGGTTTGATCCCTTATTTTATGGCATTATGAGTAAAATTTACAAATTGGTTTTATTGGGAATATAAGGTCAATGGTCTATTTTGATCGAGAAGTTAATTTAATGAGACAATGAACAAACTATACAGTTACAACACCTCTAATTTTCCCTTTTTTCTGGCTGATACTGATGAGGACCTGTTTTATCTCCTATGTTTTTTTGTGTTAATTTGTAACCGCAATTTGCCATTAAGCCATTAGTAAAACATTAATTGTAAGCAGCGATAGACTTACCGACGGGCATGCTGGTCATACCAAAAAAAACATATTAAATTCTTATAAGGGACTGTCTCTTAAAAAGACTATCTTTAATTGGATTGACTCAAAAAAAAATAATTTTAAATTATTTAAAAATATGGGGACTGATGAGATATTGTCACATATAGATAATTTAACCTCTCAAATTGGTCAAACTCTCAAACTTAACGGTCAATTAACGTTTTCAGTTAAGTGGGAGTAAATTGCAGAGAAATATATTATATTATAGTTTTTTTTAAAATAGACTTACAGATATGAGAAATGGCATCTCATTAGAGTTTTTGCCACATTTAATGATGTTAGATGCAATCCTATATTATATGGATTTAAATAAATTACTCCCTCTGTTTTCATATTTTCTTCTCACTTTCCCCATTTGGAAATTTTTAAAAGTTCTTCCCATTTAGAATCTTTCTATTCTAGTAACCAATAGAATTCAAGGAAATTATTACTCTTACACTCTAATCTATAAAAATTAATTTACATGTTAATTCCCAATGCATTTACTTTACATACACCCAATGAAATTTAATGAACTTATTACACTTACACTTTAATCAATAGAACCTTTATTTTTTATATTATTTTACTCAACTCTCATAGAATCTATTTTGTAATTATAGTTTATACTAGGATAGAAACCCGTGCAATGCACGAATTTTTTAATACGTTGATATTTTAGTGATATTTTATACAAACGAAAATATTAAATAAAGGTGCGTAATAAATTACTTACATACATACATTGTAATTAAAAAAAATAAATATAAAAAACACAAAATAGATTGTTAATAAAGAGTTTATAAGTTTTGAAACACCTCTTTATATACTACATTCTCAGTACGATGACATATTTCAAAATCCTGCCATTTTAAATTTGTAGAAATTTTGTCTCAGTTGTCAAAATTCCTGGTCATAAATAAATTAATCACTATACTATTATTGCCATAAAAAAATTACTGGTCAAAATCCCTGATCTCATTGTTATTATTGTCTTATTGTCATATAATTACTATACTAAACATTAAAAATCCCTGATCAAGTTTAATCCTGCTGTAGTTAGGAAAAGATTCATGATCATATAATTACTATACTAAACATTAAAAATCCTTGGTCATAAATAATCCTACTGTATTTAAAAATTCTGGCCATAATTACTCCTACAAAAAATACTGGCCAATAAAAAAATTACACTTGTCACTCTCATATTCACTTGACTTTTTCATTACTATACATTAAAATTAATATAGTGTATGATTGGTTTCTTTCCAGATTCCAAATAAGAAGAACAAATGAAAACGGAGGGAATAGTTTGGCAAATTCCCTACGAAAACTAATAAAAAGTAGCTAATTAGAAGTTGATTAACCTTTAAAATAGTTTTCTTAGATTATTAATTTAGGAATTTTTTTATTGAAATTAATATGGGAAACGACAAACCCTGAAAAACCCTAACAAATAATTACCTTTAATTGGTTGCAATTCGGATTCATGAATGACAAATATTGATAATAGTTTGTTGCATATTGATAATAGTTTGTTGCGTCACTTTAAAAAATTGTTAAATAATCCTTATTTGATTGATAGTATTCATAAATTAGAAAAAAAAAAATGAAAATTGCTAACTTAATTCTTTGATCACTACAACATAATTTGCGTTTAATGAGATATATTTGGCGATATTTAATTAAAATGTCGCTATTTCAAAATTCTAATAGTATATATAGAGAATTTAGTTATATTATTAGACTCTTTAGCAGCATAATAGAAAAACACACAAAATTTTTTTGCAACATAGAATCTAGTGATTTCTTACTAATAATGTCACTATACACTATAGTAACAACTATATATGCTACTAAAGACCAAATAAAATGTCGCTAAATCACTTTATATTGAAACTTAAAATAAAAACCAATAATTATTACATTAAAAATATAAATTAGTGATATTTTTTTAATGTCACTAAGTCCAATGTCGTAAAAGTTAAATTTGTTGTAGTGGATGATAATATTCTAAATGATTTAGCATGAATCATTTTCATAATACAACGTAGGCGCATTAGTAGTTTAGTATTTTTCGTTTAATAAATCTAAAATTTACTAGCTTCATTTTTTTGTGATTTATTTTTAAATTACTAGGTTAATTATTTGATTGAAATGTAATTAGCTTGGCAACTATAAATTGAAGAATGCTCACGATATTCCAATTTAATCATTAAGACCTATAGAATAGTGATTAGCTATTTTATGGAATATGAGAATTTTATTTCACTAATTGATTTTATCTATTTATTTGTTATTATTTAGTTGTAAGAAATTTTACATGATAACAATGTGTTTTAAATAAACATGAGTGGTAGAAAGTTTTTTCAAGTTCAAATTCAACGGCCACATATCAAATTACAAAAAATCAACAAAATTTCAAATCAAACAAACAGATATACATATTAGTTAACAAATTTTTATTTAAACATCGTGAATCCAAACTCGTATTCAGACCCTAATTATAAGATCATAGACTCAAATTTCACTCGGTCCCTTAGGCTCAAAAAATATATGGATCCAAATCCTTGAATTAGGATCAAAATGGGTCTAGACCCTTAGTATAATACAAGACCATATTCATTCCTAAATAAGACGGAATAAAATAAGAAAGAAAGCTAAACGAAGTGAAGGAGAAAGTATATTTTTATTAGCTACCATAATTATTTGTTTTAACCCGACACAAAACACATAAATTGCAACTCATACTAGGTCATCAGCAAAGAAGTTACGTGGTCGTCTGATTCTTAACATTCATCACATCACAAGTCATTACGTTGCTTGTTGTCTAGTAACATAATTTACATTAATCTTGGAACTTATAGTCATAGTTATATCAACCGAGCATTTCGTACAGGTTAAGATCCTGAAGAAAGGTAGCGAACATATTATATCTGTATCCTCTTTATAAAGAGGATAAAAGTAAAACACGTTCTTAAATATATATAATTCCATGAGTCCTATAAAAAGATTGATGAGTGATATACATTTCACCTGAAAAGACGCAGTAGACTAACAAACAAAATTTTCTAGAAAGTTGATTCTAAATCAACGAGTTATGATTAAACAAAATTCCTAATTAATACGTCCTCAATCACTATGAGAATACACTTAAATTATTTTGGATGAAATTTAGAGAAGAAATCGAAAATGAGTTAAAGAATAAGACAAAAAAACAAGTGGATGATAAAAATGAGTGATTAAGATGGAGAGAGATAATAAGTTTACGAATAAGATTTAAAGAAAGAAAGTGAAATCATTGCCAAAAATGAAAATAATACAAAATAAATAGGACAAACTAAAATGGAAAAAGGTGCAAATTGAGAGGCGTATAGGGAGTATGATACTTGAAGCTACATAAGCCAAATGATTGAACATGAGCATGAAGAGGCATCTTAATAATTTAGAAGGTTAATGGAAACTTTGCAACTTGATGAACGTACATGTCAACATCCATACCTAATATATATGCCTAATGTGTCAATTTATCAAATCAATTTAAGCCATTGTAGATATTTAGGGCTATAGCTTCAAAAGTGAACTTCAACCATAAACTTGAATTTTTAATTGAATTAATTCTTAAACACGGTAAGTTCACATTATGATTTCGAATCTCATCTATTTTTTCGTTGAAATTAAATTAATCTCTATTAGAATATATATAACTTATTTTAGAGCTTCAACTATCAACATAAGCTTTTGATTGAGTTGGTTTTTTTAACATGATATCAAAAGCCATAGTTTATTTCCGACGACCCTTGTCGATTCAGTCTAATCTAAGAGGTAAAGCATTTCGAATAATACTTGCTACATTTGACTTATGAGTATTATTCATTGTTCGAGCTTATTTTATCTTTAACGACTAATGTGTAAGAAGAAATATAGTCAAGTGAGATCTTGTTTGAATCGTCTTATTGCATACTTTCATAATATTTAATTTTTATAATTTTTAGCTAAGAGTAGTTTAAGATATTAATAATCAAAATTGTACATTGAATTGCGTAAAAAAGTGAAATGTAGCACGTATTATGGAACGGAGGAAGTATATGTATTATAATAGAAATATACTTTCATGAAACGTCAGTGGTATCAAATTTTCTAACATAAATGCTTGAAATCACAATGCAAATAAACCCCACAAGCAACCTTTCCTAGGACTACAATCGATCTTTTCTCTATTGGAACGCCCGTCCTAAATTGTGATCCTTTGTCCTCCATGGACATTGCTAGAGGTCGTAATCACAAAAAAAAAGACTTACAATCCTGATCGGAACACTGAGAGCGAATTTGGAAGAATAAAGATTCTCGAACAATACAAAGTTGAAGGGAAGAAAGAAATCCGTCAAGCAAGCCTGAGTACAACTCGATGAATCGGAGGTGAAAAAAATGCATTGAAGTAAACCATGGCGGAATATGTAGCAAAAATGGTAAATATAACAATAAAGGACTACTTTACACTGTTGTTAGGTACAATATCATCTACTATTAAGGATTAAAGGATCCAAAATGCTACATAATCTACCTAAATATAATCATTTGCTCCTAGACCTTCTCTTTTGGATCCATTTCCTATAAACTCTGCCATCTTCCTCGAAAGTTATGTCGAAATTAAGTTATCGTTCTTCATCTCTTCCCGGACTGTGATTCTCCATCCGTTGTGTGTGTATCGGTTGTGTCCTCTAGACGGTATATCCGTTTCACATGTTACTAGCAGCCACCACCCCCAAAAATACAATTTAATCCCACCTCAAAATACTACTAATAATCGACGATGGCAGCAAAAATAGCCTCAGTAAATGAAACGAAGAATAGAAATTGGAAAATAATACACGATCATACATGTCGTGAATATGTTGAACCGTCAGAATACCCGTTTGTAGTCTTTTGCACCTTCTTCCTGAAATTTGCGACACTGCAATGTGGACAGATGTACTCTAATCCGTCCGTCTTCGCATAATCCTGCGATAACAACACCACCACCATAAACCACGTAGAATTTTAGTTGAACGTTGATTACATCTCACCACAGATTAAAACATGTATGGCACAGTTTAATATACCTTAAAAGCGCCTAGACCTTGCCGTGTATCACAACCAAAGTGGGCCCACTCCCCGCATATACCACAGTTCACCCAGTCGCCGGCTGCACTACTGTTAAATGTTCGAGCAAAATAGAACATGTCCAGCAGCAAAAGCTTACGTTAAATTTGGAAATGACAAAGGTAATAGGCATAAAGGCGCAGTTATTAGATAGCACATACCTGCGACATAGTAAGCAACATTCACCATCCACATCGTCATGGGCCAATTCATATTCCAGCAGGTAAGTTTCGTAATGCCGTTTGAGCGTGTTTCCAACACCCTGTCAAAATCATAATTCACAAATAACCATTAATATACTCTTAACCGTAATAAGCAATAGAATTATGCATACTGCGGAAGCTGTACGAACTACCAACTACCAAATGCCTAGAAGCTAGGTTGAAACGGAAGTCGGGATGATGATCAAATTAAAAGGTATGCAAAATGATGAAGAATAGTACCACAAATGATTCATTAGAATACAACCGCACAAAAACATTATGATATTGATACTTGAAAAGATACAAAATTGAGTTTATATAAATTATTATTTAGATATAACCAACACTATCCAAAAATAGAGAAACTGATTACCCATGACTAGGGGGTGTTCAAAGGGCCGGACTCCCATTTTGAGCCCGTATCCAGCCTGTTTTTAGAAGGGTTTTGTATGGGCCAAGTTGAAAAAGGGTCGGGCCAAAAAAACTCTACTATAGTTACAATGGAGCGGGCTATAAAAGGGCTTAAAAAGGATGGAAACGGGCCTTTGTAAATATAAAAAGGCTCCTGTCGTTCATGGTTATTAGATGTACATGTACCTTACAATTTTCAACTCAATTAGTGACATTTATCTTTCTGATTGATTACTTGTATCAAGCAAAACTACCAGTGGAAAATGGCACACTAAATAGAAAATTATCTATAGTGCGACGAATATAACACACATTTATTATATCATTTTAGTGTTTAATTGTGCTTTGTAAATAGAAAAAGAGACTTTCATTTGTTATCGGACATAATGTTAATTATATCAGCACGTTATTTTTGTAAATACATAATGTCAATTACAAATAGATGTTTTTTAATAAAACGGGTCGAGCTAGATTTAAAGCTCATATTGAGTTTAAAAGGTCCTTATCCAACCCAACCCATTTTTGCTTAGGATCGCACGACCCATATCCAGCCCATTGAACACCCCTACCCATGACTAGTATCTCACTACCCATTAAATCCATCGGTAGTGAGGACAATTAAAGCAAGATGGTTTTGTGACGGAGGTTAGCTGGTGTTCTAAAGGGAGGCAGGGTTGAGGAATACGAGGCTCTACATGGGAAGCCGATTAGATTAGTAATGTTGACTAGTTTAGGTTGTTTAGAATTATAAGCTAATTTATTTCAAAAAAATCAAAATTAAACAAGAAATAAAAAGAAATAAATTATAAAAATTGTAACTTAATATAAAATATAAAAACTTGATTATAATACAATAATTTGAAATTTTTATCCATAAATAAAATAATAGAAACAGAAAAAAATTTCAAAAACTTTATCATAAAAATAGGGCGTAAATATCGCTAATCTTTTTATTACGTCGCCACCCTTTTACTTTTTTGCCCTTGGTTATAATCTCTTCAATTTCTCTCTAAATAAACTCTCTCAATCTAAACATCAAAGCAATATAAAAGTTGAATACGGTCCAAATATCTCGAGGTAACTAATTATTTTTAATTTTCCTTAATTTTTTAAAAAAATTTCCCGCTTCTTTTTTGTCGCCACCCTTTCATTGTGTCTCCACCTTTTTTTAAAAAAAGTTTCAACTTAATCCCTCCTTCCATAACACCCCCTCAACTCACTTCTCTCTAAAAACACTATTTTAAAATTAATACATCTATTGACTATGCAAATTACATAAAGGTATTATCTAACCTAATCTATCGGTTTTTCAATTTTTATAAAAAAATAGGGGAAAGTAAGTCACACATTTTGTGCGACTTAGCTTACTTTCCCAACTTTTTTAAAATTTTTATAATTGTTAATTATTAATTAATAATTATTAGTTACTATTTTTCATTATTGTTAGTTATTTATTATTAAGTTATTTGTTTGATTATTATTTTATTGTAATTTATTTATTTCTTAATTAATTATTTGTTTAATCATTAGTTTAATTTATGAATATTTATTGTTAATTATTTGTTAAATTATATGTTTGACTTGTTTAATAAATACTACTCCCTCTGGTCCAGTTTACTGGTCTCATTTGACTTTTGGCACTATTCACTCATCACTCTTAATTTGTATTTTACTCTTAATTTATAAGTTAAAACATAGTCATGTGGGATCTTGTTTGATTCGTCTCAATACAAGGATTATTAATATCAATTTTTTATAATTTTTGATTAAGAATAATCAGAGATATTAAGGGTTAAAATGTTGTCTCGGCATGTGTGAAAAGTCAAATGGGACTAGTAAACTGAACCGGAGGGAGTATTAGTTTAATTAAATAATTTTTATCTTATATTTTGTAAATAATATGGTTGGTAATCATGGTAGAATGAATGGAGTCTTTAGAGGTTTACTGTCTGGGAGTAGTTCTAGGTTGTTGTTCACGCTTAATTCCTAAGGATGGGTTGAGCTTAGATTTGAGATTAAAAGTGAAGGTGGATAGCATAGTTAACATAGGCGACACACATGGGAGGGTTGCTATCGTGTCTGTCCAACAATTAGACCAAGTAAGGCCCAGAGGCTAGTACCTTAGAACAGTTACATGCTCACCTTAATGACCCTATGAGCGAGCACATTTCCTCGGGGTCAATTGATGACGTGGATAGGTTTAGTCAGGGAATTAATAGTTTAAGCTACAATCAATAGCAATTGTTGTTACTTATTGATAAATAACTCGATATGTGTGTAGTTTCCTTTCTAATGCCATGGCTTTTTGTAGTAAAGGCCAAGTGTTTTATAACCTCTTCGCAACAAATAAGGTAACCGTGAAATATCGTTGTAATCAACAAGACGTTTTTATTGTGACTTTTTATGCACAATTACAAAATGGGCTTTAACGCCGCGACAAGTCTCAAACAATTTACATTACAGCCTTATATAACGTAACAGGAGTTTTAATTCCATACACCCAACAAGGAGCCACCCAATTTTTTTAAAAAAGAGACCGAAAAAGAGCACCACAGAAGGTTACGTTACAGGAGGAATGCACCCGGGACCTAAAAACTAAGTTCGTACCCTATGATGCATGCACAGCTTGTAACAACTTTTTATTCTCTTATTATATTTTTGGTGTTCAAGTTCTACTTTTCATACGAGCGTAATTGAACCTAAAATGTTTATATGCTCCAAAAAATAATCTAGGATACTAAAATTAGCAGCTTAGCATATTAAAAGCACGTACAGTCATTTTATTGGTAGCAGTGTAATTCCGCATCTTAGAGAAAACTTGCCCTTTCCAATTGATGCCATTACCAACATGAAAGCCTCCTCTTGAAACAACCTATAAGAAGAAAGTTAAAATTATATTTATCAGAAACATTATTTGAAAAATAATTCCTTTTTAAAGGCTTTGGTCCACATTAAATAGTACGATATAGAATCGGATTACACGGTGACAAAAGAAACCGTGAATTACCTCTCTATACAAGTTGTATAGATCAAGCCTCTTAGAGTTGAGGATGGCATCAGGGAACTCTTCAAACCCACCATGGGGAACAAGCCGAGTGTGTCCACGAAGTATAAGAAACTGCATAACGTCCTTCAAAAAATCCTCCTGAAAAAAAAAAACATTAGCTTAATCGGACCAAAATTTTCCGCAATTAGTAAGACTAGGGTCTAGGGAATCAGCTTTATCATATAGCTTAAAAATGTAATCTCGAACAATCTTTGATGAATCCACTATAATGTTGTCACAAACACTGTGCACTCCTAAAGAAAACTACTCCCTCCGTCTCTTTTTAAATGTCCCATTTGCTTTTGGATTACTATTCATCAATCACTCTCAATATGTATTTTATTCTTAAATCATGCCCTAAAACATAGTCAAATGAGATTGTTTGATTTGTCTCAACATAAGGTTTATTAATTTCTAGTTATTATAATTAAAACATAGTAAAATGAGATCATGTCAAATTTGAAAATCAATGCAGATATAGACATCTTCAGATTGGAAGCGTTTAAGCTGACATCAAAAACTGTTAGAATCACACCAAAAATATTCAGCCTCACAATCAATAAAAGTATTCAACCATCTATGTTTCAAAAAAGTCATGAATCAACCAAAATTACTTGCAAATTGACGGGTAATTTTACCTCAGAGCACAACTGGATAGGTGGTCTACCACATCCATGTTTTTTCAGAGGCATGGGATTTAAAGATATGATCTGCTTAGCCTGATATGCGTTTGATGCCCTTCTGTTAGGAGCAGGATGTGAAGACAAGATACTATGCTTGGTTGGTGGAACAGAAGGCAAGCTGGGTTTCCCTTGACCAGTATCATAACTATCTGCTTGAACTATGCCCGAAAAAGGCATCATTTTCCGAACATTGGTGAAAGGTATGGGTCTCATTGCTGCTACTTTCAACTTTTTCCGGATGGGAACAACAGGACTGTACGTCCCATTAGAAAATCTAGCTTTATCTTCTAGCTCAGATCTCGTTGTGCCAAGTTGATTTTTAGAATATGAACTGTAATGTGAACAAGGGCTCGATCCTTGACCTCTTTCCGAAAAATTTCTGCTTGGAGGAGGTGGTCTCAGCCAACTTGGTGGGGCAACTAGATCACTGCTGAGTGGGTGTTGAACTTTCTCTTGTCTTTTACAGAAAAATAGAAGACGATCAGCATCATCTTTCTGAAATGAAGCAACAGCCAATCCCTGAATGCTAGCAATTCCAAGGGCTACTAGACTTCTATAAGAGCTTTCTGGTGCCAACTGCCGCAATACCTACGTAAAACAGAACAGTACTATTTAAAGAGAAGGACTGAGGCAACCAAAAAAGCGTGCTCCAGCAGATAAAAATGTTAAACGTTACATTCCAGGACACCAAATATTACTCCAGTAAGGTCTGTATATCCTGTCCATACAGCCTACTGAATCAGACAGAAATGTGCCACTTAAAACCCATTTAAACATCATCAATAAAAGAAAACACTTTAATCCAATGACATGTTAATAGTCATGAACCCGACAATGTCTGATCTCCTTATTTATTTAGTGAGCTATATCATTCCATAAAGAAAAACTATGTTACTTGGACTCGGGAACTGATGTTGGATATTGGTACGTGTTCAAGTGTCGAATACGTCTAATAATAAATTTTACGCCTAAAACGAAGTGTCTAAGTGCCATACCAATGTCCGAGGATCAATTATCAGACACGGGTACGTAAGCAAAATGAAGAGTCCGAGTAACATAGAAGAAAACAGGAAAATATGAATATACAAGGGTTTAAATCAAGAACCTGCAGGGCCCATGACGGAGCTTTCAAGTATACTTCAAAAACTTCTGCTCCACAAGCAATGGAGACAGACGTTCGAGGCTCAGATGTAGGTAATTTAGTTTCCTCCGAAGATGGTACTGCCTGTATGAGCTGACTTCTTTCAATGGCCTCCTTCTTTATATGATTTTCCAATTGCTGAGAATTCATTCAAACAATATATAAATATATTTTTCTCCTAAATAATCAAGAAAACAATGCAAGCAAGGAACAAAGGTAACCTGATCATCAAAACAAGTTTGTGCACTTCCAGACACCAGAAGAGAAATATGAGCAGCACTACAGGTAGAAATATCACATTTCATGGTTACAACACCACGCGAGAATCCACCTGCATGCTGTGGTGGTAGTTGGGCACTGGAAATTGAAATAGAGGATCTTAATATTTCATAAAAAATAAATAAAATTTGCATTATCACTCTGTTTTCAGTGGGAAAACACAAGGCAGATAGGATTTCAATTAGCCTTATTTCCTGTCTCCGAAATAAAATGCAAAAAGTAGCTATCACACTTAATTATTCTCAAACAACATCACCAATAAAAAAACGTACCTAGAGCGGCTTTGAAGCTTGCTCCCACGCATCTGAAGGAATACAAGTGTAAAAGCAAACAAATATTAAAACCCATTAGACACCATAATGAGCTCAATACTGAAAAGCAAGCATGCAAATTTAGTTTTCCATCCCTTAGGCCAGCCTAGGCATTCTGCAGCATACAGACCATATCTAGTTATCTACTACTTGAGGTGTTGCTGAAGCAACAATAAAATTTTGGACAATTGTCTAAAGTACAAATAATGAAATTTTCGACAATATGATATGCTAAGTACCATGAAAGTATGTAATGAACAGGCCAAGAACAATAACAAAGACAGTAAGCAATTAAAGATCAGAACACTTTTGACTGAGTGGAGCAATTCGAGTTTGCCCAGACTCCCTTTTTATTCCTCTAATTCAATATGCAAAAAGCTCAAACATAACAAGGCTGGCTGTTTATATAGCCTAAGCCCAACAAACAATTACTAAAAATACAGATGTCCGAACAAAATAGAAAGACTAACTAATAGTAAAATGGAAATAATACCCTTTGACCCTTTGACTCAATTTATCACAAAGTATGCAATAACTTATTCCTTAAGAAAGCCTCAATGCAACATAATCTTAAAATGTAGGGTGCCAGAAGACTTGATCTTAATTACATTAGCACGAAAAATGAGTTTCACGCTTAAACAAGGGCAGATGTGAGACAACCAGAGAATAAAAAAAATGATTAGGTTTAAAACTTAAGAAGGGGGGGCCAAGGTATAATTTGGTATTTAAAAAGAAGAGCAATTTGACTTACTTCTATTCCCAAAAGAGCATTCAGTCCATCCTCCAAACATCCCAACAAATATGCATCCTGAAAAAAGAAAAATTTGAATAAGAGAAATGCCATTTTTCATTACCATCAATTAGGCTTCAAAAACTCACCAATGAACATGCCACCCCACATATCAGAAATCTCGTGCTCACATCATCGTCGTGGATTTTGACTGCGGATAAATTACTTCCAGAGCCATCTTCATCTTCGTCATCTTCGTCTTCGCCAACATCAACCTCGGGCAAAGCAACTTCAATGATAGGAGCTTCCCCAAGAAGAGATGGACCAAGTTTACCAACAATCTTTTGGCTGTTTCTTGGAACCACTGCATTGTTCTTGATGCAATAAAGTCTAAAAGATGCATCTGCCAGTTGAAAAGCATCCCAGGTATGGCATGGGGAGCTACAAAAGAAAGAAGATTCCCCAGACTTACTTCAGTAATTTCAACATGCATAAGCAGAAATTATATCTTTAAACAGCCAAAACATAAAACAACAGAATACTTTTCACATTGGTTCTAACTTTAAACAGTACAGCAATAATAACAAAAGGCTAAATGGTAGCCAAATGACTTGTTCACAAATAAGACAGTAGCCTACTCCAATCACAAGGCATATTGAATAACACAAATTGAGATGAGCAAGATATGCTAACATCATACTTATCCGTCCCATTGAGATTGCTACAATTGACCCTAAAAGCTCTCGTACTAAAAGTCAACTGCAGTAAACTCAACGGGACAAATGGTGCATTTAACAAGAAAAGATACTATCTCAAAAAAAACAAGAAAAGATACGAACATATATCTCTAGATATTCAAAGAAAAAAATAGTACCAATAACACTATTACAAATATAATACCTCTGTACAACTGAAAATAAAGCATTTCGAAAATGAGCAGCCGCAAAACACGAAAATGTGTTCCACCAAAATATGACATATGGAACACCCTGCCAAAAAAAGGATAGCAAATGTTGGTCAACAAAGTAATACTATTGGAAAAAAAAAGCTCCCTACCCACTAGTCAAAAATTGACACAGAAGAGGAAATTAAGTATGCAGCTTAAGTTTGTTCCCTCACCTTAGAATGAATAGCATCAGCCAATATTTCACCATTTGGAATCTCCAGATAAACCTGCAAAAAACAATCAATTAGATCTCGATGTAAAGTGACAAAACTATCCATGACACTGTCATCTCTTTAACTGTAAGCATGTTTTCCGATGCTACAGTGTCCTCAAAAATAAAAGCTAACAGAACGATCATACTTGAGCTAGGGCAGGGGAATTCTAAATGCGTGAAGGCAGTATCACTTTTATCACTAGTAAAGTATATCATGCTTGCTCTTTTCCACTCAAAAAAACAGATGGGAAGACTAAATGCATGAATAATTTGCAGTAAGAGTTCTAAATGGAACCAAGAGTGAACCAAAAACACCCTCTTCACAATCACAAGGGTAAGGCCGCCCACCATGGAAGGAACTATTTTAATGTCGTTGAGTTAAAATAATGGTGTAGCTATTGGTGAATGTCGACAGAAATAAGTTGACAAATTAGCACATCCGTCAACTTTGTAGCACCCACAATTATCAAATGACTCAAAGTCTTTTACAACTAGTTGAACACATCAAATGCTCTTGCACATTTTTCACAAAGCAAAACAACAAAAATATGCCTAAATTTTATATGGTTAAGGTGGTATTTATGCTCATAGATTATGGCATTTGAGTTTTCATTATAGATCTCGAGGTTATAAGACTTCAGAACTCATTTCTGTCAAGTATGTAATTAATTAATAATTTGTTTATTTACAGGGAAACTTCCCTATCTTTTATCCAAAATGAAGTGTCAAAGTGTCCTACTCACGTGTAAGTCTAACTGCCAAAGGATCCAAGTACTAGAGCAGATTAAAGAGTCCAAGAAACATTGATAAACTCATACAGCTATAAACATTCTAAACTTACTAAATACTAATATTAACACTAAAACCAAAACAAATTACAATAGGGGTAAGATGTTAGAAAACCCATATAATATTAACCCTTATGCCATATTCTAGATTAAGGAAACCATGAAAGATAGACATATGAGCACAAGACTTGTATTATACTATCATCTTAGCCTTGACAATTAGAACTTAACAACATCCATCTCATCAAAGATGATGACGATGACAATGATCATCCAAGATCTTTTATAATTTGAATTTCTAAATGAAAAGTATTTGCAGGTTCTCTTCACAAAAATTAAGACTTAGAAATACTAGATGCTAGTTCCAACAACACATCCAAACCCAAAGGTCCACCTAAGCATATTTGATAAATTTTAAATAACATTCTACTTCTCAGATAATGAGCAAATTTACACCTAAAAGTACCTAGCTTCCCTCTATCTACCACAAAAGTACTAAATTTATAACCCAAAGGTCCACCTAAGCATATTTGATAAATTTTAAATAACATTCTACTTCTCAGATAATGAGCAAATTTACACCTAAAAGTACCTAGCTTCCCTCTATCTACCACAAAAGTACTAAATTTATCAAAAACACTCTCTAAACAACTAAGATTCAAGGAAAGATGAACATAAACAACCTCTAGTCAAAAAGAAGCTCGCCAAAACTAATTGATACATCTCTCTTAATCCTCATCATAATATACAATTGCCATTGAATTGCAATGTGATCGCATTACACGTCTAATAAAACGATGAAAGTATGTAATTGTTGGTTGCGGCCCTTATAGCCTACAAATATTGGATATTCTAGGGATTTCATGAAGTTGACATCATCAAAACTCATTAACACTCTACAAACAGCTCAATGTCGCCAAACCCAATTTACACCGACATTCTATAGATATAAATAGATGCTCTTTCATTTACATACATACAACCAAAAGAAGCCATACATAGCTTTATCACTTACAAAATGTATCCTCTTACAAACGTCCCACTTAGTATAATTCACACATTTATTCTTACACTTTATATCTCTTTGTAATTTAGTAATTGTGAGAGTTTATATTTTCTTCATTACACCATTACTTTGGGTTCTTGTAAATTTTCTCACTAGACTTATGTTATTTACATTTGTGTGCTTCTTCTATCCCTTATTTTGCATTTCACCTAAAAAAATTTCTCGATTTATCTACGCTTTCACATACATCCATTCACTCTACCAGAAACATAAACAACAAAAATTCAACAAAACAATAACTTTATTTACAAGAAAATTCAACAAATCAATTGAAAAGTATAGAAAATCCACATACCATTGAAGGCAATACATGACTAAAAACTTCAGCTATCACTTCAGCATTATTAGACAAATCACCACCATCCCATACTAATGACCCAATTTCATCATTTGGCAATACTTGCCCTTGTAAATACACCACATTGGGCTTCCATGATTCAAGGGTTCTCCATAACTCATCCAAGCTAGGATTTTTCAATGTCCTAACCTGCAAATAATTTTGTTTTCCAGAAAAATTCAACAAAAAGAAAGCAAAAAACATGAACAAAGAAAATTCAACAAAACAATAAGTAAAAATTCAGTGTATACCTCTAACCGGCTTGAAGATCCTAATCCAGGAAAAGGGTACCTTAATCGATCTTCGGTTTGACGTCCTCTAACCTTACTATCACAAATAACTGCAAGAACACTGCAATTTTGTCTCAAACTCCCTAAAATATTACCGTTACTACTACTATTCTGCATCATATTCTTCTTCAGCGCACAATCTCTACCACAGGAAAAATAACTATTTCCCAGCAATTAGAAAAGCTTCACAAACCCTTATTTTACATTAATTCCATTCAACTCTTCTACTACTACACCAACCAATTCCTTCAAGCAATAAAAATTTCAAAAAAAAATCCAATTTGATCCAAACCCACCTTCTAAAAATCAAGGATTCAACTAAAAACCCAACTATGAAACTAAAACATAATGTTAATAACAAAAAATTGATCAATAATTTCACAGAGATGTAAAATTAGAGTTCAATAAAATCAAAAATTGAGAAAAAGACGGAAGATTTCAATGTTGTCGGCGGAAGAAAATTGGGAAAAACTTTAGGGAATTGAGAGTAGAGAGAGAAAAGATTTGAGATTAGGGATTGTGGGATTGAAATTAAGAAGTAGAGAAAATTAAAAAATTGGGGATTTGTGTATAGTTACTACCCGAACCCGATTAAAAAGAACCCACTTGAAAATGAATGAGAATTGATTGATGAATACAAAAAAGTTGAAAAATTAATCAACAAAAATAGGAGAAATAATAATCTAGTGTTGTTATTAGTGCCAACTTTTTGGGTCTTATGATTTGACTTGGATAATACAATTCCTTTCTTTTGCATCCTTAAATTCATTTTCAATTTTTTTGTTAACAAATAAGAACTCAATAAGCTTCTTGCTCATGTTTTTTTGGAAATGAACTAAATTATCCATTAAAATACTTTTTTTAAATGACTTAAATACCCTTATGAATATTTTTTTTTTCATTTCTTTGTATATAAAAAAGTTGACTTTGTATAGGTGTTTTTCTAAAAAAAGGAGTTGACTTGGGTCTTTTATTGAACATGAGGACTAAATGTATTGTTTCATTCTATCCTAAATTTTCACTAAATTATCACAATTTTTTTTTTTTACAAAAATTTAGGGGAACGATAAAAGCGATTCGTACATTCAGTTTGAAAGAAAATTATTTTTATATTCACGAGATTTTAAAATCGAAGAGTTTTTAAATTTAAATTTATTAAAAAATATTTATAATTATATACTACTAGTATATAAACTCATGCAATGCACGAATTCAGTAGTAAGAAATATACAAAAATGTAACTTTAAAATATAATGCAAGTATACGTTATCGTGATTAAATTTATTGAGCAGGTGACTTTTCTAAAGCAACAATTAATTACTGACTTTTTTTTTATTATTCATCCAATATAACAAACTTTCATTCATTTAAATTTATTAAATTTTTTACTCAAAAAAAATATTAAATTTTAAGTATATCATAATTTTAGGTTAAGTATATAGAATTACTACAATAAGCTATATAAATAATTTATCTAATTTAGCTCCAATTCAAAAAAAAAATCAGATTTTTATTTAGGCAAATATATTCATGCAATCAACTATCATCAGTATAATAATTTCATTTGTCATTGTTCCCCTAAGAATGACATTTGTCATTTTCCAACATTTTTATTAGTATGTAAGATGTTTCTTTCACACTATGTCAAAGCTTCTTCGACTTGTTCTTCCATGATTCTTTGTGTTTGAGCTATTGATTGATTGACCAAATTTAATCTTAGACTATCCTTTTTTTAGAAAATCGCCTAACAGAAGAATCAAAAACGTCGACATGAAATGAAAATTTTGGAATAATGGAAGCTATCTACAACAAAAGTCGGGTCGACAATGTGGCAAAAAAAAAAGAAAATGTGGACTTGACATTAAAATCAGGAGAGGGGTTGTGGCACACACTTTAAGTCTAGTTAGCTTTTCGACCACGCTTATGACCGCCAACTCGGCGTGCGTTTATATAAATGGCATTTTGGCCGATTTTTTATAATTTGATTTGGCAAGATAGTTTTTCTAATTTAACCTAATAAGTTTTCTAGGTTGGAATTATTTTTCTATTTTTCTAAGTTAGTCTTTCACATAAGTCGTTAGAAAAATCAAATTTAAGTCTTCAATTCTTAGCTTTAGTTTTTCTCATTTTTATTTCAAGTACTGAATTTTTTGTTGTTATGTTCAAGTATTGTTATTGATTTAATTATTATCATTGGTTTCATTTCTTTCATCATATAATTCATTTTTATGAGTATGCTTAGGGCTTTATTTGAACATTTCATGTCTATTAGAATGATTAGTGAGTCGATAAATTTCTACAATGGAGGGATTGATATCATTTTATTATCGGTTAAATTTGCTATAAAGTACTCCCTCCGTTTTCATTTGTTCTTCCCATTTGGAATCTGGGAAGAAACCAATATAAACTATGATGACAAAATAGATACTATGAGAGTTGAGTAAAATAATATAAAAAATAAAGGTTTTATTGATTAAAGTGTAAGTGTAATAATATCATTAAATTTCATTGGGTGTATGTAAAGTAAATGCATTGGGAATTAACATGTAAATTAATTTTTATAGATTAGAGTGTAAGTGTAATGATTTCCTTGAATTCTATTGGTTACTAAAATAGAAAGATTCTAAATGAGAAGAACTTTTAAAAATTTCCAAATGGGGAAAGTGAGAAGAACATATGAAAACAGAGGGAGTATTTATAAGATGTAGATTAGTAATTAAAATTGGGCATAGTCTTAAATAAATATTTTTTTTTGTTACTTTAGTTTTTGTCTTCATAACTTTATTTACTTACTTTTCTTTCTTTAGTCTTTTGTCTTCGTTTTCAACCTTCAAACTTTATTACGCTATTAATTCATTACCCAAAACTAGTATTTTCACTACAAAAAACCATTACATAACTTCATTTTTTAAGACACGACTACATTTAACTTTAAAATTTCATGACAACATAAGTTCAAGTGGATATATCGGGGTGATATTTGAGATTTTGTTGGATTTATAGGGGTGATGTTTGAGATTATTATTACAAATTGGGAAATTCCACGTGGTAACCCTGAGGTTTTGGGTTTTCCACGTGGTAACCAAAACTTTTAAAAAATCCACGCGGTAACCCTGAGGTTTACCAAATTGTTATACCGTGACCATTTTGCACATTAAATGTTAATATAACGTTAGAAAACGTTAACTTCGAAGCTTAAATGTTGTTGTACGCCTATTTACGTGACTCACCATTTCAAATGCCATCAGTTTTAACCTTTTTCCCCAAAATATAAACCCTAACTCTACCATCTTTGAATTTGGCAGAAAAAATATAAATTGGATGAAAGATGGTAGTGTTTGAGTTTATGTTTGGGGGAAAATGTTGAAACTAATGGCATTTGAAATGGTGAGTCGCGTAAATAGGCATACAACAACCTTAGAGCTCCGAAATTAACATTTGCTAGCGTTTTTATGTGCAAAAAGGTCACGGTGAAACAATTACGTAAACCTCAGGGTTACCACGTGGATTTTTTAAAAGTTTTGGTTACCACGTGGAAAACCCAAAACCTCAGAGTTACCACGTGGAATTTCCCTTACAAATTCTATAAAGTTTGTATTCTCGTTCTTCTTCACACCATTTTTTCATTTGTTTTCTTTCAGTGAATTTGTTTAAGATTTAACATGATCTAATTTTTTTTATTTAGAGCAACTTGCAAAAGCTCTATCTTTTAATTAATAACTAGGGTGTACTCTAGAGTAGGCCTAGAGGCAATCGCCCTAGGTTCAAAGGTAAAAGGCAAAATTTAGGTAATTAAAGGATCTCAAGTGAAATAATATTATTCAAAGTCAGTCAAATTTTTCAACAAGATGAAAAACACTACTGCAAATACTGAAAAAAAAAAAAAAAAAAAAAAAACCTTAAAATGCTAAGGAAAGACTTAGTAACAGAGTTTTTTTTGTGAAAAAGGACTTTATATTAATAAAATAACACTCTTAAGAAAGAATCAGATGGTTTACAAGAGTTTTTAAAACCTGTTAGAACTTGAATGCAAAATGAACCTAAGTTCCTATTTATAGGCAAGTCCCTTACTTTGGGCAATTCTAGAATGTTTCTAACTTATAGTTCTCTAGAATGCTCTACACTACTCTCCTCGATTATGTACATGTGTAAAAAGACCTTTAAGGTTTTGGACATGTTCATAATAGTCTAGAACACACCACATCATTCCATAATACTCTAGTATTTACAAGATAGTGCAAGAACCTTCTAGCACTCTCTTGAGGAAGTTATTATTTCTAGCACACCCTAATACCTTCACAAATGTACTAGATGTCTCTAGCACATTCTAGAACCTAATTATGGATACTAATTTTGACTCGTCTAACTTACAACCTTAGATTTCCCGCTAGAACGGGTTTAGATTTTATGCTTTCCCCCTTTTTTTCAACTAAGTTAACTTGTAATGTACTAATAAGTTTCTAAGTCACCAATCACCATGTATACTTGGCCAAACTCATACTAAAGTTAAGAATTAGGATTACTATAAAGTAATAAAAGTTGAATTATTGACAATAAATAAGTAGGTCTGTCAAACAGATCAGGTTGGGTCGTTTTTGGATTCGGGTCATATATAAACAGGTCATGAAATCCTAGGCCCAAACCCAACCCATTTAGTTAATTGGGTCAAAAATCACAACCTTGACCCGACCTGCAACAGATCATGTTGACCCATTTCGAGCCACTTAACCCGTTTATAATTTTTTGCTTTCGTTTTAAGGTATTTAACGTTGATTTGTTTAAATTTTAACTTTATGATTTTGTGTTGTTTATTTTGTATTTACTATGAAATTTTAATGAATTAAGTTTAGCTCATATACTTGTTGATTTAACTTGAAATTAACACATTTAATTAAATGGGTTATACATGTTTTTTCAGATTTAAAATTTTAACCTGAACCTAACCCATTTAATAAATAGGTCGGATCAGGTCAACACATTTAATTAATTGGGTCAAAAGTCTCAACCCAAACCCACTTATTTCGGGTTAAGTTCAGGTCGGATTAGCAGGTCGGGTCAACTTTTGCCAGCCTTACAAATAAGTAAAAGTTGAGATGTTGATCTCAATGTTTCCTGAATACATTAATCAACATTAATTATAAACATTTGATTTCCTAGTAATGAAATACAAATTATTATAGATGATACATTGAATCCCAACCGAAGAAACTCAATGGGTAAGAAAATAAAGGTTACTCGAATAAGCGCAAAAAAAAAAAAAAAAAAAAAATCGCTTAACCATTATAAAAACACAAATTCTTGTGAGGGACAGTCTCTTTGAGAGATCATCTTTAATTGGGTTGGCCTATTAGGAAAAATATAGAGTAAATGTAAGTAATAAGCTTTGATGGATTGAGCCTAAAAGACGTCTCTTAGAAAGATGGTCTCTCAGAAGACTGCCTATTATAAAAAAATCCAAATTTCCCAAATAATAATCATAAAATCTTCATAATTAATCAAAATTATCATTTACTTTCATATTAAAATGATAAAATCCAACAAATTATACACTTATCTTAATTAATTTCCATTAAAAATATAAAGAGAGGATGAACAAATTACATTCATCTCAACCCTAGCTACAAAAAATTTACACCAAAAATTTCTTAACATTATAATTAATAAAAATAATTAAAAATGATCTTATGAGATAGATAGTAAAGGTAGTTGATGTTTAATAGAAGAAATTAATGGCTTAAAGTTATTATTACGACGTCGTCTAAGATCATGTAATAATTTACAAGTCTCACAACCACTACAATCAATGCTCTTAATACTCTTTGCTTCATTTCTCTTCTTCTTCATTTTTTCTTCCAATTCTTTTGTTTCATCCATCATTATTTGTCTGCTCCTACATTCTATGCTGCAAAATCCTTGGTCCCCTCTGTTTAAATAATGTAAAATAATAAAATTAAACCGCGTTCTAACAGGTCATATCGGTTATCACTATAACAAACAAAATTTTGCGCGACATTGAATTTAGTGACATTAAAAAATGCTACTTATTTGTATTTAGTGTACAAAACTTCCTAATCAATCACCGTAATTTGTAAATCACCACAAAATCACAAAAAGTTATAATAAAACAAACAAAACAAAAGAATGATAAATTCCAATAACAACGACTCTAATCAAATCTTACCACATAAGGGTGATTTATTAACCTCATAAATAACCTTTATTTACTAGGAACTTTCCTTTTAGTGTAATAATTGTTGATTTTTATTTTAAATTATATTATAAAGTGATTTAGTGATATTCTGTTCGGCTCAATATTACTTGGGCGAATCAAACGTGATCTCTCCTAATTATGTTTTGATTTATAATTTACAAAAAAATTAGAAAAAATTGATAATGAGTGTAAAAAATAAAAATAAATATACATATATGATGTAGATAAGAGTAAGTGTTAAGATAAACATGCATAACAACATATACTTTAATTTAAAGTACACAAATTCTTGTGAGAGACGGTCTCTTTGAGAAACCATTTCTACTTGGGCCAACCTATTATATATTTATTAAAATATTGTAAGTATGCATTAAGAATAATGTAAGTAGACAATTATTGAAAGAAGGCATTAAAGATACGTAAGTAGCAAATGATGATGTAAGTAGACATTAAGAATATGGTAAGTAAACATTAATCTTTTAATGGGTTGGACTTGAGATAAGTCTCTCAAAAAAACGGCTTCTCAAAACACTAGTTGTTGAAAGTATATTTAAAATTTTAATGATAATGATTTATTTGAAGAATATTAATTACTATTTGGAAACTCAAAATAAAAAAATTACTATTTTGGAACTTATTCCATATTTATTTAATTATTTAAAATAAACCACGCATGACATAAGTATATATCTAGTCATTGTTGTATGTTAACGTATTCTTTTTCCTTCCACAAAAATTTTTTTTAAGAAAATCTAAAATAATTGTCTATTTTATTTTTCATTGTGAAATTTGTGATGCAAAATGTATTCAACCTTTCCATATTCCCTTTTGATTAATGTTCTACTCCTATAAGAGATGGAATATGCCCATTTATATCCCTCTTGATTAGAGCCACTATTTTTTTTTGTCAGTCCATTTTACATTCTTCTGTAGTCTCACTCTTATTCTTTTAATTTCGATCTGTATATTTATATTTATTTTATATTTTATCTACTTAATTTTATCTTTATTTTTTTATATATTATTTTTTAACTCAACTCTTTTTTTTTCACTATTTTTCATTAAAAAATTAAGTTGTGTATGATGTCATGAGAGAGTATGTTTTAATGAACTTCACTTGGGTACAAAATATTCCTTTTAGAAAAGTTCAATTGTTGCATTTGTTCATTCACAAACACTCAAATGAACGGTTTCACGATTATAAAATGATAACTTATAATTTTATTAAATAAAAACTTTATATAGTCGTAAAGTGATTACTTATAAGTGTAATAGTAAAGTGAAATTTATAAATTTTATGCGATCAATTAGGGAAACAGACTAATTATATGAATTCGTCTCATGATGAGACGATATGAAACGATGTCCTTCAAAGACTTGACCTACTCTTATGATAGACCATCTCTCGGTGAGACGACCTCAAAACAACGAATTGATATGCTAATAACTGTATTAATAATATGTTATTCAATATATGTATAAAAATATCTCACAGTAAGACCATCCTCACGTTTTGACATTTTGTGATTTATATGTGGCTTGTGTTTTGCACATTTTAATTGTGGCATTTTCATTAAAAAAATTACGCGAATATGTGGGCTCAGGCCTTTGGGAATTTTTTTATTAAATGGTGGTAGTTTATGAATATTATGGCCTAAACCACTCAAAAAGTTGCTTTTCAATTGGATTCTTATTACTTATTAGTCATCTCATCCAGCTAATGAAATCATCAACTACCACTACTTACTCTTAAAAAAATCAATAAATTCCCAAAAATAAAATATCTAAATAAATAAACATCCCAAATTATTTTTATAAGTTGATTTTACGAATTTATATATTTTTTTGTTTCAATTGAAATATTTAGCGTTATTAAAAGATATGTATGTTGAGGAACCAACTCAACCAAAAGCTTAAGCTGATGTTTGAGGCCCCAGAATATGTTATATACTCTAACACGCCCCCTCACACGAGAGCTCTTTGAGCTAGAAGTGTAGATGCAACACAGACTCTCCTCATACCTGGTGCTAAATATTCCATTTAAATGAGGGGTGGTTGAGATTCGAACCCATGACCTCTTGTCACGTTGGCTTCTGATACCATGTTAAGGAACCAACTCAACCAAAAGCTTAAGCTTATGGTTGAAGCCCCAGAATATGTTATATACTCTAACATTGTATGCTCTAAAAACTCTTACAGCTATTCTTGTGAGAGTCCAAAAAAAACAACCTCAAATAGAAAGCTCACATTCTTATTTTCTCTTTTATTTATACCCCATTAATTTGGCTATTTAGCTTAAATTATATATATAATGTATCTCTCGTAGAGACCGTCTCTTACAGTAATTTGTGAAACTCTTATATAAGAAAGCATAATACAATTTTATATAACGTATTATTCCGATGCTATTTACTTCACATTCTTAGTGTTTTTATACGATACTTTCTTTAAATAAGATCCATGTATTTATATTGACGTATATGGTTCAAGTGATGAACACAAGACAAGTACAAAACTTTTTTGTTTAACATTGTTATGTGGAATTAAAAATTGATTAAATCAATTTAAAATTATCTCATATTAAAACCGTCCTAAATAAATATATGTGATTTAAGAATTACTCAAAACCCTAAAATTTATAAGTTATTTATCATAGCTAAAAATTAAGAATTCCTTCCTATCAAAAAATATAGATCCTCCGTCCCTAAATTTTCATGTTTGTCAACACAACTTTAATCCTTGATATTTTTAATCACGCATAATTAAAAATTATAGAAATTTAATATTATTAGAGTACACATTATGGGCTTGTTTGGTTACCCACTATTACCCTTGGAATTTTAAGTTCCTAGGAAATAGTATTATGTTAATTTGTTTGGTTGCCAAAAAATCTAAACTTTCTAGGAATTATAAAATCCAAGGGAAGTTAATTTCTATGAGACATAGGAATTAGATTACCATGTACCCCCTTGGTCATTAACAATTCCCATGAATTACTTCCAAGGAAATGAAAATTCCTATTGTCAAACAAACAATATTAAGTAATTCCTAGGAAATTAACAAATAAAGTAAATTCCAATGAATTACAACTTCCCATTGGAATTTAATTCCTACGTCAACCAAACGACTCCTATATATAAAAGGAAAGGAAAGGACATTCCCGATATCCCGCACAAGACAAGATCCGAAAGTACACATTATATATAACACGTATTAAACAAGATTCCACGTAACTACTTGAAAATAAAATACAAACTAATAAGGCAAATTGGTAAACAATGCCAAAATCACAAATTAAGCTATAATTCTTCTTGTCTGTCTGGTCTCATCATCAGACACGCACCATATAGTATACACGGATCATATATTCTTACAGAAACTTATATATACTCTCTCCGAATCATTTTAGAGGTTCCATTTGGATAATCACGGTTATTAAGGGTTTTGTAGGAATTAGGATCCATTAAAAAGGTAGTAGTTAGATATTTTAATTGCATAAATTAATGGTAAAGGTGGTAGTTGGGTATTGGGAGTAGTAAAAGTGAGGTATTTAGGTAATAAAAAGATAGACAAAAAAGGAAATGAGACAATTGATATGATTTTGCCAAATAAGAAAATGGGCCAACTAAAATGATTCGGACGAGGTATTATTAGCATATAAACTTTTTATTTTAAAGTCGTGGCTAATATGTTAAAAAAATATATAGTTATTAAGTGAGATTTTATCTGAATCGTCTAATCGAATACTTTCATAATATCAAATTTTTATATAAATGACTAAATTAACGCATTAAATTGCATAAGAGTGAAATGTAACAAGTATAATAGAACGGACGAACTATAAAAGCAACAAATTAAGAACAGAGAGATAATTTACCTGTACATATAAACATCTTTATGATGGGAAAGAGGCTTATTGCATAAATGGCATGATCTCAAAAAACAATTAACCTCTTGATTAATAACATTACTATGATTAGCAATGTTAATTGATGAAATTAAAGTTATGGGAGTTCTGGTTAATGATTTTAAACCAGATTTAACCACAATTTTATTACTTAAATACTCATTATTTTCTGATATTTGAAGTATTACAATTCGAAGCCCTGTATAATTTTCTCCTCCTAATATACCCATATATTATTTTTATTATTTTTTTTAGTATTATAAGAAATAAAAGGATGAGGTAAGAATTTAGAAATGTGGGATAAATGAAATGAATGAATGATATGATGGATATTTATATTGTAAGAAATACTAAAAGGTTTAAGATTCTTTTTGGGAAGGAATGTGCTTACTGTTAATTAGTATGTCCTTTTATGTTTTTATTTGGATGGTAGAAATTGTTGTTTTTGATGAACCGACCCACGTGTTATCATTTCACCTAGGAGCATTATTTTATCATGGGATCTTACTAGGGCTGAACAAAGTTTGGTCTAAACCGTAAACCAAACCGGAATTTCAATATTTGGTCTGGTCTATGGTTTAAATGGTCTGGTCTGGTTTTTTTTCAAATTAAACTACGGTTTACGGTCTGGTCTCGGTTTTTTATTTTTCAGACCAGACCGGACCGCAAATTGTTCTAGGATCGAAAATCATAATTTTGTATTTTAAAAATTAAGTTGCTACCTAGATATTTTAAGATGTAGTTATTTTTATATAGCAATATATACATGAATGATGTTAATACTATTAACTAATTACAAATTATTATATTTATTAATTGTAGGTGTGAAATATTTGCATAAATACATGTATTAATTTAGATATAACTATAAAAATGAAAAACCGTAGACCAGACCAGACCGGACCGTTGTAAAACGGTTTGGTCCGGTGCGGTCTGGTGATTTAAACGGTCCGGTCCGGTCTGGAAATTTTCCAGACCGGAATTTCTGGTTTGGTCTGATTTTAATGTCAGACCAGACCAAACCGGACCGTGTTCACCCCTAGATCTTACCATCTTGGGAGAGACTGTCTTAGAATAAGACGGCCTAATTTTGTAGCCTATTATGTTTTTTATATGTCTTTTTTTTTTAATTTTTGACTTTTTTTAATTTTAATCTTAAAGGTATCAATTTTGATTTTAAAGATATTAATTTCAATTTAGGTAGAAATTGATCATAACGCCACAATTGATCACTTCTAGAGTTGTAGGTTCAAATTGATTTTTTTACTTTAATTGATATGTTTACGTACTACTTTACGTTGAAATTGATATTTTTAAGGTCAAAATTGATACCTTTAAGATTAAAATTGAAAAATGCCCAGAAATGAAAAAAACAAAAAAAAAAGGAAATTCTGGAGGGAAATAGGCGCGCGCGTGTAGAACACGCGTCTGCAATGGGCCAGCCCAGTTGTGGTCTTAGAATAAGACGGTCTTACGCAAGTTTTTGTGTTCTTTTATTTATATAACTTACTCCATTTCAAAATACTTGCAATATTTGCTATTTGACGAAATTTAATGTATTAATTTAATCATGTGTATCTCATCATCATCATTATCAACCCACCTCAAAAACAGGGTCTGGGTGAGGGAAGGTGACGGATAATCTATACCTGTCAAGGAACCAATTCAACCAAAAGCTTAAGATGATAGTTGAGGCCCCAGGATATGTTATATACTCTAAAACACCCTCTCACACGAGAGCCCTTTAGGAGAGAAGTGTGGATGCAACATAGGCTCTCTCATACTTGGTGCTAAATATTCCACTTATATGAGGGATGGTTGAGATTCAAACTTGTGACCTCTTGTCACGTTGGCTTCTGACACCATGTCAATTTTATATACTCTAACAATACTCGTACTCCCTTGAGAAGGAATACTAGAGGAAAGCAGTCAATTCAACCCCAAAAGGTAAGAGCCTTGCATAAGAGAGAAATTGATTAGCACTGTTATTTGGAGATAAAAAATACCTGCAGAGGAACTACAATAGCTAAAATAAAGGTTGAGATAAAGAAAGGACTATATTTATAATATTGGGCATTGATAGATACAAACAGATTTTTACTTGACTATATTTTGACTTGGAGTAAAAATTAATTATAAATTAAAAGTGATGAATGATTAGTGCAATATTTCTAATATTGCCAGAGAAGATTTTCAGCTTATTAATCATGTTCGACCTCACTGGACTCTAAAAAATTAAGGAGACTCACTATTAAATTACATAGTATATACTTTCTCCGTTCTGAAATACCTAATGCATTTGGTTTTCACAATTTCTTGTGAGAGACGGTCTCTATAAGAGACCATCTCTAATTGGGTTGGCCCATTAGGGAAAATGTATAGTAAATTATAGGCTATAAGCTTTAATGGATTAGGTCTGAGAGACGTCTATCAGATAGACGGTCTCTCAGGAGACTAACTGGTTTGTTTTTGGGCACTATTCATCGTTTAAGCTTATTTTATATATTGCGGCTAATATGTAAGTAATAATATAGTCAAGTGAGATCTTGTTTGAATCGTCTAATCGCATACTTTTATGGAGTAATTTTAAATGTGTATAATTCAACATATAAATGAACAAAATACCAATGTAGCAAGTATTATAAAGCCGAGGAAGTATTAACTCTCTAACATACAAAATTATTAAAAATTTTCATAATTTTTAAAATTGGATAGTGACTTCATAAATTTCCACCCCTGAATAAGCAAAAGCCGGATTCATCGAACAACCAAGAAAAAAAAAACAAAAAGAGGAATGTTTTTATCGAAACGTGTGGGCAAATTTCGAAGTTACCGCGTTTTGGTTGCTCCTAAGTGGACTGACAAAAAGTTAACCAGCACTAATGATATTTTATCTGTTAGTAGCATATGATAGAAGTGGGTAAAAAAATTGTAATTTAAGTAAAAATATTAACAATTATAAATAAAATAAAATAAAAATAAATTCTAGAAAATATCGTTATGATGGGTAAAAATGGCGTTGAATATCTTTTTCTGTCTAAGTGTCAAAAAATAAGCAAATAACTACTTGTTTCGACCAGATTTTTGAAAAAGTTACCCCATAAGGTTAAAAATATCGTTATGATGGTTAAAAACGACGTTAAAGTGATAAAACACAAGAGTACAATTGGTAATTAGGAAAGTCAAAGGGGATTAGTGATGGTCAACGGTCATTTAGCCTGGTCAAAGGTTACCTAGGCTGGTCAACGGTCACATGGCTTGAATAGTGGTCACTTTGATACTTTCGAGGCTGTAATTCACACACAAGAAAAACATCAAGACTGTAATTCGCAAAAGCCCTAAACCTGAAGGCTATAATTCGTAATTAATTCAATTAGAATAGAAATATAATAAACCTTGAGGAACGAAAATAGTGTTTACCAATTTTCATTTTACACCTGAAATTTACCGAAAATGGAAATCGAGTTAGATTTGAGACAAAAAAAAAAAACAAGTGAAAAGTAAAAATGAGGGGTTAAGATGAAGAAAGAGAGTATACGTTTGTGGATGAGATTCAAAAAATTAGGATGAGACTACAACTAAAACAAAACTGATGCAAAATTAGTAAATTAAATTAAATTGCAAAATGGTGTAAAATGAGAGAGAGAAACACTAATGCAAAAGAAAACGTTAATTGCGCTGCTTATATGAACCTGACTCATAATGAGACAGAGAGGATGAATAAAATATATTTATTTTATTCTTTATAATAGGCCTAATGGCCTATATATCAACATGGGCCCCCTATATTAATGATTTTTTATTTTTTGCAGAGAGTGACATATTCTTATATTCTTGTGAAAACAAATGGTTTGACAAAAAATTCATAGAAGTAATTCTTTAGGTCCATAATAAGGACCATGACAACAATTCTTGCTAGACACAAAATTAGTATAAAAAATGCCAACTTACTCAATTTTGTAAGAAAGTGAAATAATATTGTATATACGGTCTCAAGTAAGAATTTATAAATACTGACGTCATTTAATAACCTTGCCTAAATTAAATTAAGTTTTTTTTACTGATTTATCAACAAAATGTATTAATTCATTCATTAACCTTTTGTTAGCATTATTGTAATTGAATAATTAATCAATATTTTTTTTGAATGAAAGGGTAGTGTGATTGCGTGTGCAAGACCATTTTGTCATGTATTTATTAATTTATAAGTTAAAATATAGACACATTGAATCTTATTTAATTCATTTTAAGATAAAGTTCATTAATATCAACTTTATATAATTTTTAGTTACACATGAGTAATTACAGTAACGATTGAATAACTGAATTAGATACAATGCATAAAGTAAATGAGACACTTAAGATGAATATGACTATATGAGGGAGTAATTTTTATGTTTCTTACATATCTTCCATAAATTCCATTTTAACATTTTTATATTGTTTATGGTCTCCACATGTTTCCTATTAAATTTATTAAAACAATTTATTAATAATTGCAATATCCATATATTTCCACTAATTTTCTTTTAGTATTTTTTTAATGTTTATGGTTCTCACTTTTTCTCCATCAAGTTTGTTATTCAATCATAAAAAAATTATATTCTTCTAATTTTCGTCAATATTCCTTATAATATATACTCTCTCCGAATCATTTTAGATGTCTCATTTCCTTATTTGGCAAAATCATATCAATTGTCCTATTTCCTTTTTTGTCTATCTTTTTTTTAACCTAAATACCCCCACTTTTCCAATTCCCAATACCCAATTACCACCTTTACAATTAAATTTAATCAATTAAAATACCCAACTATCACCTTTTTAATGCATCCTATACCACCTTTAAATTAATAACCGTAAAAACCCAAATGGGACATCTAAAATGATTCGGAGGGAGTAGAATTTTCTAAGTAACGGAGATCATGTAGTATGATGATTATCTTCTTGTAGTAATCCTTTAACCAATTTTTTTGCTATCTTATCCAATGACAATATACTAGAAAAATAATATTCCCTCTGAATTATTTTAGATGTTTCATTTTCTTATTTGGCTAAATTATACTCCATTCGAATTATTTTAGATGTCCCATTTGAGTTTTCACGATTATTAAGGGTGGTGTGGGGTCTATTAAATAGGTAGTAGTTGAGTATTTTAATTGATTAAATTAATTGTAAAGGTGGTAGTTGGATATTGAGAATTGGAAAACTGAGGGTATTTAGGTAAAAAAGGATAGACAAAAAAGGAAATGGGACAATTGATATGAATTTGCCAAATAAGAAAATGGGACAATTAAAATGATTTGGAGGGAGTATCAATTGTCTCATTTCCTTTTTTGTCTATTTTTTTACCTAAATACCTCAACTTTTCCAATTTCCTATACCCAACTACTACGTTTACAATTAATTTAATCAATTAAAATACCAACTACCACTTTTTAATGGCTCCCACACCACCCTTAATAACCGTGAAAATCCAAATGGGACATCTAAAATGATTCGGAGGGAGTAATATACTAGAAAAGTCACAATAAACTAAATAATATGTTTTGTATAAATAACTTGATTGTAAACTTTAAAATGTCTAAAATTACTAGAGGTGTTCATTCGGGTCATCGGATTGATTTCGAGTCAGGTGTTTCAGGTTAGATTAAAATCGGGTTTTGTGTTCACATTGATTTTTACATAATTGTAGATTCATTTTTAAGTCGGGTCAAATCAGGTTCGATTATAAAATTGGGTGTCTAGCGGATCATCGGGTATGTTTTGAACACCTCTAAAAATTACCAAGTTAATGTTAAAATAAACTAATTACTAAAATGACTTAATCAATGTAAAACCTACTAAAACTAGATAAAATAATTAAAATGGATCATTAACTTACTAAATTAAAAGTAAACGTCAAGTTTTGTATTTGGTCTCACCATGAGATGATCCCGTATAATTAATTAATTTAGTCTATTAAATTACCGCAAATAATACATTCTTTTGTTAATTTCCCTACAATAATATCAACTATTGATTAAGTATGAATGACACCAACTTAAAGAGATATTTTTCTAGAAAATTCCTAACATGTTAAAAATCAAACTACAGGTGATTATAAGACAAAAAAATTGGTAAATTAGATAATAAACTAAAATTGATATTATTCTAGAAAAATATGCCCCTAAGTTGGTAATTTTTCATCATCGCTCTTTACCGCCTCTCTTACCTTTTTCGTTTTCTTAGTATCTGTATGTATCCTTTTAGTTGTGTAAGTCGCTTACTATGCTTTAGGTTAGTTGATTCCTATGCTTGCATTGGCTAACGTGGGTATAAGTTGCAGGATTTCAGATATTTGCAGGTTCCTCTCTTCGAAGACCTTTTTTGAGCCGAAGGACTCTTTTGACCGCCTTCTCCTTATGGGTATGAGACACCGTCGATCTTCATTCCCCAAACCCTGACTATAGATTTATCTATGTGAGGGAAACACTGGATCTGATGATGATGACTCTACGACTAGAGCTTAATTACTTTGAAGTTATAAGTAATCACTTTTAAGGTTATAATTATGTAATCATTTTAACTAAATACTAAGATTATATATGTATGTTAGACCAATCAAATCAAATAAAAAAAATATATAACATAACATTAAGTAAAACTATAAATAATAAGGTGAATTTGGGTATTTAATGTTTAACAAACTCAGTTGGACACTTGGACTCATATTTGGGTTGGCCCATCGAAAATCTATCCATAATATGTATAGTCCACCATAAAATGTTCACATTAAATATCTTTACATGTCCGACAATAATTTATGATACACAAATTCTTGGGAGAGATCGTCTTAGAATAAGACGACTCAATATTTCAGCTCATCGCGCTTTTTCTCTTTTTTTTTTTTTCATTTTCTGAGTATTTTTCGATTTTTCTCTTAAAGGTATCAATTTTGACCTTAAAGGTATTAATTTTAATTCAGGTAGAAATTGATCAGTTTAACGCCACAATTGATCACTTATAGGTTCAAATTGAAATTTTCTTTAATTGATATGTTTAAGTACTATTTTATGTTGAAATTTATATCTTTAAAGTCAAAATTAATGGCTTTGAGATATAAATTGAAAAATGCCCAGAAAATGAAAAGGCAAAAAATGGAATTCTAGAGGGCACGTGCAGCACACGCGCCTGCAAAGGGCCGGTCCAGTTGCGGTCTTAGAATAGGACGATCTTACGCTAGTTTTTGTGTTTCTTCAATTTGTTTTAATTGGGCAATTCAGCATTTCAGCCCATTTATTTAATACATCTTTTGTAGAGACCGTCTCACATAACAATTTGTATTAAGTCGAATCAAGTTATTTTTGAAACATGAGTATAGTCCAAATATATTTTGTGTTGTTAGTCTTGAAACCTATGTTGGATGGGATAAAAACTTCATAGAAGTATAAGTAAAACTTCAACAATATGTTTACTTTGCCCTAGCCGTCATCTTCTCATCACTCTCCTCTTCTTCTTTTATACCCTAATTTTCTTTATCAATATTGGAAATACCATAAATGTTTTTGTTGATGATTACTTAAAAATTTGCGTAAGATCGTCCTATTCTGGGTATTTTTTTAATTTGGACCTTAAAGGTATCAATTTCAACGTAAAATAGTACTTGAACATATCAATTAAAGTAAATTTCAATTTGAACCTATAAGTGATCAATTATGGCGTTAAACTGATCAATTTCTACCTAAATTGAAATTGATCTTTAAAGACAAAATTGATACCTTTAAGAGTAAAATTAAAAAAATGCTCGGAAAATGAAAAAGAAGAGAGAAAGCACAATGGGCTAGATATTGGGCCATCTTATTCTTAGACGATCTCTCCCAAGACCGCCTGAATTATTTTAATTAAATTGCTTATGTATCGGGTTATTTTTATCGATTCATTGGATGCTTATAGGATTTTGATTTTAACTTCATTATGTAATTTTAATTAAACTGCCCCTGAACTCGTGTTATTTTTATCGATTCTTTATTATGTAATTTTATCTATTGATGAAGATTTTTAACATTATTTTTTTTTAATAAAAAAACTACATCAAATTTATTTATTCATTAAAACTATATCAAAACAGATTACCCTTAGTTGAAAGTTGTATAAACCAACAACGTTAAAGAAGGTACGCTAAAGCTATATGCTAATATAACATCGACAATAATTATGGTTCAATTATATAAAACAACAAGGTACATTAAGATTGGAGTATTACATAAGGCTTGTTACAAATAGAGGTGTTCAACGGGCCGGGTCGGGGCGGGTCAAAATTTAAACGGGTCGGATCGATCCACTTATGTATATAAAATAATAATATCATTTAAAAATATAAAAAAAAATGTTAATTTTTTTTTTCCGTAATTAATACTTATAATTATCCGACCTTTCCCGACCTGACCCTTTACACCAAGGCCCGTTAATAACCTGCCACATTATTGATCCGACCCACTAATAATCCTACCCTTTACCCGTTGGATCGACCTGCCGCATTGAACTAGGTTTAGTTACAAACAACTAGAGTAAAAATACAAAGAATCAACACATAAGAAAGATTATTCTCTTTTAAGGCGATTTTTTCTTGGGATAGACTTATCATTGATTGCCATAATTCGCAGTTTTCCTTCAACCTTCGTCCATCCCTGTCCTTTTGCTGAAATCAAAGCATCCTTTATATCAAATGTCCAAATTGAATCCACTAAATTGTACGTGTCCAATTTTCCCTGATAAATACCAACATAATTACGCTGAAGTAAAATCATATCATACAATACTTAAAAAAAACTGAAAAATAACACTTGACGTTTTGTAGAGTTTTGTCAAATGGAAATTTTTACAGGTTCAAATATGATTATCTATAGTCAAAAGATTTTAGTACATTTACGGGAAATTACAAATAACGATATTATAGAGCTTTGCTGAATGAAAACATTTTTACAGGTTAAAATGTGATTGTTGAACATCCAAATCATGTTCACTATAATATGCAATTACATTTCTCTTTAAAAATTTTATTTATAGGCATTTCTGTAGTAACAAACATCGAGCGATGCACGAGTTTAATTTGTATATTAGTGCACAATAATTGTTAAGGCCCTTTTCATCTAATAGTTTTTCATAAGTTCAAGATATAAAAAATAAAGTAATCCAACTAAAATAATTAATGAAAACTAATGCATATTAACATAAAGATCAATGAATTTCTTTTGTTAAGATAAGGTGTATGCATCATATAAAATTAGCTAGATATTTCGAGAGATATTCAATGTTGTGAATAACATTCTCTTGAATAATATTTTCAAATTATGAAAAATTATACCGAAATCGAAAGATTCAACATCGACTCTTCACTTTGAAAAGCTTCTAATGTCGACTGCAATAAAATCAATAATCAGTGCAATATTAATACTATTGCAAAGGGGAATATATATTGCCCTAAATTTTGAAAAAAAAAAACAAATATTATTAGATTGATCAATAAAATAAAATTGATATTAGTTTAATTAATACATTACATCTTTTAAACAATTACAATACATATAGCTTTCAAGCTTATAACCAACATTTAATCAATTTTTACTTTAAAACTGTTTTATTGTGTTGGACTTATGTAACACATTATTTTCTTATTATTGCTTTAAAGAACTACAATATTGTTCAGCCGACAATTTTAAACTTTCTAAAGATAGATTATGTTTTGTATTTTATTTTTGAGATTTATTGATCATCATTAATTATTTTGAAGTGCATCATTTATTCTAAATCAATTATTTTTTATGTTAAGTTTTTGATAATATTGGTTTTGACCGGTAGAGTAGTGTTGATGCCTATAATTTGGATGGTGGGTACTCATTTTTATATTACTTTGTATTTGTTTGAGATTATTATAAATAAAAAGTTTTATTTAATTTCATAGACGAAACCCTGTCGAAATATTGAAAAATTATCTTGAAATTTCGTCGGTTTTATATGTCATTGCAATTCTAAACTTTGAAATTTGAAACTGATTATGTTGATGTTTATGTTCCAATATATATTAAAATAGTTACGACCAATTTAATTCACCGTTAAGAATTTCTAGATCCAATGTTGTCAATATTCATTCTACTGCAAGAAATTAGAAAACATAACAAGTTAAAACGATTTGACCTCACAAAACTGGCGCTGAACCTTTTGAGCCAGCTCCATGGTTATGACTTTAGTTTCAATAAGTTCGTCTAGTGCTGCAAACAAGCACCAACCAAATGTTGCGTTAACGAACATTTTTGTAAAAGTGTGTATTCGTCGTTTAATTTGATATTTGTAGGAATTGTGTATAATAATTTTAGAGAAAAACCTTAGATAAGAAAATAAGGAATAGGAAATGCATTTTCCCATGGGAAGTACAACATTGTGAGATTGTGTTATATGCAAAACTTGAGAGTTGGGAGGGCTCCAAATGTTCTAATCGTGAAGAATTAGTACAAATCCCTACAAAATATTAGCTTTTATAGTAAAAAATCTAGCAATCGTATGAAGTTTTGAAATGATCCAAGTGTTTTAATCTCGGCTCGTCTTGTATGAGACTATCTAATCATGAGACGAATTCATATAATTAGCCTATTTATGTAATTGATTACTTTAAAATTGAAAGTAATTATTTTAACACACTAAATGTACATGGGTCAGCCCAATAAAAATGGTCTTATCATAAGACCGTCTGATCATTTAAAAATTTGTGTTCTTATTTTTTTGAGTCTTAGTGCTTGAAAGGCTGAAACCTAGTCAATGATGTCAATTGACAACATTTACACTAATTCATTATTGTGGTCGTCTCAAAAAGACACAAATATCAACAATTATAATTTCCCAAATATTATCGACATCTTTTGATTATTTTCTACGTTTGCCTATACAGTCATCCAACCATCTTGTTGTTAGTCCTGACTAGAGGTGTTCAATGGGTCGGACCCCCATTTTGAGCCCTTATCCGGCCCGTTTTTAAGAGGGCTTTACGAGGACCGGGCTGAAAACGAGCTCTATTTTTACTAAAATGGAGCGGATTGTAAGAGGGCTTAAAAGGAGTTGAAAATGGGCCTTTATAAATTTAAAATGGGCTTTGAAAATCTCTATTTTTTTCCTTTGCATCAGAATTCAGAAACTATTCTTCACTCATAATCGTCATTACCTTTGCATCAACATTTTATCTTTTTTTCCCCAAATTAAAACCCTAAAATCTCCCCAAATTAAAACCTTGCTCCAAATCCTTACAATTTGAACAATAATTCACTCATTTGCGATCTTGAACAGCTATGTATACAGAGCATAATTTATGCCCTGAAATCTTTAATTTATTGATCTGGATGCATAATTTATGTAATTTGGATGCATAATTCAGATTTTTAGTGAATGTAATTTAGATGCCAAATTACTTTGAATCTTGTTGGGAACTGAAATTTTTACAAGATTCAAGGAAACTAATGTGAGTGTAAGATGCACGTTTCAGATATTTGCAGGTCCTATCTTTGAGGACGTTTTTAGAGCCGAAGGACTCTTATGACCGCCCTCTCCTTCTGGGTATGAGACGCCGTCGACCTTCCTTCCCCGGATCCTGCCCATAGATTGTATCTATGTGCGGGAACACTGGGTATGATGATGAAGGAAACTAAGCTCATCTCACTATGGTGCAAACTTTAAATCCCTGAAAAAGGGAAATAATCAGATTATGTATTGATTGAAAATGCCAAATTATATTGTCTATATCAAGGTAAATTATAAAATGGATTGGGCCGGATTTTAAAGCCCGGCCCATTTTCAGCCCATTTTTGTTATTGCAAGGCCCGACCGTGTTTGTTTGAGCCCGGGCCCAGCCCGTATCCGGCCCATTGAACACCTCTAGTCCTGACGAGACTCATCGGAACATACTACAAGGGCAAATCAAAGAGGAGATGGATGTGTATATGAAGTGTAGATGAATTTTGTTGATTTTACGCCAAGATTCAAATAAAAATGAGTTTTTTTTTTTTTTGAATAAAAATGAGTTTTAGAAAAAGGAAATATAAGTATTGATTTTTTATTAATAAAAAATATAAACGGCTCAATTTTCTTAATATTACATTCGAAATCATACATTCTAATAAAATTCTTGGGAAATGACAAATGTCAATGTAAGAGAAGGTGTGCCATTTGTAATTTTTCTATTGGTTAAAAGCTAACAAATTTCTTTCTTCAATTAATACTGCCTAATATGCATTGATGTTTCAATCTATAATACATTAATGCTTGCTTAATTTAAGAAATAATTTATTAGAATATTATAATTTATTTAAGGAATAATTTATTAGACCATAAATAATTTCTGAACTTATGGTATTTGAATTATTTTTGTATCAAATCATACATTCTAATAAAATTCTTGGGAAATGACAAATGTCAATGTAAGAGAAGGTGTGCCATTTGTAATTTTTCTATTGGTTAAAAGCTAACAAATTTCTTTCTTCAATTAATACTGCCTAATATGCATTGATGTTTCAATCTATAATACATTAATGCTTGCTTAATTTAAGAAATAATTTATTAGAATATTATAATTTATTTAAGGAATAATTTATTAGACCATAAATAATTTCTGAACTTATGGTATTTGAATTATTTTTGTATCAAATGTCATAATTTTTAATTTGCCTAAATAAATGCAGTCAAAGATAACAGATTATTTCTCACATGGAATGATCAAATTAATTAATTGTTATATTTATTAAACTAAATTAAGTAAATTAAGTAATCTAATAAATTGCATTTAATCTTGACCAATATCTCTACTATTAAATTATCTTTGACTATTATTTATTTATGGCTAAATTGAGTAAATTATTAAATATATATATCGCATAAATCGCATCATGTATTCTAGACAATTTTTAATATTATAAATTTAATTTATACATATATTGTAAAAATTGAGTAATTTACGAGTACATAATATCTCAGGCTTTATTTTTTTAATTAATATATTTATATTCATATATGTCGATGCTAAAAAACCGTGCATTGCACGGGATTCTATACTAGTATCTTTTATAATGCTTGATCACACACTATTAAGTATAAAGCTTGCACCTTTAATATAGCGTTCACTCGTGTAATACATGATAGGAACTCTCTAGGCGATCTAACTCTCATTTCCCTTGTATTAGCCTTCTCCCCATCATATAGTCCCATATTTTTGTTGGAATTAATAAGCAATATTTAGAGAATAATTAGTAGAATATAGACAATATTTAGAGAATAATTATTAGTAGAATATCTTTGGTTTTATTCTAGAATAATATTTGAAGTATTTAGGAAATTAAGATACTTGTAATATTTAGTTTCCTTATTTAATGACATATCTTTTGTATTTATAGGGGATATTTGCTCTCTTTGATTGATGAATAAGAATGAAAACTAAATGAATTGATTCTTAAACCCAAACCAAATTATTATATTTTGTTATTAATTTCCTAAATACTTAAAATATTATTCTAGAATAAAATCTAAGATATTCTACTAATTATTGTCTATATTCTACTAATTATTCTCTAATATTGTTTATTTGCTAATTATTGTTAAGGATATATGTGTGTTGTAAGTTGGAGGCTTTACGGCCCGTTTAGTAGGTGGTAATAAACCGCGGTAATGAGAATGAAAAATTAGTGTAATTTTGATTGAAAAATCTCTTGGCTATCTTGATGGCCATGCTTGACCACCTTCAATCATCTCATTTTGTTAATAAAATTCATTCCAATGCATTACCAATGGGAGATGTGGTATTAAGTGGTAATGAAAATTTGTGAACAAAAAAACTTTTTTGTGATCAAAGTTTCATTATCATGGGAATGACATGAAACGTTTGATTAAATTTTACACTATAAATCATTCTCATTACCATCATTAAGTACCACTAACCAAACGGGCCGTTAGGATAGTTGTAGGCTTGACTCTCATTAAAATTCTTTTTTGAGCCGAGGGGTTCTTTGACTACACTCTTCTTTATGAGTATGAATCGCCGTCTTTCTTTCCTTCTCAAACCCTAATCATAGTTTTTTGATCTGCTCCAACTTGTTTAATGCATTAGTTTGAACATTGATTAAAGATTGAATATAAAAAATTTCAGTCATACTGATCCAATTGTTATTTTCTATCCATAACAACTGAAAACAATTAGCACTAATTGAACACAAATTCTTACTTGAGACCGTCTTTTGTAAAGATGGCTCTCAAAAGTCCAGTTCAATTCTAAATATATATAGTTACAACTTTAAATATAAATTTGAGCTTGGACTTTTGAGAATCATCTTTACTAAAGACGGTCTCTTAAAAGAGCACCTGATAATTGAAAGATAATGCTATTGTAAATGAAATTAATGTGTACTTCATTAACAAGCTAAGTGCTCTTCCAATTCACTATCTCATTCTTGCTAATCTATCTACACTATATTAGGTTCTTACCAAGATAATGTTATTTACATTTGTTTGGTGTGGTGCACTTTCACCTTTTAACTTTGCTTTTTTGGGACTCTAGTTATTAGTTAGATTAGTTAACCAATTCTATATTTTTGAATATAAAACATTTTTTCTCCTAAATTTTGGAAAAAGACAAACCCTACTAATCATTAAAAATTGATCAAATTATTTACTTCCTTTTTTTATTGAAATAATTTACTCCCTTTGTATCATTGACTTATTGTAAATGCAACTAGGTTTGAATGAAGTTTGGTCTAAAATGCAAACCAAATCGGATCAATTTGTGATTTTAATATATAGTCTGGTCTACGATCTAAATGGTCTGTTTCGATTTGTTTTAAAAATTTTCGATTTTTGGTTTGGTCCTAATTTTTTATTTTTCAGATCAGATTAAACCGCAAACAGTATTATAATTGAAAATCATAGTTTTTTAAAAAAAATAATAGGTTGCTACTTAGAAGTTTTGAAATGTAGTTATTTTTTATAGCAATATATACTTGAAGGATGCTGATGCAATCAACTAATTACAAATTATATTAATTTTGCAAAAATATATAAATAAAATTCGTAGATCAAACCACACAACACCATTGTAGAATGGAAAATATACTGTTCGATCCGGTCTAGAAATTACCAAACAGAAAATTTTGATTTGGTCTGATTTTAGTTTCAAACTAGACCAAACCGGACTGTGCAGTGTACACTCCTAAGTGCAATGTTGAGATGAGTTATATCCCACATCGACAAAAGAAAGATGGTGTGCATTCTTTATAAGCTATTGGAGACCTTCTTCTAATTGTCATTTGGTTTTGGGATGACATATCTCTTTGGCTTATGATGTGTGTGCACCTCGTGTCTCCCCGTCAATGTGCTGGCATTGACAATAAGTCCAGCCTAATTCAACATGGGTTTCGATTCTTATTGTCCTGCTTTTAACTCTCCCCTTCCCCTCAGTCCTCATCAACTAATTATCTTGTACTAAAAAGATTATTATCTATGACTATGAGCACACTAATTATGGGTATGCCTTTATTTAAATAAAAAATAAGGTAACACACGTTATGTCTAGTTTTATATAGGAGAGGCGTCATTAGAGTTGTAAAGTTAATTAAGCAGCAGCAGGTAGTCTAGGACTAATCCATCACGTAGTTGGATTTATCTCCTTACTCTTACCTCCAGAGTTATGTTAGAGTATATAACATATCGTTGGCCTCAACCATTAACTTAAGCTTTTTGGTTGAGTTGGTTCCTTGACATGGTATCAGAGCCAACATGACAAGATGTCACGGGTTCGAATCTCAACCACCCCTCATTTAAGTGGAATATTTAACATCAGGTATGTTATGGTAGCATTTATTTATGTTATTTATTTAATTAATTTATTAGCATTACTGACCTTCGTAATACCCTCCTTATTATTTGTTGACCTTGACTTCCTGATTTCTTAAACTACCTTGCTTGATCTCCAAGTAAATAACTGCCAACATTCTAAAAATAGCCACCATCAGCCCATGATCTCCCATTATCCCATTATCCCACTATCTCCTAAAAATACTCACCCTTCAAGTATAAAAAGGGGAACTTCTGATTTATTTATCATCTAATCCAGTAATTTCAGACTAATTCATTACACTACACTCAAACTCAAACACAAATCCCGTGATCTCCCTATTCATCCATAACCATCATCTTTCACAACCCTTACACTCCCAAGTCACTACTTTTCGTCTGTTGATCATATTATTATCTGCTTACTGACTTGAGCGTCGGAGTGCCCTTCCGGGAGATCACATCCCGGGTTAGGCTAACTTGTGTGCAGGTCACAGCTACAGACGAAACCGCACGAATACCTACAACAAGGCGATTCAGTTCCTTCACTACTACTTCTTCAGGTGAATTCAAGCAGTAATATCAACTCAAGTTTCTTCGCAGAAACAGTTTGGCGCCGTCTGTGGGGACCTGATCAAAAAGTCATGGCTCCCAAAAGAAATCCTACACAAACCGCTACCGTGCACAGCACAGATACAGATACTTCCGCGGGTCAGGGCAACAATCAAATCGTGACTCGCCATGATCTGGACATGCTGGCACAGAATCTCACTACTACCTTCACTGAACAACTTCGTGCCATTGTCAGTGCCAATGCCGCTACCCCCCCATGAGCAGGCGTTGGCCGACATGGCAAATGAAATCAACAATCTTAAAGAACGAATTGAACCCACCAAAGATGTCTCAAGTTCCCAAAAATCTGATGATGGGAACCCGAAGATGTCACGGTCAAGTAATAGGAACAAAAAAAGAAGGGAAAGGGCCAAACTCCGAAAAAGTTTAAGTAAAAATAAGATGGAAGAACAAGGGGAGTCTAAGTCTGAGACTCAAGATGCAAGAAAACACCTAGATGAAAAGAGATCTCTGCAATCACAAAGTGTTCAATCCTTTATTGACAAGAAGCGGGAGGAGAGGAAGATGTCGCGGTTTTCTGGGTCTAGTCGCCCAATTAGCCCCATCGGGCCTCCATGGGATGATTTTAGCCAAGGCGGCCCGCAAGAGGCCCCTATGTTGCTGAATTCTCCATTATCCGTCGAGATACTAGCTACTCCTAATCCATCCAAGATTAAAGTCCCTAACATGACTCCATTTGATGGAACAAAGTGCCCGGAAGAACATATCGTGGCATACAAGAATCTGATGTTGTTGTATACTACAAATCCAGATTTGTTGTGTAAGTTCTTCCCTACTACTCTTAGTGGCATTGCTTTGATCTGGTACACATCGCTTCCAGTTGGAAGCATTCACACCTTTGCCCAACTGGAGGCTAAGTTTGTAAGTCATTTTGTGGCTTCCAAGAGACAAGAGAAGTCTAACTTCCACCTATTAAGTATTATGCAACATGAAGGGGAAACTGTCTCCTCTTACCTTAAAAGATTCCAAGAGGCTGTTTTGGAAGTGACAGAGTTAGAAGAGTCAGTCGCCCTTAACGCCTTAATAAACGGAATGCGAACTCCCAAATTAAAGTTCCAGTTAGTTGAGAGTCAAGTGAAGACGTATGCGGAGGCGATGAGACAATGCCAAAACTTTGTAACCGCCTCTGATATATGTCAGGCACATGATTCCAAGAAGCGGAAGCATGATAAGCGGGATCAGGGGCAGAACCATTCGTCTAGTAGGGACAGAGGCTACCCTCCTCATCATCAAGGTCCCCCTTCCGGGATAGGGTCTCATAGATCAAGACACGTTTATGTCACGGAAGAAGAACCACAGACAAGGAATTTGAGAGACAAAGGAAATGATCCCCTGTTTAATAGAAGTAGAATAGACATATTCTACGCTATTCGAAATGAACTCCCGGATCCGCCACCTACTACTACCCCTTCTGATCGCCGTAATTATAACTTGTGGTGTGACTATCACAAAGAATATGGGCATACTTTGTCACAATGCCGCGAACTCAAACGAATCTTGCATCAACTTGCCGGGGAAGGGAAACTGGAAAGGTTCTTGAATCGGAAAGAGTATGGCTCTCGCAGTGATAATGAGAGAAGACCATACCGTCCGAGGCATAAATCTCCCAGAGATGAAGAAAGGAAAGATAATTCTAATGATACCCGCGACATCATCGATTAGTTGTTTGTTTGTTCACCAAGTAGTGAATTCATTAGTTTTCTGTATCATTTATGTCTTCAGTTGTACGTATCATCATAATACTTCTATTTTCAACTTAGTTTGATTTTATTCTTGTATCATCATGATACTTTGCATTCTGGGTTGCAAATCACGCTAAATCCAATTTTCAAAGGAAATTCAAATCCTTATCACAAGTCCCGGGTGATTGACGGCTGGGCAAAGCGGACCTATGTCCGATCCGAATATTTATCTATTCTTCTGAAGGATTCACTTAGTATGATTCCTTATCATAAGTCCCGGGTGATTGACGGCTGGGCAAAGCGGACCTATGTCCGATCTGAATATTCATCAATTCTTTCGAAGGATTCACTTAGTATGATTCCTTATCAAGAAGTCCTAGGTGAATGACTGCTAGGCCAAATCATCATTCAAGTCCAAATTCCGGATCATCATATGTTGCTCCAAGGTTGTATCATCATAAGTTGCTCAAATGCAAAATACTTATACTTCATGGGGCTTCCACAATGTGCCTACCGAGGTATGATTCTTTTCCGCATAAAGATTGATGCTTTCATTACATTTAAGTTTCTTCCTCTATCACTCTTCATGCGTGGGGCTTACGTTATAGGGTCAAATAAACTCAACCCTTTTACCTTTCACCCATTGTAGTTGAGGGTGAATTTATCAAAGGAATTGATAAGCTGTATCATTGTTAGAATCTTTTAGATCATAAAGTCGAACTCAATATTGAGTCAAAATCCTCATTGAAGTTCATTTTTGTCTAAGTATGTATCATACGAATCATAAGTTGTCCGCAACATCCATAAGTCGGACCCCTTTTTTTAGCCCTATGTGTATCTTGGGGCTAATTTGTCTAAATTATATTTCATGCCCATATCATCACAAGGTGAAGTGATTCGACCCCCGTTTTTATATACAACAACCTCTAAGTAAAATATTCTAAGTATGGAAAAATCTTGCATCTTGCCGCCACATAGATAAGTCGGACCCCTAAATAGAGGTCATCTTCAAAAAATATTCTAAGTATGGAAGACATTCTCCGTGAAGTCAATAATACGGACCCCCTAATGTGCTTGAAAAATGCAAAAATATTCTAAGTACCCAAAAGAAGGTTCCACTTTCCTGTCTAACTCATCTAAATGGCGACACCTGCCGTAATATCGATCATTCGGACTCATAAGAAAGGAGTGGGTGGCAAGAATTTGTCAAAGTATTGAAAGATATATTTTCATTTGTCATCATTATATACCGCGACATTCAGACGATATAATACCTCTCAGAGGAATTCATACCATTGTCGTAGGGTCGATAAGTCGGACCCCCCTTGAGTGCCCAAATTTTGAAAATTTGGCTAAGTTATGATCAACTGCTCTATTATACCGCGGTATATAGAGGTTAAAAGACAAACCCTATCATACCGCGTCATCAATAGTATAACTTCATTCATCCTTGAAGTAAATAAGTCGGACTCCCATTTGGGGTGTCATGGATGAAAATGTTCCAAGTCAAAAGGCCTTCTGATCCTATACATCAAGCCGCGGAATGTTGTGTTTGAATCACTGTGGTATGACATATTCCGCGACATTAGAATAGTTGAAGTATCTTTCTTTTGTCGCGACATCCTCAAAGAAATATTAAACCTCATCTGGTCGTGAAGTCGATGAGTCGGACCCCCCATTGGGGCTCCCCTATGCTAAATTTTCTAAGTTTTTTGACATGTCTTCCGCGACATTGGCATAGGATCCATAACCTCTTCCTATGCCGCGGCTTCATCAAGTGAAAGAAGAAAATTCTATTATTCCGTGGGATAGATAATACGGACCCCCAAGAAGACTTCTTTCAAGCAAAATTGTCTAAGTTAAAATCCCTCAGGTGAAGATCTCCCATGTCGCGACATGGATAAGTCGGACTCCTAGGTAAGGAGTCTAGATGAAAATTTTTCTAAGTCATTAGAAAACTTTTACACCCTTCTGCGGAATGTGATATTGTTGTTCCGCGATGTGGATAAGTAGGACCCTTAAAATGGGTCCTTGAATGAAGATCTTTTCTAAGTTATCTTATTCGTTATGAAGAGCCGCGGAATCATTGGTCAAAGGATGTCGCGGCATAGATAAGACGGATTCCCTTTTGTGGATTTCAAGTCGATATTTTCAAATCAGTATTTTGAATACATTACACTGAAGCCGCGGTATTGATGGACTTCATTTGTCGCGGCATGGATAATTCGGGTCCTTATAAAGGAACCCCAAATCAAAATCTTTCTAAGTGTTGGTCTCAAACAGAAGCCGCGGCTTGTGTAGCCCATATTCCGCGGAACGTGATATTATGATTCCGTGACATCGGAAAGTTGGACTCCCTTTTTGGGTCCTTCACTGAAAAATGGAGAAAAAGTATAAGTATAATCCGCGTCATCAATTGTCCATATTTTAAGTCATTCGGTTTCCGCGACATATAATTTTTATGGAAGTCCGCGGCATTTAATACAAAAAATAATAAACATTAATAATTAAAAAAAAAAAAAAAAAAGAAAAAAAAAAGAAGAAGAAGAAGAAGAAGCAAAGGTTGCTTCATGGGAGCCGCATAGTCGATCATACGGACTGCTCTTATTACCAACAAAGCCCAAAAAATTTCTAAGTCATGAAAATTCCGTGATATCAGTGTGTTGGAGTAATGTGGTCTGGAAAATACAAATATAATGTTCCGCGCATCATTACACGCAATGGCGAGGCTGCTCAGTTGGTTAGAGTAGTCTTGTTTGGAGTCCAATGTCGCGGGATCGAAGCTCCGCTACTTCATTTCTCATTTTTTGCTGTTGACGCGTCTGCTATCTAAATTATAAGGTGTCCGCGCATTCATATTAGAAGAATGGGGTAGCTCAACTGGTAGAGGTTTCTTTAGTCGAATTACAGGTCGCGGGTTCGAAACCCCTTGATTGTATTTTGCTGCGACTGGGTGTTATTACTCACATAGTCATCTTGATTCTCAATTTCGTACTTTTTCGTTACAACTCCGATTTCGACGTGTGAATAGTCGATCCGAAGCTTACGAGTCCAATTTTCCTATTCTCTTAGAAGATCCAATAAATTTTGGGCGCATTAATCTCCATGAGTATTTGAATGGGCTCTTACAAGACCGATGCTTCTTAACTTAGTTCTTAAAGGGTATTTTTCCGCATAAAGAAAGATGTCTCATGTCGTTGGGGCTCTCCACTTACATCATCCTTCATGCGTGGGGCTAAATGTTATGGTAGCATTTATTTATGTTATTTATTTAATTAATTTATTAGCATTACTGACCTTCGTAATACCCTCCTTATTATTTGTTGACCTTGACTTCCTGATTTCTTAAACTACCTTGCTTGATCTCCAAGTAAATAACTGCCAACATTCTGAAATAGCCACCATCAGCCCATGATCTCCCATTATCCCATTATCCCACTATCTCCTAAAAATACTCACCCTTCAAGTATAAAAAGGGGAACTTCTGATTTATTTATCATCTAATCCAGTAATTTCAGACTAATTCATTACACTACACTCAAACTCAAACACAAATCCCGTGATCTCCCTATTCATCCATAACCATCATCTTTCACAACCCTTACACTCCCAAGTCACTACTTTTCGTCTGTTGATCATATTATTATCTGCTTACTGACTTGAGCGTCGGAGTGCCCTTCCGGGAGATCACATCCCGGGTTAGGCTAACTTGTGTGCAGGTCACAGCTACAGATGAAACCGCACGAATACCTACAACAAGGCGATTCAGTTCCTTCACTACTACTTCTTCAGGTGAATTCAAGCAGTAATATCAACTCAAGTTTCTTCGCAGAAACAAGGTATAAAGAGAGCCTGTGTTGCATTCACACTTCTAGCCCAAAGGCTTCTCGTATGAGGGGGCGTGTTAGAGTATATAACATATCCTTGGGCCTCAATCATTAGCTTAAGCTTTTGGTTGAGGCCCAAAGATATGTTATATACTCTAACAAATTCTATATCGTAAAAATTCTAGGGCTTTTCAGCTTAAATTCACTCGGAATGGGTTTTTCAGTTTAAGTTTACTCGGAATGGGTTTTTCAGCTTAAATTTACTCGGAATGTAAATGATGCCATGATTTGACAAAGCACAACCTCAAATTTCTAAACTTTATAAGGTCCGATTTTCATTGTTTGATTGAATACTAATACATCACCTCGAGTAGTGTGTTACAATATATAGTATAAAAAAATCGTCAAAAATTAGATTTGTAACTTAAAATATTTGAAATCTAGAAGTTTTAAAAACTAAGTTATCATTAATTTTATATATTTTGTTAAATAAAAATATGTATATTTTTTTTTTTCAAAAACAAAAATAGCATTTGCCACCACTTGCTACAAAGTGGATTGGCCTATGCAAACCATAATACCCCTTATCTATAAATCAAAATTTTATTCTAATTATTATCATCACATAGACATGAGTACGCAATCTTCCAAAAATCATGGTACAATACAATGCTATTGGAATGGAAGTAAACCGTTGAATAGAGGGATTATTATTATTATTAATATCATTCATTACTACATCACTAATTCCAATTTCCATATACATGCATTTGATGACTTGAATTTTGCAATGCAATAGTGGGATTACCCAAGCAATAATAATAATCTAACACATTAAATTTAATTATATTTGTTGTGTTTTCAGGCATGTTGTTTATTACTCACTCTTCTCTTTGTAGGAATCTATTTTTGGCAGAAAAATTAAGTACGTGTTTTACTCGTTATCTTCTCTTTGCAGGTGCACGGGTATGATTTGCTGTCCTCCTCGGACTCTAGACTTATATGAGATACTAGGCTGATGACCGTGACCGTAATCGACCATGACCATGAGTTCTCAAAATTGATTTTGGACAAAAAGAAATTAAAGGGTCGACGTTATATATTTTACTTGAGATATAAAACATTTTTTTATAATTTTATTATGAAAATCAGCGTAATCTATAATTTATGGTAGAATGTGTACACTAAGAGACCCCTAAATACTAGGGGTGTTCAAAATCAGGTACCGGGTCGACTCGGATCCGGAAATTCGGGTACCCGCTTTTTCGGGTACCTAAAATTGCGATCCGGTTCCGACCCCATTTAAACCAGGTATCCGGGTTCAAAACGGGTCGGAAATCGGATACACGATTTTGTTAGAATTTTTTTATTTTTTTTGTCGTTTTATCGTTCAACCATACGTTTGTTTATCTCTATTTTTACTTAAAATATTTTTTATACAAAATTCAAATACAAACTTTTTAAAAATCTCTAACTTAATTAGTCATAAAAGATTAATTAAGAAAATGAAAGAATAATATTATTGTTCATGGGTTTAAATAAGAACAATTATAAAACTCAAACACTAACTCCCCAAAAATATTCAATCCAAGGTTAGCTTAAGAGATATTATGATCATTTTTACGAAAAAAAGTAAAATAATAATAATAATTAAATAAAATCGGATACTGAATACCCGATTTTCCAAAAAATCGTGACCCAGATCCGGTATCCAGTTTTAAAAAGATCTGGTTTGCAAAAACCGGATAAATTACCCGATTTTAGAAACCGAATAAAATTATTATGAATACCCCTATTAAATACCCCTTAATAGGTTGGCCACTAACACAATGTATATTACATGTATTTACAAAGTGTGATAAGATTAAGACCCTAGTGTATTAATTAAGTAAGGAACCGCCTTTGCTTAAATTCTAATTATTTATGATTATCACCACCTAATTATTTAATTAGTCCTAAGAATAAGTCAAGAAGCTAACGTAGCTATCATTTCAATTAAAAAAATTAGATTTAATCATGGAATTAAAATAATATTTATTGTTATAAAAATCTCCTTTGCTACTTAAAATATTACATATATGCATGGATGCTTACATGTATAACACCTTAGTGTAAAACAAGAATTACACCTATGCTAATGATGATAATTATGATTAATTAATTACTAATTAGTTATATTTCTAATTATTATTATTATTATATTTAGTAATATATAATTTTGTCCACACAATATAGAAGTATATTTTAAATATTTTTGTTACATGTATAGTTTTATTAGTTGGTAGACAAATTTGTATATATTGTTAGTTGGTTTAATATGCTTATTTTGGGGGTGAAGGTTAGTTATACAACTGTGTAAAGATTATTTGGTATTGGATGGCTACTTAAAGACAAATAACAAAGACCTAAATAATTAATAATTAATTATTGCTAATTAAGGACGGCTAAATCTAAGAATATGCTTAAGCTAAATATGATAGCTAACTTTTTTTTAGCAAGAACTAGGCTGAAGAAAGGGAGTTAGGTGAGAATCGAACTCATGACTTTTTATTGAAAATAGTGTTTGCTCTCTATTTGAGATAAGATTTGATTATTTCATCATCGTCATACCCAGCTATCCTACCTATAGGAAATTATATATGATTAGGTTCTGGAGAGAAGAAAGGCGCGCGGCAACCTATACTCATAAAGGATGATGCGGCCAAAGAGTCTCTCGACTCGAGAAAGTTCGTCAAAAGGAGAGGTTGTTGCAAAGAAAAGGGTTAAGTGAAATTGAATCTGCAAGCTTGCATCTCACCAGACAAGCTTGATTTTTAATTATAAAATAAAAGAAATAAAATACATATAATTAAAATAAAAATAACTAGGTAAAAAACAAGTAAAGATCAATGATATGTAAAAGGTTTAGGAAATCAATCAAACTTAAATATCTTTAAATTAACATATTAAAAATTATTAGAAAATTAATATTAGTAATATATCTTTAATAATATTCTATTTTATGAATTGGGTATAAAAATTAGTGGGATACTTCGGCGGAGACGAATGGGAATACTTTACTATACAACAAATTACCATAAAAAATTATAAAAAATTATAAAGTTTCCTTAAATTCGTGACAATGACACAACACAATGTGATTTTAATATTTGTACTTATTAAAATGAATGACCATAACTGCAATTTAATGTAAATTATTTCATTTTTCCGAGAATAGTGCCCTAAATTATTCATTATATTATACACTTAATATTTAATCTTCAATCTTAAAATTGTAACTATTTATTAGAGTAAAAAAAGTTTTATTTATAAGGTGAATTCAGAATATTAATATAAGATGACTGATACTTAATTTTACATGTATACATAATCAATTTGATTTTTTTATTATCTTATATGTTACAAAATTCAAAATTAATAAATTAAAAAATATTTTATTAGCGAAATACGCTAATTATGATGATTGATATCAAGAAAACGTTTCAACAAAAGGCATAAAGTTTGTGCGTGAGACTTTGGTGGTAGAAAAGGACTTCACAACCAAAATGATAAGCTCCGATCCAATCAGCTTTAGGGAATGAAATGAATGAACTCGATTTGACATTAGAGCTGTTCATGGACGGGCTACCCGTCAGGCCCGGCCCGCTCGGCTTGAAAAACGGGCGGGCGCGGGTAGCATTTTTAAAAAAATTTAAAGTTTGGGCGGGTAGCGACAATAAAAAAATACCCGCGGGTATACCCGCCCGCCCGCTTATTTTAATATATTAATAAATAATAATATTCTTTGGGCTTTTTTTTAATACCCAACAATTTCAGTCCTCTACTTCATGAGTCCATGTCCAATACATTTTAATACTCCTTACTTATTTAGGGTTAGACTATTAAAATATTCTAGGTTTTTAGTTTTTAGTACATAGTACATACTACATAGACTACGCCGTCCCTCACTGACTCACTACTCCATTTCATTTCATTCCTTCAACTTTAGTTTTTTAGTTTTTCCATTACCATTCTAATTTCTAGAGTATTTTAATATATATGTAATTTGATTATTTTGAGACGTTTTATGTATTTGTAGTATTTTGGACTATGTATTGTATTTTAATTATTATTATCAAAACTTAATTTTATATTTTGTATTGTATTTTTGGTATTTATGAGAAAATATCCGCGGCGCCCGCGGCACCCGTCCGCTTTAAAAATGGGCGGGTAGCGACAAAAAATATGCCCGCAATCGCGGGCGGGCATTTGAATTTTTCTGCCCGCGGGTAGATTTTGTAGCAAATACCCGCCCCGCTACCCGCGCCCGCTCGCCCATAAACAGCTCTATTTGACATCTTTTTAGTTAACAATGTATTTTGTGCGTTTCATAATACTTGCTACATTTAACTTTTTTACGCTATTTAATATACTATTTTGTTCATTTATATGTCGAATCATACACATCTAAAAATTATAAAAAGTTTAGAAAGTAAGCAATTAGACGATTTAAACAGGATTCCACTTGACTATATTATTACTTACATAATAGTCGCAATCTATATAATAAGCTTAAATGATGAATAGTGCTCAAAAACGAAATGTAGCAAGTATTTCGGAACGGAGGAAGTAATTAATAAAAATATTTATACTTTATTTTGGTATATGGGCTTGAGAATTGCCTTTTATTTCTATTAAAACAAATACTACCTTTTTATGAGGATGTTTTAAATTTACAAATTTTTGTACGAAACTGTTTTATTGAGATATACATTTTACACATAAGTTAAATATCTCTTCTAATATTTCATAAGCTCTTTATTTAAAGTCATCTCACCAAAAGACAATCTTTCACAAAATAACTCTTCGAAATATTATTATCGCTGTGAACTTTTCTCTACTAACTTTGTATCAAAAAAATTAAATGTATGAACACGATAATTAGTAGAATAATAAAAAAAATCCTATTTTAATGATATTGCTTGGCATTTCATAGTGCTATTGACTATATATTTTTATTAATATTTGAAAGACCATCAACAAAATCACTTACATTATACAGTAACCGGCAATTAAGACTGTAAAAATAAACAAATGATTAAATAATAAAATATTCAGAAATAGAGGAATTAATCAGCCAATATTAAATTTCTAAATATTTTCAACCACAAGCCATACAAAAACTAATATTTTTATTTTAAAATAATTAAATTCCATGTTCATTGCCAACTAAACACACCATAGTATTAGTCCCGTACATTTCCATGAGTCTTCTTTATTATAAAACTTTCGAAAAAGTTGCTTTCATGAGGTGACCTCTTTAGCTAAAAAATTATAATTATATTACTGGTATAAAAAATAAGTTTTTTCTCTATTTGACCGTTAATTTATTGGTTTAGCTTGCACAAAATCTCTTAAATTAAGTTTTTTCTCTATTTTACGCTAAATAAATAATACTTTGATTTTCTCTATTTATTGGGTTAATTTACTTGTTTTTTTCTCTATAAAACAAAATGTTCATTTGGGAAATTTTCATAAAAAATAGAATTTTTTGTGAATAAAGTCTTAAAATTTTTATAATATTTGCGACTTACAACCACAATGTTTCTTTTTTGGAATTATAACCGCCAGAGTATCAATGTCTACAACATTTATAGACCAAATCACATAATTTCGACCATTTTGGTGATTGAAATATTTGGTTAAGCAATTAGATTCCAGTGATTTGGCCTTAATTTATAGACATTGATACTTTACTAGTTATAATAATTCGCAAAACAATTTTGATTAAAATTATAATTCACAAAAAAACATAAATTTTAAGACAGTAATTCACAAATTATTTTAATTTTAAGTAATTTAAGATTTAAGGAGTCTAAATTTGTGATGCACTAGCAAAACGCCCTTTTAACAACCCATAAAGAGCCATTACCTCCATCATCACACAAAAACTAGATATCTTAAACAAATGGTTTGACTAACATATAATTAGGTCACTTTTAAACTTTATACTCATATAAAAACCCTCACCACACAAGCTACATTCAAACCAATCTCAACTCCCCTTCTTCTTTACTTGTTCAAACTAAACACCAAAAACTAATTTGTAAAAAAAAAAAAATAAATAAATAAATAAAAAATAAAAAATGTCAAAAATTCATCCTCAACATTTATCAACACCATCACAAACACAATTAGTTTGTGATGAACCCTCAAATTGTTATAATGATCATCCTCTTTCTATATCTAATTCCTCGACCTTGTCCTCGTCCTCGTCCTCTATACAAGGAGAGATCTTCACCATTTGGATGAAATCTCTCATTCTAGGAGGTAAAGGTTGTACCGTTTTTGACTCCAAAGGTCAAGTTGTTTATAGGGTTGATAATTATTCTTCTAAATGTTGTGATCAAGTTTACCTCATGGATTCTCATGGCCATGTCCTTCTTACTATCCTTAGAAAGGTAAGGATTATAAAAGGGTATTCTTGTCATTTTATATACTTTCTCTGTTTCAATTTGTTTGCTATTAGTCAAAGTGCGACAAACAAACTGAATATACTGTTAGGGACCTCAACTATTAGCTTAAGCTTTTGGTTGAATTGATTCTTTAATATGGTATCAGAGGCCAGTATAACAAGAAGTCACGAGTTTGAATCTCAATCAACCCTTATTTAAAGTGAAATATTTAGATATGAGGAGGTTCTATGTGTTTCATCCACAGTTCTAACTTCTAACCCAAAAGGCTCTCATGTGAATGGGTGTTAGAATATATAACATATTTTGAGCCTCAACCATCAGGCATCAGCTTAAACTTATGATTCAGTTCGTCCAGTTATTGTATGTTTGAAAAACTCTAATTAATTAAATTCTTTTTTATGTGTAATATATGCAGAAGTTTAGATTATTAGCAAGTTGGAAAGGGTATAAAGATGAAAAGAAAAAGGGAGCTTCATGGTGGTTTCAAGTAAAAAAAAGTTGGAAATTTCCCAAAATGCCCTTACAATGTGAGGTTGTAGTGAATTTATACCATGATAGAAAATCACCAGCTTTCAAGATTGAGAAGGGAAAATCTGAATTAACATCTTGTAAGATTGTAGATAGATTGGGAGGCCTAATTGCAGAGGTAATATTTTAATCTATAATTTTATTTTAATTATTATATATTATTTATCGGGTTTCTTGACTGTGCGTCTCCCTTATTGGGAGAACGAGTATGATTTGTTCGCATCTTTTAGGAAAAACAAAACCCCACTCGAACTCTGCCTTGTGCAGGATACTGGGAGTGTCCTTAACTTTATTATATTGGAGTATATTATTTATTAATAAAAAAAATTAATATTTTGTACATATGACATTGATTAATATAAAATGTTATGACTAATTAATCTTGTCTTATGTTTTTGTTTTGTTGTTTACAGGTGACAAGAAAGCAGTCATTAGGAGGGGTAGTTTTGGGAAATGATGTGCTTACATTAGTGATTGAGCCTAATATTGATCCCTCATTAATTATGGGACTTATGGTTGCATATAATCTCATTTATAGTAAAATGTGATTATATATAGATTTTTTTTTGAATTTATAAATTTATAGAGTGTCCGATGAATTGGGGTATTTTTTTATTACATAGTAGCCCCGATATGGTGATTACTGCCAATGAAAATATGGTATTTGTCGTCAATGCGGCAAAATTTGAGTCTCCATAAATTAGGGTTTTGATTTAATTGTAAATAGTCTCTCGTTGATCTTCTTTTTTTTGTCTTTGATTTTAGGTTGTTGCTAACTAGACAACTTTATGTTGTCAACAAAATTATAATGAGATGTAAATGTCATGTTTTTCATATATGAGACTCCTTCATTTGCCAATGTCCTTTGTTTAAGTTTATTTTGTGTGAGAATTTTACTATAAAAATATTGATGGAAATAATTTAAATTTAGTATTTTTGTCACAATATTTTTAGAAACAATTTGATTTAAGATGTCTATGGATGTTTTTAAATTGAGCTGAATAATCCAACTAAATTACTTAATTAAAACATTCATGTTTTATACTTAAAATATTCATTTATAGTTGTTTAACATTTAACGCGTCATTTAGATATTAAATTAACAATTTAATTAAAAATACCCCCATTTTAGTTGTTTTAAAATTTTGAGACAATATCACATATACAAGAGTTGCTCTTTTTCGGGCATAGAGTGTCATTTAAACGATAAGTTTTAGACGAGAATGTATAACAATTATCATTATGCTGGAAAAAATACATTATATTGTCAATAATAAATCAAATTTTATTTGATCCACTAAAAATAAACCCACCAATTAGTTATTTTTAGATAAATTCATCTATTAGGTATATTTACTAAAAAAATCCACATATTGTTTATAACGACCATCTTCAAAAATTCTCTGTAAGGCAAACAATTACAAATAAACAATAGTTAAATTTATTTTCAGAACTCATACCAAATAGACGGACTTAAGTAAAATTTAACAGTTAGATTTATTTTCAGCAAATTGAGCAAAATTTTTTGACAATTTTACTAATGCATTAGTGAGGCTCTAACATTTATTTAAAGTTTTAACAGAGAATTCAAAATCTACAATCATTGAATGATAATTAGTACTCCATATGTAGCACTAGGGTTATACATAAGTATTTAATTAATTTGATAATTTATCATCAAATTAAGCGTTAATCACTCCTAATTCATCTTTTGTTTCCATTTGATGTGCTATTTTATTCATTTTAGATCATTTTATTTGTTATTTTTAAAAATAATCTTTCTATATAAAAATTTTTTTGGACGTTATTAGCCTTAGTCATTTTAATTTAAATAATTTTTTAATGTTTATGATTCTCACAAATTTTTTCATTGACTTTATTTTAATATCTTTATAATGCTTTTGTTTTCAAATATTTCCCACTAATTTTTTAAATACTTTCTCATATTTGTAGTTCCCATATTTATTAATGCTTATAATACTCATTTTACCATTAAATTTATGATTGAAAAAAACAATAATTACCATCTAAAAGATTTAATTTTCTTAATTTCTGTAATATAAAAATATCAAAAAGGAACAGAAGGAAAGGGTATACAATAATTTCTCCGTTTCATTATATTTGCTACTGATTGTGATATTTTCCTACACAATATATTATGGAACGGGAGGAAGTATATATTATCATATGATATACTTCCTCTGGTTTTTAATAGTTGCTACAATTCTGTTTTTCACGCTATCCAATGCACAATTTTAATCTTTAATATCTCTAATTTCATACGATTAAAAATTCTAAAAAGTTAATATTAAAAAAATACACATTAAGACGAATCAAACAAGATCTCACTTGACTATGTTTCACATTATACATAGAGAAATATTTATCAAATAAGATCAATTAGTAAACATTAGTTACTATAGAAACTGTAGCAACTAATAAAATTCAGAGGAAATATATGATTAAGTCTTACCGACTTAATGGAAAAATGAACACGGCAATTGATGGGATTGTCCTCGTGAAATGTTTGGATAAATATTAGCCACAATTATAAATCTTAAAAGTAGAATTTAGTTCAAAATTTATAAGTGTGCTCCCCATTAACTAAAACCGGCCATCATGATAGAGTTTCGCGTATTCACTACTCCCCCTCTCTCTATAAATATTCTGACTGATATTAAAAATGTGTAGATGAGATAAAAAATAAGTTAAATATATAAATGAGATAAAAAAGTAAAATATGCAGAAGGAAAATAAGAAAATAATATGAGTCATTTTCAAAGACGAAAATGAGACAGATTAAAAAAAATAGACTAAAGAGAAAATATGAATCATCTCACAATGAGACGATGTCATATAAAGGGAGTTGATCCATCATTACATGGAAGGAAGTCAAGAAATTCATCACCGGCCAAATGCCATAAATATCACCAATTCATCATATATAGGAATGCAAATGTTTGTATTATAAATAAATTAATACTCCCTCCTATTTAGTCTAAATGTCCAAATGTCTTTAATATAAATTATCAATATCATCATCATCATCCTATATACCCAGTGTATCCCGCTCATAGAAAACTATGGACAGGGTCTGAGGAGGGAATGACGGCGGCAACTCATACCCATGAAGGAGATCGCGACCAAAAAAGAGTCGTCCGACTCAAGAATGACTAAGAGAAGCCCCTACGACGTGTAGATAAAAACATAATAGATACAAAAAAGACAAAACAATAAAAACTAAAGAGAAACGGTACAACAACAACCAAAAAACTAAAAGAAACTAAAACAGCGAGAGAACAGGCCCCCTAAAAGAAACTCTAAAAGAAAACACTAGTCTAAAGCATGGATAAGACGCCTCCAACTACCCCTATTTCTAGTCAGGTCCATAGAGTGGTTTAACTTATGCAGGTCAGCCTTTATTTGCTCAATCCAAGATCTCCTAGGCTTTTCTCGACTCCTCTTACCCTCTACTATGATGCTTTCAGCCCTTCTCACAGGGGCGTCGAAAGACTTCATCTGCACATGCCCAAACCATCTCAATCTATTTTCGCGCATTTTCTCAGAGATAGGGGCAACCCCTAGTTTGTCCCTAAATTCTTGGTTTCATTCTGGTCCATCAACGTGCGCCATTTTCCCTCATCAATATCTAGACCTCATCAATAAAGAAATAGAAAATTGAAAATTGACTGCAATGCATATGAAACGGCTGATATTACTAAGGAAAAATAAAGAATAAAGATTAAGAGTCATGAATACAACCTTGTTGATATAAGAAAGAAATGGTTATAAAACGGCTGTGATGATTTTCAGACGGCATGATGAGCTTAAGGTTGTAGTTTCATTCTCCCTCATCAATATCTAGACCTCTCATACTCCCCATTTTCTTCTATAAAAATACATATTTCATGGCAAGCCAATACTCATCAAATACTCATCAAATACTACTCTTACCTTCTTAAATTGGGTTATTTTTTAATTCCTTTAAAATTTTAATATATTATTGCAATGACATCTTACTTGTTTCACAATTGTTAGTTAATTGTGATACAACTTATCTATTATCATCAGATGTGTTTCGGACAATGGTGTTGATATGAATCGTATATCTTCCTGGTACTGAAAGTCTTTTTGGTGTAGCTTTTGATGATAACCACACGTTGCGTGTTGCAATACTTTCTTTTGCACAAAATGATTTTTCAAAACATGATAAGTAGATACAGTTTACATGTTTATCATATCTAAAAATAAAACTAACTTGTGTAGCATTTCTAATGTCACTTAAAGGTCTTCGACTTGTAATTGGCGACAATTTGATAATATTGGATGATGGTGATTGGTGAATGTGTCATAAATAAAATAATAATTATTACTTGTAAAGATCTCAAAATATAATAAATAACAATATATATATATATATATATATATATATATATATATATATATATATATATATATATATATATATATATATATATATATATTATATATATATATATATATATATATATATATATATATATATATATATATAGGGTTTGGATCGTGTGAAAACCAATTAAAATGGTGAAAACTAAAAACAGGGGTACATAATAGCTCAAATGGAGTACATATTTGGGTGGCAGTTTTGTAAATAATTAGACATTTGTTAAAAAGGGTACATAATCGCTTAAAAGGGGTACATATTCAGATGGTATTTTTGTAAATAATATGAATTTTTTTCTTCACAAAAAATATGTACACCCTATAAGATGATATGTACCCCTTTTGCTTTAATATGTATACCTCTGTTTGGTTTTCAGTTTTCACCACTTTAAGTGTTTTCACTTGATCCTACCCCCTATATATATATATATATATATATATATATATATATAATATATATATATATATATATATATATATATATATATATATATATATATATATATATATATATATATATATATATAATTACCTTGAGATATTTCTTAAATGTTTTGTTACTTTTTTCTCTCGTCTAGTATTGATTATCTTTTTAACCTTATAATCCTAGTAAAATAATTTTCTTCATCCATGGATAATTCCTACATTATAAACAAATAATTGCTGACATGTAAAAGTAATTATATTATAAAAATTATCCTAATTAATCAATTAACTTTAAAGTTTCAATGTTTTTTATATATGGTTTTAATTGAACACTTTAAGATTATAAATGGTCACTTTTTGCCGATTAGTGTTCATTGATTTTAGATTAATAGATATCGTCTCATAAATAATTTCGGGGATATAAAATAGAAATATTAGTTTAGTGTTTTAACTTGCTTTGCTTAGTAAAAATATCAAAGCACAAAATCATATTAAAAAGATATGATTGGGTGGATAGTTTGGTTTACATGCCATGTTATTATTCCATTAAATATTGTAAGAAAACGATTCATTATTTACAAATACATATAATTAGTATATTTATTTATTTAATCACTTTAAAATTCTAAGTGATTACTGCAAAGCCGATCCTAAGCAAGGGCAAGATGGGCCTACGCCCAGGGCCCCCCAAAAATTTTAGTTTTCAATTAGTGTTAAGGTTCGAACTTTTCTATGTATACAATAGTTTAGGGGCCCATAAATAATCTTTCGCCCCGAGCCCTTAAAAATCTAGGGCCGGCCTTAAGGTTAATGTTGAGTACTGTAAGACTCTACCTTAAGATTATAATTAATCATTTTAAAATTATAAGTGATCACCTTAAAATTTATAATTAATCACTTTAGAACTTTAAATGTACATTCAATCAGTCCAATAAAAATTGTCTCACCATAACAATACCAATTGATTTTTTTTTTTCTATTTTCGATACACAATTATTTTATTTTGATTGTCTTCCATTTTTTTTAGCATGGGCTAAATGAACTATGGAAAACTTAGCCCATGATATAATAAACCCCATGAAAACCCTACTTATTCTCCTCTTTAGTCTATTTGGGATAACTCAATCAAATCTTCATCTCTATGCCAATTCCCAGCCGTTTTTCTCTCTAAATTTCTTATTCTATGGTTTTGTCTTTAATTTGATTCTAATCGGTTAATTGAAACCAATTTCTTCTAAAAACAACAAAATGAAATTTGTACTTTTAAAATCCTAATTTGAAGATATTTTTGAAGAAGTGAAAACAAGTAGTCTTCGGCTTTTTGATCCAGAAAATCATATGTAAGTTCACTTTTATCTTTTTGATTTTTGGTTGCTAAAAATGGGATTCGAAGATACAATAAATTAGTACCATGTTATTGTTAGATGGATAACATTTGTTGATTGATTCGGTAAATTGTAATGTGAAGAAGTACAGCAGCTGGCCGAGCTAATTGGCTTAAATACTGTCAATTAGTAAGTTAATACAGCTGCTCAAATTAAAATTTGGGGCTAAAACCAGCTCTTGCTTGTTGTAGTTTCAACAGGCTAAGATTGATGGTGCTCTACATTGTATTCAAGGATTTGTGGTTCAAATCCTTGTATTTCTGATTTAGAAGTTTTATTGATGCTTTAGGTAAATATCGTATTATCCACATTAGTGGCATTTGATATGTGGTGTTTGGTTTTTGGGTTTGGTGTTAATTGGAGAATAGACGGTGTCACGGTAGTGTCAAGGAACCAACTCAACCAAAAGCTTAAGCTGATAGTTAAGCCCCAGAATATGTTATATACTCTAAGATGCCCCTCATACGAGAGCCCTTTGAGCTGGAAGTGTGGATACAACACAAGCTCACTTAAAAGAGGGGTGGTTGAGATTCGAACTCGTGACCTCTTGTCACGTTGGCTTCTGATACCATGTTAAGGAACCGACTCAATTAGGGCTCAAAATATGTTATATACTCTAATAGGTAGGTCATATGTGGTTGTATTTTTGTTTTCTTTCTTAGGATTGCTGTGATTTACAGCAACCCTGAATAAATGGGATTTAAGGAATTTATCGCAAACTTGACTACTGACTAGTGAAGGATGTTCTTTCTTGACTTCATTATGAAATTTCTCATGGTGGCTATGTTTCAAACCTTAATAATATACCTGCTGCACTTTATTCGGATTTTGAATTATGAAGCGTGCTTATATTGAGTGCAAATATTTAAGGAGAGCATAATAGTCAAAGTTGGAAAACAACGATAGGAAATTAATGGAATTTGATTGTTGAAAAGGTGGAAGAATTGGTCTCAAAATAATGAGGAAGGGATAGAATAACGATTAGTTTCCTCATTTTGGGTATAAAAAGTTAACCTATATAGGAAATTAATGGAATTTGATTGTTGTTGAGGTGGAAGAATTGGTGTCAAAATAATGAGGAAGGGATATAATAACGATTAGTTTCCTCATTTAGGGTATAAAAAGTTAACCTATATAGGAAATTAATGGAATTTGATTGTTGTTGAGGTGGAAGAATTAGTCTCAAAATGATGAGAAAGGGATAGAATAACGATTAGTTTCCTCATCTTGTGTATAAATTTAACGGGAGAGTGGGAAAATATTGTTCCACTAAATGAAGGAAATCATCCTCCTTTTTATTCTCTTTTTTAGTTTACTCTCACTTTACCTCTTTCCTACCTATCTCAATCAGTCTGTATGCATCTCTACTTACCTTTTATTTCATTAGTTTGACTTTTTTCCCATGAATATTTACATTTGATCCAAGCATGCCCTTAGAATAATTTTTTTGGGTGTTGACTTAACACTATGAATGTCTCTTACTTGATCTCTTGTGATGCTTGTTTTAGTTCCTATGAATGTACTTGAATTGTGATTCATTTTGTTTTTGTCTAGCCTTGAGGCTACTTTGTTTGCAAAGTACTAAAGGAAACTTGAAACATTGTGATTTACAGATCTTTTAAGTTAGTAGGTTATCACAGTTGCCTTCGTTTCTCGCGACATCTTCCTGAACCCACAGTTTCTACCTTAAGATGGGAAGCAACAAACTTGAAAAGAAGGTAAAGAAGATCAAAAAACGCACTCGGGAGCCAATTGATTATGATGACAAGTTTACTATTGCCGAGACTAATGAGGGTGATGTAGCTGAAGTAGGTACGAAAGATCGCAAGTCAAAGAAAGCTCGTAAGAGGAAAGACAAAGATTCATCAATGGTACCAAGTGTATTGGTGAATGATGCAGATAATTCTATTGAAGGAGAAAGAAGAAAGTCTAAGAAGGCTTATAAGAAAAAAGATGGTCACTCAACAAATAATAAAGGCCATTTGGAGAAGGCTGATAAAAAGATTAGCCATTCGAAAAACAAGAAAAACAAGTTGATGAAGGGGGTACAAGAAGTTACAATGCCTAACGTATATGAAATCTCGTTAGGAGAGGAAGACGACTCTAAAGGGATGAAAAAATGGATTAAGGAATTCCACGAGAGGAGACCTGGACTGAAGGTTCTGCAAGAAAAGATTGATGAATTTATAACTGCACATGAAGAGCAAGAAGAACAATTACGAAAAGAAAGAGAAGCGAAACTTAGTGAAGATGGATGGACTGTTGTTGTACATCGTAAGGGTGGGAAAAGGACTACTGATCCTGAAAGTGGTGTTGCTGTTGGGTCTGTAGCTGAGGCTGCTGTGCGTGACAAAATCGCCAAGAAAAAGAACAAGGATTTTGGACTAGATTTCTATCGATTTCAGAGGAAAGAGGCACACAGAAGTGAGCTTATGAAGCTGCAAGACAAGTTTGAGGAGGACAAAAAGCGGATTCAGCAAATACGAGCTGCTAGGAAGTTTAAACCTTACTGAAAAGTATCCTCTCAACAACTAAGTTAAGCTTAACCGTAGCCTAGAGTTCTCGAGCTCTAATCTTAGGCCTAGAATGCTCTACATTAGCTGTTCAGGATCTGAACGACAATACTCCTACGACATGGTCTAGTTCCTTAGATTGAAATATAAAGAACTGATTGAGTGATTCATAGATATGAACTGTTGCCAGCTTCCGTTTATTTAATTGACCGATTATATTTTCAAGCATTCACTAGCAGAAGGTGGAAGCGATTGTAATTGCCAATCCAGTAAAAATGGTTTCGTCGTGCGACTGTGTGAAACTTGTAAACATATAATGATAATGATTCTACATGTGGCCTTAAATGTGGTAATACTTAGTTTTATTTTTGCTGGTGTGCCTGATTGTCCGGCTGTTGTATAAGTTTACAGCAATCTTCATAGATGATCAGCTATGCACATGTATCTTAATTATGCATTTGTCTCCAATACTTCTCATTTATTATACAGGTGCTCTTTTGAGAGATCGTCTTTTGTAAAGACGACCCTTAAAAGTCCAGCCCAAATCTATATTTAAAATTGGATCGAGTTTTTGAGAATCGTTTTTACAAAAGACAGTCTCAAGTAAGAATTTGCGTTTATTATATAGTGTTTGATTTAATTGTTTAATCAATTTAATCATGGTTGTCTTGTTGAAGTTTATTCAGCATTGCATCTAGCCTTATTAAGCATTATCTAAGATGTGCATTAGAAGCAGACGGGTAGCGGACCAAACATGCTTACGAAAAATTTGTTTGCGGGATCAAATTTTCAATTTGCGGTAATGACAAATGGAAGCTATAGTTTTAAATCTCAAACACATTCCACACTAGAAAACATTATTACAACACAAATTTAAATCTTAACATCAATGAAAATAATACCATGATGATCATAATATTTTTACAAAAGTCAAAATGGTTTTTAGTCTTACATAAAATGTTCTATCCACTTAGAAACTAACAATAATAATTATCAGGGAAATTGAGTTACTTTATTAATGTCATCTTTAATTTAAGTTTTGCAAGTATTATTGAGCATCTTGCAATCGTAATCTTTTTTAACCTTTTCCATTCTAAGTCGTTCAAAATCGTTAATTTTTTTCTTTTATTTTTTAGTTTAAAACATAGAAGATGATAACAGCTTTGGACGATTTTAGATGGAAATGGTTAAAAGGTTATAGTTGTAAGCTGCTTAATAATACGAGGGTAGCATTAATAATAAAAAAAACTTAAGGATATCATTGATAAAGTATCAAAACTTATGGGTACCATCGATAATGCCCTAATTATTATCATCATCAGTCCAATATCCCACTTTAAAACAAAACTACCAATACTTCATCTAAAAAAAATCAAAAGAATACGGTCAATTTAACCCCAAATCGTTCCCCATACATAATCACATAAAGTTGAGTGTTTGACGCAAGGGAATGAGACTTGCGAGATTTTAAGATGAAACTTTTAAGTTGAGACGTTGAAGATAAAAAAGTCTCATCCCTTATTTGCCATGGTAGGAACTTGCAAGAAAGAGATAAAATGAAAATCTCAACTCAAATACCTACCCTTCCCAAGACATTTTTCTTGGGGATTTTTTCCATTTTAGTCTCATTCCCTATTCACATTTCCTTTAAACAAACAGAGACTTGGACTTATTTTTAAGACAAAGTTCCATTCCCATACTCAAATCCCTCGTGCCAAACGCCCCTAAGCACTAAATGATGGTAATGAAAATGATTTATAGTGTAAAATTTCATAAAAAGTTCCATATCATTCCCATAGTAAAATTTGATCACAAAAATGTTTTTTTTTTTAATTATTTTTTTTATTTTTATAAATTTTCATTACCACCTAATACCACCCCTTCCAATAATAATGCATAAATTTTATGAAGAAGATGATTACAATCAGACAAGCATGACAATGAGATGATTGAAGTTGGACAAACATGACCATCAAATTAACCAAAAGATTTTTGAACCAAAATTACACTACCTTTTCATTCCTATTATCACTGTTTATTACCACCTACCAAACGAATCGTAAACGTCCAAAGAAAATACATATGAGAAACACAACAAATAAAGAACTTAAATAGGGCAAATTCAACATAGGAGTATATCTCAAAAATTCAAATAATTGCGCACTCATCTGTTCTTCTCTTCATCTCCCCCTTTCTCTATCACAGGACCCAAGAAAAAGAAAGAAAAATAGGATAAAAAAGCAAAAAGACAAGCATTCAAAAACTGATGCAACCTGTAATACATTACCATTAATTCTGTACAACAAACAGCCTAGAAGCTAATCAACCTCGAGTTTATGGAAATTAACTTTCTAAATTCATTTTTAATTCATTACATTTTACGACTATAAACCCCAAATTCATGTACTATCGTCTTTTTTTTATGTTTGATTTCTTTCTACAAGTATAAATTCTTTAAATAGAAAAGTACGTGGGTTGATCATGCATGATGATGACAAGAATCGGAAAGAATGTTAAATGATGAAGATGAATGATGACAAGAATCATCTTTAGTACGTCTTAATCAAGGTAATTGAATTTGAATTAATTTAATGAGGTTAACTTGAATTTCAATTAATTGGTTATTTTTATTGTTTTTAAATCAATATGTGATTGAATTTTTTAAAAAATATTACGATGTTTATCCGTAAATGATTTCCGCGTCAAGAAATGTTGAATGACAGACTGGAATGTTGATGATTAATGCAAGTAAGCATGTTATTTCTTATTAATCTCCTCATTTAGCGGGGGTGTTAATTGATTCTGCAGTATTTTCTGGGTTTTCTTCCATTTATATAAGGGTGAGGGATGAACATTTTCGTTTTCTATGTTTTGATTTCTGTAATTTTGTGAAATGTTTTTGGGTTTTTTTTATGTTCAATTTGATTGTGAGTAGTGATCACTTATGAGCCTGACAGCCATTGTTACAATTTAGGTGGAAAGACTTGCAAGAAAAGAGCTGCAATTTGAACTGTCATTTTAAGGCGTTTTTTGTGGTTATGCAAGAGGTTTTGTTATATTAGTAAACTTAAGTTATGGGTATTTATTGTCCTTGTAGGTTTTTGAAGTTTGAATCAATACTTCGGAGATTTTGCATTCGAGGTCATTCCAATTGGGTTTTGTACTAGATTTTGGAGGAGATGCAATGTTGGATTGGTAGAATATTTTTGAGCTACAGGCAATGGTTTCCAACTGAAATTTCAATTTGGTGATCGAGGTTTTCCAGGGTGTAGCGTGGTTTGGGCATCGTGTGATGTTCTTGTTGTAGTTCTGGTGTGGTTTGTTTGACTTGTTTTCTTGATTATTACTTAGTTAATTAATTAATAAGATTTAGTCAATTTGAGTTCATTCCCCCGAAGCCACCTCAAGCTTTTGCCTAATTGATGTGAGGTGGCCTTAAGGTCATTGTGCAGTCAAATGAGCATTGCACAATGAGGAGGGGAAGAGGATTGTCAGTACATGGGTAATTCAATCAATAAAGGTTTAGATCTATTTAGGGTTCTCAAGACTTGGATCCCATGTCGATTCAAATCTGCTAAGGTATCGAGGGACTTTTGGATGCCTGATCACAGCTGTAGGGTGTGCTATGATTGTGATGCCCAGTTTACAGTATTCAATCGTAGACATCATTGTCGACTTTGTGGTCGAATCTTTTGTGGCAAATGCACAGAAAATTCTGTTCCAGCTCGTAGTGTTCAGTCTAGTGATTTTCTAGGTGAGTGGGAGAAAGTCCGGGTGTGCAACTACTGTTTCAAGCAATGGGAGCAGGCTTCAGCTAGTGTTGATCATGGGGCACATGATCCGATAGATTCTGTTTCAGCAGATAGTGATGCCAGTTCAAAGTCTAGTGAATCCGCTTCTGGTAGCACTATTACTGTTTGTTCATTGTCATTTGGTATTTGTGAACAATATTCTGAGAGTCTTTCTCTCAGTCCATATCAATCAGCAATGATAGATCCATCTGTAGATGTCCAGCTCACAAAGAGATCAGGAAGGAGCAATATCACTGTCCCCTATGCGGATGATGCTTCTTTATATCAATGTGGATCGGGTACAAACAGGTTCAAATTCTATGCTTTCTGGTTAAATAAGCTGAAATCTGTTGTGCTTCTTTTATGGGGTCTATCTGCTTCAATCCGCTGTTATTAACTTATCATTGTTTTGGTGGATTGGTTTCTTCTATTAAGTTGCTGTTTCTAAATGTTTACTTTTACATGACTTATTAGGTTCATTGGTTAAGCAACTTTTGGCAGTTTATGAGTTGTTTGCTCTTGCTTAGTTTTCTATGCTATATGAGATGGCTAATAGCTATGTTTTTCAAACTCGTCTTGGAGTGTGAAATACAATGGGGATTAGAGGATCTAACACATCAATAACATATTGGTAAACTACATTTCTCAGGTATTTTTAGAGTATTTGCGTCGGACTCTTGAATGTTTAATCATGTGACACATGGGGATATGGGGTAAGTAGGAGGTTCAGAGTACTAAAGGCATATACACAATAAATTTATGAGGGAAAATTAGTCATGTGAACCTATAGTCATGCTTTTGCCTATTTCATATGAGATGGCTAATTTCATTCTTATATCTCAATGTTCATTTAGTTGCTCATTCCAGAGTTACTTCATTTTATTTACTTCTTTAATTTTATTTACTTCATTTTGATTCAACTTTATTCACTTCTGTCCAGTTCAGCTCAGCTCATTAATTTCATTCTTATATCTCACTGTTCATTTAGTTGCTCATTCCAGAGTTACACGAAACAAAATTCAATTTTATACGAGAAACATAACAAAAAAAGAGAAACATTAATTTAGTGTTTCAGAACGTTAGGAAACAAAATTTGATCCAATAAAAGCTAAGATTGGGCCTTAATGTTGTCTGAATTACATTGATTGTTGTAGTGTAAGGTGCTTAAGTTGGGGGCAGTTTTTCAGAATATAGATTGTTAATACCATCGAATAATCCCATACCTTGTCGTTGGCAACGTTTTGCGTTTCACACTTCAATGGCTCATTCACCTTCGCTTGACTCCATGTAGTTTAGCTTAGCTCCATTCTTATAGCCCTGTTTAATTTCATTCAATTCAATTTAAGTGTTTCGTCCAAGATGACGTGTCCTAATCATCATATCTAATTTAATTTTTATGTTATATACATCCACCCACTCATACAAATTTTTGTAATTTCCATTTATTTGCAAATTGAAAATTGAAGTTTTTTTATTTGAAGAAAAATTTATATATTTCAAGAAAATAGATGATGTTTTATTCTATATTTAAAAATGAAGCTTTATTCCGATTATAATGCATTTTAGTAAGGATTTATATCTTAAAAATTCAATCTCATTGAAACGCAAGTTAGGATTCTCACGAAAAGAAACTCAATAAAATAGTATTTTATGATGGATGAAAATTATATTTTTCTATATAATTATGCTTCCATATAGTGTCCTAACTCCTATTTGAAAAATGTATGGCTTTTTAATCTATTTGTTTAATTTTTTCTATTAAACCACGCCAACTTTCAATGTATTCAAGGCCTTTGTCTTGAAAAATGTGCCTCCCTTCTTGTGTTTGCACACAACATTTCAGACGACCATTAAATCAAGTGCCCTTTGTAGCAAACGTCTTCTGCAACTTCTCATAAATAAGAAGTGCATTGGATTTACTATATATTCTCACAAAATGTCTATATATATATATATATATATATATATATATATATATATATATATATATATATATATATATATATATATATATATATATATATATATATATATATATATAGGGTCAAGTTCCAGTGAGAACCAAGCCTATATGAGAACCGTGAGAACCAATCGCCTTGATAAAAATGTGTTACTTTTTTATAGAAAATGTGTTACTTTTGAACAAAAAAACGTTACTTTTGTTTAAAATAAAAGTTGTTACTTTTTAGCATAAAATGTGTTACTTTCAGAAAAAAAATATTTTTTTTTCAAAAAAAATAAAGTAACACTTTTTTTTGGAAAAATAACACATTTTTATGTAAAAAGTAACACCTTTTTCTGTGTTTTTTTAGAATTTTTTTCTTAAAGTAACACATTTTTGCCCAATAGTACCATAAAATACAGTAACACCTTTTTACCCATAAGTAACACCTTTTTACTAAAAAGTAACACTTTTTTGTAAGGCTGATTGGTTCTCACGGTTCTCATATAAGGATGGTTCTCACTGGAACTTCTTCCTATATATATATATATATATATATATATATATATATATATATATATATATATATATATATATATATATATAGGGTCAAGTTCCAGTGAGAACCAAGCCTATATGAGAACCGTGAGAACCAATCGCCTTGATAAAAATGTGTTACTTTTTTTATAGAAAATGTGTTACTTTTGAACAAAAAAACGTTACTTTTGTTTAAAATAAAAGTTGTTACTTTTTAGCATAAAAAGTGTTAATTTTAGAAAAAAATATTTTTTTTCAAAAAATAAAGTAACACGTTTTTTTCGAAAAGTAACACATTTTTAGTAAAAAGTAACACCTTTTTCTGTGTTTTTTTCAGAAATTTTTTCTTAAAGTAACACGTTTTTGCCCAATAGTATCATAAAATACAGTAACATCTTTTTGCCCATAAGTAACACCTTTTTAGTAAAAAGTAACATTTTTTTGTAAGGCTGATTGGTTCTCACGGTTCTCATATAAGGATGGTTCTCACTGGAACTTCTTCCTATATATATATATATATATATATATATATATATATAGATATAGATATAGATATATGTCTAGTTTATCAAATTAGGTTCTTAAGTTTAGTGTGGACTGTGGTGCATAGTGATCTGCGTATCAATGAAACTTTTTAAGGTCTGCAATCCTAAACAGCATATATATTTGTTTAATTTAAGTTTAGTAGTATGCATATCTATAATTTAATTATTTATTGAAGATGTTCTTGTTCTTTAGCAGTTTACTTATAACCAAAATATTATATTGCATAACTGTGTTTAAGATTGTTATTTGGTGGTTTTGTGGAGAGACCTTTCAATGATTATGCTATCAAAAAATTGTTATTATCATTGATCATTCTTAATCTTTAAGTTTATGTACATCATGAATATAATCCCATAAATATTTTATTCTTATCTATTATCCTTATGCTATATTTTGAACACCCAATCATTTGCTTGGGCATTGAATGTCATTGACTAGTATATTTATGTGTGTGTACAAAATAATAGCAACATCACAATGTTTTAAATGCCATAAGTGGCTTCTAGCTATGCAAGATTAAGAGGGTTAGGTCAGATGTATGTGTGTCTGTGTGTATGAGCTTTAAAGAAAGAAATAATGTTGCTTTCTCCAATAACTTGATGTAGGGCCTTTTTACCTGCTCAACTTTGCTTGTCTTTTACAAGTGTATTGTAACTGCCCCTTGATAGACGATCTTCATTTCTGTTGCTTTGTTTAACTTCTTTGTACACCTTGGATTTATATTGACTAATTGGCGGTGATAAAATTGTGGTTTTTAGGAGTGATAATGATGATGACGATGATGATGACGATGTTTTTGGAGTTTATAATTTTGATTCCCCTGCAATGAGTTCTCAGTTTAATGGCTTCTATGGTCCACTTGAATTCAATGCAATGCAAAATGCCTTTGGATCGTACAATTATGCTTCTGATATGGACACTGATGCAATAGAAAGATTGTGTAGCTCTGCCTTTCAGGAGTGTTTCAATGTGCAAGATGATGGCGAGCATTTAGTTGTGAAGAAGGCAGACGATTTTGGTGATGTATGCGAAGCACCCTCATCTTGTGTACTATTGAGGACGTGGACAATATCACCGAGCTTGTGGATTTTGAGAACAATGGACTTCTTTGGCTTCCCCCAGAACCTGAAAATGAAGAGGATGATGGAAATGGTAGTTTTTTTGATGATGATGATGATTTAGAAATCTCAGGAGAGTGGGGTCATCTGTGGAGTTATTGCAGTTTTGGTAGTGGTGAATATCATGAAAAAGAGAAGTCTGATGAAGACCAGAAGAAGGCTATGAAGAATGTAGTAGATGAGCACTTTAGGGCTCTTGTATCCCAACTTCTTCAGGTTGAGAACATTCCAGTTACTGATGACAATGCTCAAGAGAGTTGGTTGGAAATTATTACTGCTCTTTCCTGGGAAGTTGCGACCCTCCTGAAGCCTGACACAAGCAGAAGTGGGGGGATGGATCCTGGTGGATATGTGAAGGTGAAGTGCGTGGCTAGTGGACGTCGCTCGGAGAGGTAAATAAATTTTATGAGCGTAATGATATAGAAGATGCATATCATTTTGCAATGTGTTACCCTGAGATTTTCACACCGCATTTCGTTTATTCCCTTTTTTCCCTGTCAACCTCTTTCCTGATGCAGAACTTTGCTATTGTTTCTCTTAGTATGGTTGTGAAAGGCGTTGTATTTAAAAAGAGCTTGGCTCATCGCCGAATGGCTTCAAGGATTCAGAAATCTCGTCTCATGATCCTTGGCGGAGCTCTGGAATACCAACGGGTTGCTAATCATTTGTCAAGCTTTGATACTCTTCTGCAGCAGGTCTGGATAATCCTTTCTCATTTTTTCTGTTATCTAATTGCTGTCGTATCTGGAATATGTCATGTGAATGCAGAGTAGATTATGTCTAATATTTCTTTGCTCAGAATGTTCAATTTTATATTCGTTATATTTGGTCAGGAAATGGACCATTTGAAGATGGCAGTTGCAAAAGATTGATGCTCATACGTCCTAATGTCTTGTTGGTAGAGAAGTCAGTTTCGCGTTATGCACAAGAATACATTCTTGCAAAGGACATCTCTCTGGTTCTCAATGTCAAGAGACCAATTCTTGAGCGCATAGCACGTTGCACTGGAGCTCATATCGTTCCCTCGATTGATCATCTTTCAGATGAAAAGATTGGGTATTGCGATCTTTTCCATGTGGATAAGTGTTATGAAGATCATGGATCTGCTAATCAAGATGGGAAAAAATTGACAAAGACGTTGATGTATTTTGAAAGGTTGTCCAAAGCCTCTTGGTTTCACAGTAAGTCCTGATATATTATTAATTATCTCGTTAGGAACTCAAAAACTTCATCCTTTGATACAATTTTGCTGGATTTCAAAATGTCTAGCACTCTAGCCTTGAGGTTTTGCAAAACTGTGAGTTTGTCTTGTGATTATGATATTTGCATATTGAGGCAGAAAAAAAAAACTGAAGGAAAATAAAATAAAGGTATTATTTGAGTCAAAACCTGACTGCATCTAAACATCTTTCTGTACTGCTCCCTAGCCTTGACCTAGATGACTTCGTATTCCGCTTTTGCCTTGAGTCTTTCTGTCAAACATTTTCTTGTGCTTTGGGCTCTCCTTATGTTTTATTGGGCTTGTGGTAGCTTCTGTTTGACACAACCATCTTGAATATATGTGGGGCCATATGTGAAGCCTAAAGTGCCTTATATAGCAATAAAACAAATCTATAATCCCATATTTTCTATAATTGGATTAAATTTTGATGAAAAAATGTTTGAAAAAACAAGCAACTTTTAAAATGTTTTCAATATTATTTTCTTCATTTTTCTAACAAGAGCACATCTAATATATAATTTTAAAAATGTTATAGATGGGGCATCTTAAAAATAGGGGCCTCCGAGCCGCTGCATACTTTGCTCATGCCTTTAAAACCCCCCTTGTCAAGGGGAACTAACTCCAAAAGTCTTGAAATCTATGTTTTGATCAGTGTAGGAATTTGAAGAGAATCCTTTTACGTAACCATCTATTTTGCACAGAACAATCGTTATGCATGCTTATATGAGCCCTCAATTTTAGCAAATGGATTCTTAGTTATCACATCTTTGCCGTGGTTGATGCTTACCACTTTCATTGTTACATCCACTGCAGCAGGTCTGCCTGGTGTTGATGTTTATGGGGGGGAACTGTTATCGATTTGGATCTACATGAATGCTTTTGACTGATTGATAACATAGCACACTCCTTACTATGTCATTCTTAAATGAAAGAACTTCTTTCTTCTCATTGTGAACATAGAAATAGCCATAAGATAAATTATTGAACGTTATTGTTGTCCCCAACCTTAATCTGAGCGCTTAAAGCCTCAGCAGATGTACCAAATATACCAAAGTAAATATAGGAGTA